>JACEOJ010000123.1:119194-368018 GCA_013761285.1 Campoletis sonorensis
TATTAATATAATATTAATATAATATTAATATAATATTAATATAATATAAAATATTTGCATCTGGAAATTTGTATTTTATAGTTAAATTATTAGTTTCATAATTGAAAATATTTTAAATCTAATCGTTCAGTCTTTTTAAATCCATTATATTTTAATTACTGTTTTTATTGCACGTGGAAAATAAACTTTAGAGAGAGAGAGAAAGAGAGAGAGAGAGAGAAAAAGGTTGCAACACTTAATTAAGGAAAACATTTTTTTTTTTCGTACGATGTTGGTGCTCGAACCGTTTGAAAGAAAAGCTTATCAGAATTAACGCTGACACGACGATTTTTCATTATAATACACTCGATGCGTTCAAGATCTGAACCACAAGATTAATTAGCAGCCTGGCGGCCTGACCAGCGAAAGAACGTGACTTAATATTGACGCGGTAAACGGTGGTGATATTTCAAAAGATTGAGATAAGGATTTAAAAAAAAGAGCATGATTAGGGAATTTTTTCGATCGAAATTATTGAATAAATCGAAATTCCGTACACAATTCTTTTTTTATCGGTTAAAAATATTAATCGTGATTAAAGTGATTCAACCCCTTAATACGTTGAATGATTAAATTTCTCATTCATTGGTTTGACGTTCTAATGAAATATCAGTGTTTCAATGATGAGAACCAAACGAAAATGCCCATTTTTCTTTATTTTTCCTGTAAACGTCACGTTTACGTAACGTCAGGCTTTCAGGAAATTAGTTTCGTAGATTGAGGATCGCATTGAAGTGGAAGAGGATGGAAAATGTGTATAAAAAAAAAAATTGATTAACTCTTCGATCGCCCCTCAAACGCATTTTTTTCTTATCCGAACATTAGAAATAATCAAAGTCTATAAATCAAAGTCCAACTGTGTCAATTATCTTCGTTAATCTTGACCTCAACATAATTACAATCTAATTAACCTAATCGACAAAATGGATCAACAATAAAATCTAATATAATCAACAATATAAAAAAAAATATAAATATAATATTAATATAAAATAAATATAATATAAAATATAATATAAAATAATAATATAATAAATAAATTTAATAATATCGTATAAACAATAAAAATAAAAATTAACAATAAAATCATGATTAATTGTAATGATTAAAAAAAAAATGAAAAAAAAATGAATAAATTTTTCTATTTTTTTAGTTTGTTGTACAAACTATTGATAGATTGACTTTGTGGCCAGTAAAACATTTTCTATACGTCCAACCAACCATCTGGATCATCCCCGCATTTCTCTTTCCCATTTATTTCACGACCCCATCAGCCCTTTGCTTTTCTCTTATAATCCAACTCCCATGTTCAGAAATATCTCTTTCTCTTTTTCTCCCACATCGCAAATCCTCTCTAATCTCTGTCAGTTTTGTCTTCTCAATGATAGAAAAAAAAACTATGGGTTTGAGTATTCACGAATTTTTGCTGTTCATGGACATAAAGTTTCAAAATATTGTTGAAAATATTTTTAAAGTTAAAAAAAAACATTTGACAGCAATGAACTCGTTCAAAGCATCGAATATAAAAATAAATAAATAAATTTAATTAAATCGATATTAAAATTCAATTTAATGATCGAAATTTTCAAGGAAAATCGATATTCGTTTGAAAATTATTTCAAAAGTCACTGCAGTATCGTAGCAACGGAGAACCGTGACGTTTAGTTTTGTAAATGTCACGAAAGCCCGAGTGCTTCAATTATTACGAGGCGCCATATCAATTTTCGACCTTTTACACAACGATTTTCGCCCTTGACATTTTGGAAAATTTCTAATCTATTATAATGATTATTTTAACAACAATTTGATTAAAAAACAAAAATGTCCTCTTGGAATACCGAAAATTTGATTAAAATTCGTAGTTTTTTTGAACGTAATACAAAAAAATATTTGGCAACAAAACCGTCTATTTTCGTCTATCAAAATATTTCGTACAAAATATAAAAGTCATTAAATCGTTAAATGTTAAAAATTGATGGAAAAAGAAATCGAATATCTTAAAAAAAAAAATGTTTTATTTTTTTTCATTTATACGTCAAACAAAGTTTATTGAGAAAAATGGTTTTTCAGAGACGTCAAAATTGACGTTTATTTCAAAAGGGAAAGTATATTCCGGGATTAGAATTTTTCTATTTTTGGCCTGATCGACGTTGTTGTCCCAAGGGTTGAATCGTGCGATTTGCCTGGCAGGGTGATCGCATTCTGGACAGAGAGCGAGAACATATATAGAAACATGTGGAACGGTCCGAATAAACAACGAAGGTAAACGAGCTCCGTTTACACAAGAGAGGAGAGAAGAGAATAAAAAATCAGGATACACGGGAGAGGTCGAAAATGTGTTAAATTTAGGGAAGAAATCAGAGAAACGTGGGGATTGAGAAGATTTTTAAAAAAGGACTTTATCGAGGGTACAAAGTGATATAAAGTTTTTTTCACGCTTCGTTGAATTTCTGATGAGAAAAAAAAAGAATCAATTTTTCAAAAAAAGCCAAAATAACCAAAAAAAATCCAATGTTTGTCTGTCAAGGTTATCGTTATATCGTTTTTTTATTTTTTTATTATTTTTTTTCATCGATAAATATTTTGGCTCCTACATGGTGAAGGCTTCTAAAACTTTGTATCAATTTTTATGCAACATCGAAGAAGCTACATTAAGTTTTTCAAAAAAAATCTAAAGAAAAAAATGTTCGTAATTTTTGTAATTGTACAGCAAGTACAAATTACCTCGGATGACCTTGAATTTGGAGTATGTTGTTCTTTAGTCAATTAGCAACAACTTTTCTTAATTAACTTATGCCCACAAACCATTTTGTATGTGAGAAAAACTGAAAAACAATTTTTCCATATGAATGTCCCGATAAAACTACCTTAAGAAAGAAAAAAAAAGTATCTATACATATATGTCAAGAATTGCAAAAGTGTAGGATCGTAAATACTGCGCAGTCGCCAAAGACAATATGGCTACGTTTATTCCTATAGATATATCACCATAAATTATCTGGTTTATTGATTATTCAAAGATAAATGATTAAATGATTAATTAGTCAAACACCATGTGGTCAAATGATTACCAAATTCATCTGTCAGACGAAATTTGCAAGAATTCATTTTCATTTTATTTCTAATCTTTTTTTTTTGTAACTTTTAAATATAAATATATTTAAATCCATTGACCTATATATTTACTAAAAATATATAAATTCAAATCTAACGAATATTCATTTCTTCATTTATATACACTTTTCTTATGTAGAAAAAATTCATTTTGAAAAGTGTGCAGTTTTTAGTCTGACACGCTTCGTTAGACTTTCAACTGCAATGTCCGGTGTGCAGCACAGCTTTAAACCAATTTAATTAAGGCCTGGTCACTCAACACGTGACGTACCGAGCGAGACAGATGAGAGAACCTTCGGTCCAGCGGTGGCTGGTGGCTCTTCAAAAATCAATAAACGACCATATCAAGACTATATATTTATATATATATATGTGAATAAATACACGTAGACTATAAGTTATATATTTTCCTACCAGTTGCTTTTATCCTGTTTTTGTTTACTTCGACATTTGTGCTTCAACGTCAAATAGAAAGTGACATCAAATATTGCAAAAAGTTTGATGATTTAGTCATTAAAAATATGTTACGAATTCACTATTTACTTTCTTCATTTTATGGAGAGATCGTGAAAAATTAAGAAAAAAAAAGAAATGATGAAAAATATGAGTTTAGAAGAATTTTATCAAAATTTGTTTATAAGTTTTTGTTTGTAATAATTTTTGCCGTTTTGTTATTATTGAGTCTGTGGCTTCGACGATCAAAATTTTTCAACGGTTTCAGCCCCGATCAATACTTGGTTGGGTTACCGCTCAGTCGAAAAAAAAATTCTGTTGCAGAAGATCGCATTTTTTACGAGGAACAAAGGAAAATGTCGAAAATGGGGTTGACACAGACGAATTTTTTTTCTTTACTGAGATTCGGTTGATTAGCACGACCAGAAACTTGGGAAAACTGGCTTCCGCTCAGCGGGAAAGGTTTTCCCGAGAGATATCAGGTCAATCGAATGAACTCGTGGAAACAAATGATAATTTTTGGTGGGATTTACGAATTCTTAGTCACATGGGACTTAAACATTTTTTGAACAATTCAATCAAATGTTCGATTACGATTAAATTATTATTTATTCGATTTATTTCAATAATTTGATCAATTTTTAATTAATTGATTAATTACTGTTGAGAATCTTGCTTTTGATATGTCAAAAAACGATCAAGACTCTCACTGTTAATTGATTAATTAATTAAAAAATAATTGATTGATTAAAATTGAAGAGAAATGATTAAAATGATCGATCGAGTTTGAAAGAATTCGCTGCAACGTTTAAAAAGATGTTTCGAATATAAAAACGGAATAAATTAATGAATCAATTAATATCGAGACTCATGATCGTTTTTTTTTAATTTTCTTGAAACTAAAAAACGTCTCAATATTCGATAAATCTTTTCTAACGAATGAAAATTTATTTGCAAACTCAATCCTTCATTTAGTTTGTCATTAAAAACCATAATGAAAAGTAATCAGAAACTTTTATTTAATTAAATTAATAATAATAATAAAATAATTAAGCGAAAATTCTATAATTAAGCGTCTGGTAGTTACAGGACGTCAAAATAAAAAATTACGAATGTAGGTCAATTGATCGCCATCGTGAATGGACAATATGGTTATCGACGAGAGATCTATGGGAGGAGGGGGATAAATTAACAATTTTCGGTGTTTGACGCAGGTCCGTTTAAACGAGGCAAATGCTCTGATGGCACGAACAGCTCAATGGTCGATTAATTTCAAATTAATTTTCGCTTACGGGCTAATATTGAAGAATTACGTGACAAATAGGCCACAGCTGATCGAACGTCAAGAGACAAAAAAAAAAAGAAAATTACAACGAAAAATTGAAGACGATTAAAAAAAAGAGACACGTAATTAAAAAATTATTTTGATTCGCAAAACAAATAATTTTTTTTTCGTTTTTCATCTGATATGCAAACGACCATATTTTTATTTTATTATTTAACAATATTTTCCATCGTACATTTTTATCATCGACGTGATCTAATGGTTCGCATTACTTTCTTCCTCTTCGTAAATGTGTCACGATAAAGTTTCACCGTGTAACAAGAGTATAAATAAAAATGTAGGGCTTCGAGGTGTGTGTGTATTATTTATGACAGAAATATAACAGTTTATCTAACATCAGCCCATAAAATAACGAATTCAAGAATATGTTTTTTTATGCATTTCGATTATTATCAATATTATTATTATTATCATTATTATTTGATTTTTGTTGATGTAAATAACAAAATGATAAAAATCAGTAATAATCAATGCAATTATTTGTCCATTAATGGTTTTGGATTTCGATTATCGAAATTATCGATATTATTATTATCCTTTTTATTTGATTTTTATTGGTGCAAATAATAAAATGACAGAAATCAGTAATAATTGATGACAATTATTCGTCCATTAATGGTTTTGCATTTCGATTAATATCAGTTTTTTTTTATTGTTTTTGTTTGATTTTTATTGGTGTAAATAATAAAATGACAGAAAATAGAAACAATTAATAATTATTATTTGTTTATTAGTGATTTTTTTGAAGGTAACGTTTAATAAAATCATTTTTTTTTTTTCAATTTTCATTGTAGAAATACGAAATTTGAGTGTTTATTTTGAAATAAGAAGTATTTAGTCACAAGTTTAAACGAAATTGGCCAACTTTTGGCTTTAAGTATCGACGAATAATTAACGTACGAATGAAAATTCAATTTGTCCCTAGATTATTCGAGGATAACGCCGAACTTCTGAGTATGTTCGCGAAGTTTCAAGATCTTAAAACTAAGGAGCAACAAACCGCGAGCATGGAACTCGCGGAACACGCCAAAACGGTGATGAAGACCCTTGACGAAGGTATTAAGGGGCTTGACGACATGGATGTGTTCTTAACTTATCTCCACGAAGTTGGAGCATCCCATACCAAAATACCTGGCTTCAATAGGCAATATTTTTGGGTAAGTAATAAACTCGATAACTTATGTCATAAAACGTCAAGTGAGACTATAAAATACAATATTATTTATTAATTAACTAATAATTCATTATTATTATTAATCAATTAATAAATTTATCATTATTAATCAATTTATAAATTGATTATTATTAAAAAATTAATAAATTTACTCTCTCTCTCTCTCTTTCTCTCTTTTCCATGATTTTTCTTTGCTTAAATATCGATCTCAAACATTCCTCATTTCTCATTCAACAATGTCTATATTCATATACTATTAAGCACAAAAGCTTCTTTGATTTTACGCTTAGTTGATGCTCGATCCTATAGTTGTGTGGTTCATGACGCATTTGATTTCTCTACCGATAGTTCTCTCTCTCTCTCTCTCTCTCTCTCTCTCTCTCTTTCTCTCTCTTTACCAATGTCTCTATCTTCCGTTGCTATTGTCTGGTTAAGACAAAGACGAGAATGCATAATACGACGAGAGCTTGAGAAAGGCTCTCGCTATGGCCTCAAGCTCACTCAAGCTTCCCCGAGGACACACTCGACATGCTCAGCGTTAAGCTCGCCGCTTATTGCTCGTTCGAGCTCCATAGATCTCGCGTCTCCAAACAGTATATAGGCCATTTATATATCGGAGCAATAATGTGCCCAACGATCCACGTACAGATCTCGATACACGACCATAAACGATCACATATTTCATATTTTATACGAATCTCTACTTACATTTACATCCAAAAACAAATTTTTATGTCAATCATCCTCTTTCTCTCTCTCTCTCTCTCTCTCTCTCTCTCTCTCTCTCTCTCTCTCTTCCACTGATACTCATATTTGGCACATATGTTGCACCCAAGCATTCAGCGTATCTGAATAATTAAAGTTAGCCCCTAATGCTCTTGTTACGCTGACACATGGGATCGCTGTGATAAGCCTAAGCGCACATGACAGCCTGATTTACTAACGAATATACACAGCCTTGACGTTCCAACATCACAAGAGCCAGAACTCTCTCTCTCTCTCTCTCTCTCTCTCTCTCTCTCCCTCTTTCTCTCTCTCTCTCTCTCTCTCTTTCTCTCTCTCTCTCATAGCTTATGTTCGTACAAATCTCACGTACAACCTCTTGAATTTGTGGATTTGATTTTCAACCCTTCCATTTAAGGCCCCGAGCCACCTTAATCACAATCCTTAAACATTTCGCTCCTGGTTAATTATCGCCTCTAATTATTCCACTATAAAGTTTATAGTGGCAACGAGTTCTGTTTGTTTTTTGAAAAAAAAAAAAAATTGTTTTTCAACTCAAATTCTAATGTTCTACCAGATTATTTATTATTCACGAGAATTTTATTAGTTACTGCAGGAAAATTCATATTATTTGTAATCACAACAATATACTCCATTCATTCGAACTCTACGAACGTTTCCTCCAGTTCCATTTGACAAGACTTTTGTTTCAACGTTTTCTCATCCTCCTACCAAATTAACCTATTTCACAACTCTCGATCCAATCCACTCTCCCCAGTGGCTTAACAAGCCTCTATGTATGCTTTGTTGCCTAATATATATGCGTGTGTTAAACCAACTCCCAACTCCAAAACTCAATGTGGAACACTCGCAAATTAACTGGATAAATGGAACTATGAATCTTCTATTTGATGAGATCGTGTCTTTCGTGCTCTTGGATTTTGTGTTTATTCATTAAAATTGTAGTTCTCGAATAAACTGTTTTCTATGGAGATATTTTTTTATTTGGAGGACGTGCTCAGGACACTATTTTATCTTTTTTTTTAGTACGTGCAAAATTTCTGAACTATTTGACGTTTTTTGTTCGAGATGTTGACCATTTAAGAGATTTTTTTGACAGATTTTTATTTTATTTTCCTTATTTCCAAATAGAGACGAACAATAACAAATTTTGTGTTAAAAAAATCAAGAATTTTGATGATTTAGTTTCGCAGATACGAAACTAGGGAAATTCGGCCCAAAATTTCGTAAAATTTCGTCAAAACAGTGAATCAGTCAAAATGGGAGGAGTAAAAAAAATTCAGACACTTTACAGAATAACTTCGAAAATTTTTGACAGATTTTTTTCCTTTTTTTTCTTATAAATAAAACCAAAAAAATGGATCATTTTTTTGTGTTTTTTCTTTAAATAGAGACAAGAAAAGTGGATCATTTTTTTTTCTTCTTCTCTGTAAATAGACACGAAACAATGGATCGTTTTTTTTTCGTTTTTTTTTTTAAGTAGAGACAAAAAACAGTGGATCAGTTAAATTAACCTGCAGTTCTATAACGATGACGAATTTATTGAATTAGGGGCTCTACTGTATATCAACTCGTTCGATAAGTCGCTTGACAAATGATAACTAATTTGTCAAGTACGCGGCCGACATTCGAATGACCTTATATATACATACGTCTCCGCGTATGTAACAGGAGATGATTAAATTTCTCACGCTATCCAATGTTTGGCGAACTACTTAGTCAATGTGTAGACTTCGCGTCCGCAACGTATGTGCAACAATAGACGTTCGTGAATTAACATTCCACATTTCGTGTGTTTGTCAAAAAGAGACGAAAATCCAGATGAGATTCTAGTCTGTTGACGAAAATTGATCGAAACTACATTCTGAATGATTTGATGGATTTTTTTCTTTGTTTTTTGTTTTTGTTTTTAAATTTATTTTTATTCTTATTTTAGGGATCGAGACAGAAAAATTAAAAAAAAAACATGTTAAACGTCAAAATTGACGTTTCTTCATTTTTGACAGTTCTGAATTTTCATTATTCTCCTGAATTTTATAATTCGATGCATAAACGATTATTAAACACAATGATAAACAGCTTTTAAGCATGAATGAGTGAAAAAAAAATCAACATTTTGGCTAATTAAAAAAATTTAATGCAATTAAAAAGTAATGAATTTATTTGAAACAATTATTTTGACACTTTTGTGAAAAAATACTAAAAATCCTAAATTTAAAAGAGAACAATTTTGAATAAAAATAAAAATTTTGAAAAATTGATAAACGATCGTAATAAAAAAATGGCTACCCAAGGAATAAAAATGATTTTGTTTGTTGACAGAAAATCGAAATACCATTTCTGGAGGCTGTAGAGCGTACACTGGGGGATCGATACACGGAAAACGTGGAAAACACATACAAGCTGACGATAAAGTTTATAATCGAAACGTTAATAGACGGTTTCGATAAGGCTCAGATCGACAAAGCGAAGTCTTAGTCTCCTCGAGCTGCGGTGTAAACAAGGAAACATTGTAAACTTATGAATGCAACTGTGGAGACGACAGTGTCAAAAAAAAAAAAAAAAAAATACCAAAAACCAAAAAAAAAAAAAAAAACTTACGTCAAAATGTGTTCGAGAGTTCGAGCACATCGACGAGTGTTCAAAAGGATGAAAAATAAGTGATTTCTGCGCTTTCCTCATCTCGAGTAACATTTTTAATGATTTAATCATGAGAAATCGAGACAAAATTAATTTAAAAAAAGGATTAAATTGTGAGAATTTAAGACAAATCACTTGATCAAAAATCCACAACAACAACAACAACAAAAATAACAACAAAAGACTAAACGCAACTTAACGATATAAGGGGAAAAAAAAGATACGAAGGTCTCGCTGTAAATGTGCTCCACGAATGTGAAAAAAAAAAAAAAAAACATCACGATCGAAAAGTGACCAAATTCGTGGACTGAATGTTTTTCGTTTCCCTTTTTTTTCTAGTCAAATCGTAATTGAGTTACGATTAAAAAAAAAATACAAAAAAAATAGTCGATAAATTTTTATCATTTTCGTTTTTTTTTTTTCACGAAAACTCTCATTACATCAACTTCGAGAATAATTATTCAAAAATAAAATCAATTAAAAAAAACATATTTCACGTTTTCATTAGAAGAAAAAATTGGTCCATACGATTTTTTGCCAATAATGCAAACCTGCACTTCGAGTGTTCACTTTATTCCTAATTTAAAAACCCATGTGATATGATGTAGTTGAAAAAAAAAAAATTGAGTGTATTAGTTTAAGAGAAAATATTTCAAGAAAAATCGCCTCGAATTTTCTCCATTCAAGTGCAATTTTAAATTATATTATTTATTTTTATTAGTCAAACCAAATCATCGTATCATTTACGAGAATTTTATTGTTTATTTTTTACTTAAATATTTTTAACGCATTCGTACTGTGAGAAAAAAAAATTTCGAAAGATTCAAAAAAAAACACACGCAACAAATGTATTATAGAAAAAATCGATAATTAAAAATGGCCCAAATCCCAAAGAATGTGTTAAATCGTATAATGTAAACACACACTTTTATAAATATGTAAAAAAAAAAAAACTCGAGAAAAAAAAATTTTAAAAAAAAAAAAAAAAAACATTTATTTGCATATGAATAATTGTGTGTGTCCTCGAAAGTGTCTCACGCCTCGTGTTCGTTTACAATTAAAAATTGTGGACTGTACGAACAGATAAACGAACAAAAAAAAACAAAAACAACAAAAAAATAAACAAAAATTAGGATATTTGAAAAAGTGGGAATTCTTATGCCGAAAATTAAAAAAAAAATAATAATAATAATAATAATGAACACACATTATGACATTTAGAGCCGCGAAATGAACGCATAAGGGATCTCATCGTCCCTCTTCACAATGTCAATTTCCTGGATGAGCCTTGACAAGCAGATTTTAAATCGTGGCGATTCCACTGTCTCTATATTTCCTGAGTACTTATTAAACCTGTAATTACCCGATGTACTTTTTTTAACGCGCTGAAGAATACGTCGGGAATGAAAATGTATGAAAAATGAAGAATGTGAAAATTGGGGGTGAGCGAAATTCGATTTGGAATATTCGAAATACAAAATTGTTCATTCAATCGAATTTTCCAGTGAAATAATTTTTTTACTATTTTTTTTGATTTTTTTTCAAATAATTGCAATCAAAGTATGAAATAATAATTATTGAATAAATTTGAGATGACTTTGTATCATGGAATATCTTATTAAATTATAAATTGATTGATGACGATAAATTTGAAAAAAAAAAAAAACAAAAAAATCTCAATCGATAAATCGAAAGTTTCACGATGACAATTTTTCGTCGACATTTTTGAATGTATAATCCGTAATTTTTAAGCGATTTTGATGGATCTGCGGTCATTTGGTTCCCTGGAAAATTTCCTACAAATCCATTGAGTCTATTTTTTTCTTGACGTCACTGTTCCAATGTTACAGCTGATTGTTTAATAGACAAAAAAAGTTTGACGAACAAAGTGCTGTTTTTTTTAACTAATTAACAAACTTGGAACGAAAATAGATGGAATAGATTTGTAGAGAATTTCTCGACGAACAAAATGAGCGTTGTTGCATTAAAATCGATTGAAAACTACGGATTATACATCGAAAAATATCGATAGACATCTGACAGTCCAAATCACAGAATTTTTTAAAATTTGACAGTTCAAACTTTTTTTTTTTGCACCACTCTTCGTAGTGGTTCGAAGGAAAGATTGAATTCGCGACGTATTCGAATATTCGATTAAATAGTAACTCGCACGTCCCTAAAGAAGAAAAAAAAAAAGAAAAATAATACCATGGAATAAAAAGTACGAAAAATTCCATTGTCGAGGATAAGTTTGACATGAAATTAATGTCAAAATGATCGCGTGAATGTAATTGTTAGAGACCATGCCAATATGTCCCTAATCACGAAACACACAAAATGTATTTAAAGAAACGAAAAAAAAAAAAAACAAAAGAAAACGTAAAACACTGAAAAAAAAAAAAAAAAAATTCAACAAGGCCATCGAGGCTCGCCAATCCGTGATAAAGATGTACTTCGTCGATCGTTCGTTCATTGCCAAAAAGTTTGAAAACTCTCACGATAATTTTTATGCTTCGTTGACGAATAAATTTCCAAAAAAAATTTTCTAATTTTTTCTACTTAATTTTCCATAAGAATCTTCCATTCCGTACAATTATTAAAACTTTTTTCTTCCTTTTCTTGAAAAACGTGAAATAAATATAAACAATTATTATTTGTCGAATGCACGAATTCTAAAAATAAATAAAAAGTCGAATTTCGTACTTTTTAAATAATTTTTCATACGCTAGTATTTATTTAAAAAAATAATTCAAACAATTATTTCGAATTTCCACATTTCGAATTCAGATTCGTAATCAGCGACCCTCAAAACCCCCGAGTATAAAATTTCAAGTCAACTGCTCAAAAGGTTAAACGAAAATACCGAAAAAACTGATTTTTCTTGAAAAAAAAGAGAAAAAAAACGAGTTTTCTTCTTTTAGGCAACGACCGAACGTCGTGGTCACCTTTAATAAACACGAATTTATGTAATTTCGTACGAACTGCACAACTAACCTGTACCTTCCTAAATCTTTGACAAAGAAAATCTCTATTTAACCGAAAGTCTTCAAAACCAAAAAAAAAAAATGTATTTAAAAAAGAAAAAAAAAAAGCATACACGACATAAATAAATATATATATATTTGAATAAAAACAAAATATATATATATATGTTACATATATTGTATGGATTGCTGGTGGAACTTGCAAGACGTTGCATTATCTGTATGTTCGTTCTATACAGGTCCAAATGTGTATTATTGTATCTGATGGAATATGGTATAACGAAAAAAAAAAAAACCTGTATATTTGTACGTATAAATGTATAAATTTCAATATATATATATATACGTATAAATATATGTTATATATATATGAAATATATATGTATAAAACACAAATATATTATATATATATGTATATCTTTACTATTGTGTTATATATGTGCGAAAGCAGAATTTTTCAGTAAAACCTGAAGTGCTAATGTCCTTTCGTATTGTTGTTGTTGTGATTCAATGTTTTCGATTTCTTTCTATTTTTCTTTCGTTCTTTCTCCCCGCTTCGTCCTTACCCACCATTAATCATAGAAAAGGTCAGAGCCGAACGAAAATGAAGCGAAACTCACGAAAGGGTAGTTGACTTGTTTTTTATTTTTTGGGTCAAGCACCTCTGACACTAATAAGTTAAGAGTATTCTCAAAGTGGTCCTATGACACCATTTGAACAACAGAGTTTTTACTTTGACCGGAATATACATTTCGAAAGACAAACATTCTTTTTGTTTGACTTTGCTTTTTTTTTTTACTTCATGTGGTCGATTTAAGTGAGATCGAATCGAAAGAAAGGTTACAATATTTCGCTGAATTTAATTTGTTTTGATTCTTGAATTTTTAATCTTTGACGTTTGGAATAAAATTTATCGAATTTTGACATTTAATTTGGCGTTCGGCTCATGAAAATGGTTAGTTTATTCAATCTGCAAAATCCTTCAAATGTTTTGTTTGGGAATTCATGGATCTGTATCGGTTAAAAAGTTACTTTGCTGGTTGGAAAGACTTACTGCTTTGAAACGTCAAAATCTCGGGACGAGAACTCCGCGTGATGTCCACAAGGTTTTCATCATTGACTTAATCAAATAAATCAGCAGTGAATTTACGCAATTTCCGAGGTATTCGAGGCGAAGTATTCCTTGAAAGTGTCGAACAAAAAAGCTCAAGTGTTTTTTTTTTAAGCTTCGAACGTTTCCCGTCAGAGTGTGCATTCATGCAGCTATGACGTCACGTTACATCACTGCACAGTTCAAATTGCAAATGGCCGCTGTCTCGAACGGTCGACAAGTGTTTTTATCGAGTGTTGGCGTTTGCCCGCCACAATCGACAACAAGTGACTTTCGTTATCGAAATTTTCGTCGAAAAAAGCGCAGTAAGTATCTCCTACATTCTTCAATTTCGTGATAATTGATAGCAACTTTATTCCATGCAAAAAAAACCAGCTCGAGTGGCGTTAGCTACGTCCCGAAACGGTTTTCTATCTTGCATTCAGGTTAGGGTGGGTTTTTAAGGGTGTTTGGGTCCTCGACACAGATTAAGATTTATCAATAAAACCTTCCAAATAACAAACGAAATATAAGTTTTTGGAAATGTCACATGTTTTTTAAATTAAAATCGAATGTTGCACATCTGTCAAATCGTACAGTTTCATATAAAATTTGAAGGTACTCGATTTTGAGGTTAAGCTGTCATTCTTACGCTACGATTATCATTCCCACTAATTTTATGTTTTTTCGACCACTTAACACACTTAAATATTTCAAAAAACATACACGGAATATTCCCAATTTTCCGAAAACGTCTTGTTGCCAACTTTTCATTGGTTTTTTACGAATCCGTGTTTAAAACAAAACTATCGACACGTCAATTCTTCCGATTTCGTGTCAACAAATTAACAGCAAACGAATTTCAAAAATGAATAGAAGCCTCAATAGAAAAAATGAAAATAAGGTTTTTTTATCCCCCGTTTCTTGTTTATCTGTTTGATTTTTGACAGCAAAATCCCCAAAATTCCTCCATTAATAAAAATGTTTACGTTTCACTCGGATATCGTTACTTTCACATTTTCCTTGTGCTTTTTCTTCAAATTCTGAAATAAAGAATTCTGGGGTAAACGTTTAGGAACAGACACTCAAATGCCAAGTATGAAGGACGAATCGGAAGGAGAAGGCGAAGAAATGTCGCACGACAGTAACGACAGTAATCAAAGCTCCGCGTCCTGCGACAGCAGCGCGGAACATAGCGACAGCGATGATTCGTCAGAAATGGACGAAGACGAGTGCGAAAGGCGAAGAACCGAGTGCATGGAGAACCTCGTAGACCTCGAAAGACAATTTACGCTTCTAAAAGAGCAGTAAGTTGCGTCAAATTCTTAAATTACTGGTTTCAGCTCAATTTTTTTTATCCAAAATCTCTACTTTACAATCTTTTTTCTCAAAATTCCACTTTTTTCGATATTTAAAGTTTTAAAATGAAAAAAAACTGTCAAAAACAAGATTATTTTTAACTTTTTACTAAAAAAGTCCAAAAATCTTGCGATTCTTGTGGTAAACATTCAATTTAAACTCGTCAAAGGTTTTTAAAACAGAAAATCTCAAATAAATGTATAAATGGAGCGTCGTTCGACTAAAAATCCAAGACGCAAGCAAAAAAATGGAAAAATTTCGATTTTTTTGACAGATTATATCGAGAAAGAATAACGCAGGTAGACACAAAACTGGGTGAAGTGCGAATAGGCAAATCGGAGGAGTATTTGATACCGTTGGAGCGGTTGAAAGAGAATATGAAAACAAAGACGGAAGTAGCAGGAATCCTGAAGCAGCTGAGACTGCAAAATATTCATAATAAATTTTTGGCGGAGGAGCAAGCGGCGCAGCAAAATTTTGAGAGCGAGAAGGGCCTCGTTTGGGACGGAATTCACAGCGATCTCCAGGAGAAAATTCGAAGATTGGAGGAAGATCGTAACAACGTTGATATTCACGCGGATCTTTGGCTGAGCTCGAGCGGACGCACGAGGAGAAATCATTCGGAGAGGAGGAGAGCGGTTTCTGTCGCAGGACCGTACATCGTTTACATGCTCAACGACGCTGACATCCTCGAGGATTGGGCTCTAATAAAAAAAAGCATGAGCAGTAGAAAAGCCGAAATTCTCTAATGAAAAAAAAAGAGTTTGAGCAATAATCTGCGGCAAGTGCCTCTCTCCGTTTTGGAGCCAAAAATGGCATCGATTTAAACAGATTTATCTGATCACCGGAATATTCTTCCACAAACTTGCATTGAGAAAATACTTTGACAGTGATTTTGGCAATGGCGAGCAAAAAAAAATCCTTGTCGGTGGCACAATTCATCATTGGTCGGTGTACGATTTAAGTTTTATAGGAATTTAAGCTCTAATGTAAATAGCGTTTAAGTATATTTCGTATTTTTTAAATAAAGCGCGTGTCTTCGATATTTTTTGGTTGTTTTTATATTCTTGGCGAAAGATCCTTTAGTTTGTGAAAATTTACTCGAATGGCATTTCGAGGGAGAGTTGATGCATGGAGAATTTGAAGAAAAATGATTTGGTGACTTGAAAAATGTCAAAAATTTGACTTTTGTGACGTTTTGTTCGGAGTTCGGTTCCAGGGTTTGCTTCAATCGGCTCTCAGCAGTTAATTACTGGAAATACAAAAATATCACGAGGGACTTTTTTGTAGGAAATTTTATGGGCTACAAAAATGCTCCTATGGACTTTTGCCTCATTTTCAAGCGTTTCGGAGTTATGGACGGTGAAAAGAACACCCGTGCCCAAACTCGACGCGATCGAGAGCGCATGCGCGTTATTTTTGGGACAGCTGACAGATTAGCCTATCGCTGACCGCGTCGCTCCACGGCAGCGATAACGAACGAGATTATATTCACATTTACGTTTACGCTACTTATTATCGAAAAACAACGATTTAGTGAACGAAATTCTCGAAATAATCTTGAATAATTATTCCACTATATTTTTGCTTCCAAAATGCATTGTCATCACATCCCTTTCAAAGAAACCATTTTTCTTTTGTCATGGAAGATGACCATGAAATTTATCTATTTCTCGCCAGATTCCGTGATGCAGTATCTTTCCAATTTGTCAAGTCATCGTGCACTATCCTCGACGTTGTGATTATTGAAGTATCTCAGACTCGATACAAAGATAATTTCTTTTACTATTAGATATAATCGCGGTAAAGCGTATCAATATTTAATACGAATATTTACATAAATTACGTTCACAGATATCTAATTTTGACTAACGTAACTTGAAAACCTCGACACAACTGAAAAGTGACAAGCAAACTTAATTAACATAACTAGATCATTATTCGACTCTCACTTCTTCAAAAAAATGCGAAATGCATAATGATAAAAATCTACAAATTTAATTAATCAAATATAAATAATAAATCTCATAATGATAAAAATGTGCATCTCATTTTCCGAAGCGGAGAAAAATCGAGAAAAACTGTAAATAATCGTCTGCTAGAAAAATTGCGTAACCCAGTTCACATTGAACGTTGGACGTAATCTCGTGGTACGTGTTATTTTTCTTAAACTCATACGCAGCGTGTAAAAAAATATGAAAGATAAAAATAAAACCGTTTAAAGAATATTTGTATCCAGTGGAGCAGGATTTCGATAAAGAAATCACGAAAGCGTGTTTGTTCGGAAAAAACTGCCATTAACCTCGAAAGAGGCCGAAGTTTTTCGTAAAAAAAATTGACATGTTGGAAAGGATAAAAAAATAATAATAATTAGTATCGTTGGACGTAGTTTTATTGATACTAAAAAAAATGCACAACATTTACATGTAGTAAAACAAAGTAGCTAACGTTTGATAACTCGTAACACCGATTCCGATGAAAAAGGCGATCGCCCGCCACGGTTGAGCCTGGAGAATGACGTAAGCAAAGGTGTGAGCGATTCGGCTAAGAACGAAGGTCCTTATGAGGATGCTGGCCAAATAGTAAGACGGGTTGGTGCTTAGATACAGGCATGTTATGATGAACCACGGAAGAATATTCTCAAGGTCATTAAGATGGGCGCGCCTAACGCGTTCCACGTCAGGATCATTGTAGACCGTTTTGGAAGACTTGATCATCGCACAGTCCTCGGGACTTGCGAAAATCTGCGGGAAATTACGATGAAAAAAAAAACATTGAAAATCATGTGAGCGATCGGCTTATAAAATAATTCGTGACGTTTTATCGATTTATTGATCGTGATGAACGAATTCGGGGGCTCGTAATAATGAGTTTCGATGTTTTTAGTGCGTAAATCGCTTGAACGCAGCCTTTTTACATTCGACACGAGCAAACACATCCACCCGGCGAAATTCTTACATCGATGCAATCTCTATTATCGTTACGATGTTTTTATTTTTGTTGATATACTTGCCTTTTTTGCAAAACGATAACGACCGGTCAACGGAGCCATCGCGATCATTTTCAGCACGAGAATCGCGCTCCAGAACCCAAAAACTTTCATCAGATTTTCCGATGGTACTTCCATGTTTTTATTGTTTGATGTATTTACGGTAACCGCGGGAATGTAGTCAACGAAACTTTAGTTATCAATGAAATTGTTTACGACGAATCTCGACCAATCTCGACACTGCGAGTGACACGCACGAGCGAGAGCTATTTTTATATAAACAGCCGGCTTGGCCACATCGAAGACAGTGCTCGAATGATACTGCGGTAATCTTACGAAACACCGAAACGAATATAAAACTACTGCTGCGTCGATCTAGCCGCTGAGACAGAGAGGAATTTTGCTGATCAACGCTCGTTTAGCGAAATCTCATAATCATCATGATGTCCTTTTTCGAGCAAAAAATAATAAAACCGGTTGCATATAAGCACTTGTTTACTTTGTATCGCTGCGATCTTTGTGTTGACTTTCATATTTTTATTTTTCTGTTTCCTTATTCGATCGACTTGATCTTTTGTCGATTTTGAATATTTTAATTCGTAAAGATACTTCAAATAAAGGAATTAAATAATTGGGACAATCATGTGTTATTAAAAATAACGAATAAACAACTTTTCTAATAAATAAATCAGAAAAACTCAACAAATGATGGATGCACAAATAAAATATTGTTGAAAAAATAATGAAAGTGGAAATTTCGGTTTATTTAGCTGTTTATCTTTGGAATAAAAATAGAATTCATTGCAATTTGAAAACTCTGATTCACCGATCGATTATATTTCTTTTTTTATTGCATTTTTTTTCCCTTCGAATTTGAGCCGCACTGGAACGAGAGCGCTGCGATCCGCGATCACTGTGGCGACTTCTTCCCGCCAAAACACTCGCTAATGCGATTGAGTACCGAGAGCACACGCGGTGGAAACGGAGTAAATAAAGGACATTTGCGTTGTTTTCAAGTCGAGTTTTACGCCTTAACAAATTTTGATACTTGTTTTTATTCATCATTAAATCTGTCGTGTTAAACGTCAATTTTTTAACGAAATGGATGACGCTGAACGTAAGTGAACGAGAATTGCGCTGTTATTGTTGAAGCTTTTGTTTGAAAATCTTCTCGAAAGTTCTCATTCAGAAAATTCGACTTTCCGTTGATTGTTTTTGTTTCTCGATAAAATAGCATCACCGTCCGGACGATCGAGACGTCAAAAAACCGACAAAACCGGTCGCTTGTCCGCTCTGGAAAAACTGAGAAATTTAAAAGGCAGTAAACACAAGTACGAAGTTTCTGAAGTTGACAATGTTTACGACGAGGTCGATGAAAAAATCTACAGCAAAACTGTCATGGAACGACAGAACGACGACTGGATCGTCGATGATGGTAAGTTCTTTGTTTTTACGCTGTCACTAGAATATTTCAAATGATAATAACCCTTAACCTTCAAAAAAATTCGATTCTTCAATATTTTCGACAAATGTCAATTTTCCTACAATATTTTCATCACAAACTTTCGAAAACATATTAATACCGAACTTTTCTACAAAAAAAACGAAACAAATGCAACATTTTTCGTATTATTATTATAATCGTTTCTTTTTTTATTTTAATTTCTTCTATTTTCCTAATAATCCTGATGAATATTTTCAAATTTTCCATTTCCAATAAAAATAGATAAAATCTCACATCTCAATCTTTTATTTTGTTGATTCTTTACTTCATTTTTTTTTCTTCCTCAAAATCGTAATAATTTTCGACCCCAGTGAGTCTTTTTCTAACGTCGATTTGAATAAAATCAGGGGGCAGTGGATACGTCGAGGATGGTCGTGAGATTTTTGACGACGATTTGGACGACGAGAGTATCCACGAAGCGGCGAAGCAGAATAGTTTGGCCGGGCCAAGAAAGCGTAAAAAGGGTGAAACGAAGAGCAAGGGTAACATAAAAAACATGTTGATGAGCATGCCGTCGAAGAAAAAAGTCGACGACAAGTTGAACGACGACGATATCCTGGGGGATCTGATGAGCGAGCTGCAGAAAGAGGAACCTGCGTCAAAAAAGAGAGACACAGGAGTCAGAAACAAATTTGCAACGGCGCCGGCTCCGTGGGTTTTATTTATCGCCAAAAAAGTGAATTTACCGTCAAAATATTTGATTTTTCATTAAATTGCTGAATTAAAACTTTTTCAGGAAAGCGCAACCAGCTCCCAAAGCAAAAGCATTGAACGTCGATGACTTCCTGGAACCGATGTTCGAGTCTCGCAAAAAAACTACACCTGCTCCTCCAGCGGAAGAGAAAAAGACTGAGAGAAAACAAAATGAAACGCTGAGCTTGGAGCAGAGCACGAGTCAAATGATCGAAAATGATTTGAGCCAGATCGAAAATTTCGAGGATGAAAGTTTCGCTATCGAAAGCTGTGTGTCTCCGGAACCTCAAATTGAATCGAACGAGTTCGATGAAGATGTTCGTATTATTTATCTCTTTATTTCAATTATTATTCATTTGAAAAATAATTCTTGCTTAGAATCATTGAATTGTTGACCCGAAAATCCTGATTTTCGCAAGTTTTTTGCAAACTCGGTGAACGTTCTCATTTTTTGGAAATTAATTAAGCAGTTTCGGTACAAATCATACAATTTAATGGTTCAGCTTATCTTCAGGGAGAATCGGAGGGAAAATTCTATTGTTTTCGAGCAAAGCGCCAACTTCACACAACAAAATTTCGTATAAAAATAACGTGATTACTGAAAAATCGATCGTTTTCATTGACAAAAAAACGAATAATTAATAAACTATGTAGACGAATCATTTCATTTTCTGGTGGCACAATTATAATGATATTTTGAGTGGTTCGACAGTTTTTAAAAACCTTTTTTACATTTTTTCCTATCGTTTCGTGCACGTAACTGAAGTTTAGGGAAAGCTTAGGCATGTCTCTGTGTTAAAAAGTGACTTTTCATTTGAGAATTTTGTGGAACCGGTGTAGACAATCGTTTTAAAACTCGAAGGAGATATTCAGGAAAAGTCAAAGAACGTTCTGTAGAAATTTGAATAAAATTGTTACATTTGGTCGCTTGTACCGAAATTCCTCAAATTACAGCTTTCCCATTTGGACTTTGACGACATAGAGCTCGACACTCAAAGTTTGCCGACGAGTAAAGTGAAGACTGTGAGTCAATCGAAAAGTCCAGAAGCAGAGTCAGAAACGCTGAAAAAGCCTGAACCCGTTGGTTGCTTCAAAGACCAAAAATTTGATAATATCGAGGACGAAATGATGGACCAAGTTTGGGCCGATGATTTCAACGAACAACTGACCGAGGCGGAAGTCTCGACGAGCAACGTTGAAACCGAAAATGTTCCTCCGGTCGCAGACAAATCGGCGGAAAGCGAAGGCAAAAAAAACTTTCGATTTTATTGGTGGGACGCTTTCGAGGATCAGTATAAACAACCCGGAGTCGTTTATTTATTTGGCAAAACTTACGACGAAACTACAAAGTCTTACGTCTCGTGCTGCGTTCAAGTGAAAAATATTCCTCGCAGAATTTACCTTTTGCCGAGAGAGCAAGTAAGTTTCTTTATTTCTCAAGATTTTTCACGAATTCCTTCACATTCATCGATTCTTCTCTACGTTTAGTAATTAGAAGAAAAAAATTACACTTCAAACAGTTTTTATTAAATGAAAATCCAATTTCAACAAAAACGAATCGTTACTCATTCAGTTCGTCAAATTTTTTTAGCTTTCTTAGGACATTGTTTTCTCCAGTAAGTAAAAAATTGAATAAATTGGAGCTTCGAACTTTAATTTTTGTTTGTCAAATATTCATTTTTTCGAATTTTGGTTACTAATATTTAGAAAAACGATTTTTGGAGCCTAAAAGAAAATCTGAAAATGATTTTGCGTCTAAATTTGTATCGTTAGAGCTTAAAACTTCAATTTTTGTTTGTCAAATATCAATTTTTTCGAATTTTTCCTCCCATTATTTGAAAAAACCATTTTTGGAGCATAAAACATTAGAAAAATGAAATTTAGTATCAAAAAATGGTAAATTTCACTGGCTAATAATATTGAAACTCCAACAGATAAAGGAGCCAGGTGAGGAGGGTTCTGAGCAGCGTAAGACGATATTGCACGACGTTTACCAGGAGTTTAACAAGTGGGCGACAAAGCAGAACATAGTGCAATTCGCAGCAAAGTTCGTGACGAAGTTTTACGCGTTTGACCGAGCGGAGACGCCTCGAGAGAGTGAATACGTAGAGATTCGTTATCCGGCGTCGTTTCCAGCGATGGCTGAAAATTACGAGGGTCCGTCGATCGAGCACGTGTTCGGGACGTCGGTGAACGCGCTGGAGTTATTTTTGATCGAGACGAGCATAAAGGGGCCTTGTTGGTTGGAAGTGAAGAAGCCATTGCCATCGGGGAATCCAGGAAGTTGGTGCAAGTTGCAGATAAATTGTTTGAATTTCGAGGATATTTCGGTTTTGAAGGACGCGAAAGAGAAATTGCCGATTCCTCCGATGTCGATGGTGACGTTGAACGTAAGAATGTCGTTGAATCAGAAGCGCCAGCAGAACGAAGTAGTAATGATTGGAATTTTGTTGCACAGCGATTACCGAATCGACAAACCGCCGCCGAAGCCGCTTTTTCAACAGAGTTATTGCCTGGTGACTCATCCCCGGGACACTCCTTGGCCACGGCACGCCCGGGAGCTTTTATCAAAGACGAAAAACACTCGAGTGATTAAATGCGACACGGAGTACGATTTGCTCGAGCAGTTTCTCGGCATAATAGAAAAGGCAGATCCGGATCTCGTGGTCGGTTACGACTGTGGTTTCCAGTTCGACGTCCTCTTGCACAGGATTTCAAGTTTGAAGGTGCAAAACTGGAGCAGGGTTGGAAAACTGAGACGAAACGTGATGCCAGTATTCAAGGGGAGGATAAATCTTGGCCAATGCTTTTGCGGACGTCCGATAACCGACATTCAACTGAGCGCCAAAGAATTGAGCGTCAAAGTTCGCAGCTTTGATCTCCAGTCTCTCTGCTGCTCGATTCTCAAGAAAAACGAGAACGAATGCAAAGAAATAAAGCCCGCCGATTGCCCCAAGTTTTATGGTGAAGCTGAAAAAATAGAAAAACTCCTGCAAATCACGATGAACGAGGCCCTCAGCTTCGTCGCCATTCTGTTCGAACTCAACGTCATGCCACTCGCCGTTCAAATTACCTGCCTCGCTGGCAACGTCCTCTCCAGGACTCTCTCCGGCGGACGCGCCGAAAGAAACGAGTTTCTTTTGCTCCACGCCTTCTTCCAAAAGGGCTACATCACCCCCGACAAACGCTTCGCCTCTAAAAACAAAGACACGAAAGATCAGACTGCATCGAAAAGAAAAAAACCTGCCTACGCCGGCGGCCTCGTCCTCGAACCGAAAAAAGGCTTTTACGACAAACTCATCCTACTCATGGACTTCAATTCTCTTTATCCCAGCATCATTCAAGAATACAACATGTGCTTCACCACCATTCCTGGCGCCGCTTACGCCGATATGGAAACCCTAGAAATTCCCAACAACGATTTACCCCTCGGTATCGTACCCACCGAAATTCGAAAACTCGTTCAGAGTCGAGTCGAAGTCAAAAAACTTATGAACGCCCCTAATATCTCACCTGAACTCAAATTACAGTACAACACGAGACAAATGGCTCTCAAACTCACCGCCAATTCCATGTACGGATGCCTTGGCGCCTCTCATTGCCGATTTTATGCCAAAGGAATGGCTGCTCTTATTACGAGTAAGAATTCTCCTTCCATACTTCTTTTTTCTTGTTGCAATTATTGAGAAATTCTCAGTACGGTGAGAAGAACAAAAACGTTGAACGAACACAATTCATTTTTTCGACTAAAATATGGACAATTCAACGATTTTTTATTTAAAATTCGAACCTATCCCAACGCTCGTTTAGGGATTCTGTGATTTTTTCTAATTTCAATCAAATTTTATGAGTTTCAAGTTTACTCAATTTAATTTTGACGAATAAAAAAACCGTAAAACGTGATTGAAGTTTTTCTCGAAAAACGATAACAGTTCGTGGTGGAAACTCGTTTTTTTTCTGAAAAAATCAACTTCTTTTCGTTATTAATTAAAATAATAATATTTGGAGAAAAACCCTTGGACGAGAAAAAAAATTGAAGTTTTGTATCATTCGATGGAATTTCCTTTTTCCGAAAATCGAACGATTCCGTGTGCTTAATTACAATTTTTTTCAACTGATTTCAGGTAAAGGTCGTGAAATTTTACAAAGTACAAAAGCGTTGGTAGAAAAATTAAATTTCGAGGTGATTTACGGTGACACGGATTCGATAATGATTAACACGAATAATCTCAACTACGACGAGACTTTTACAATAGCGAAAAAGGTAAAAAAAAAGCTCGATTTTAAAATATCTAATTGCAAAAATTTATCGCCAGTTTGCAAGAAAGTGCTAATCACGAATAAATAATAATGATTGACAGATTAAACAAGAAGTAAACAAACTTTACCAAATGGTCGAACTGGACATTGATGGAGTTTTCAGGTATTTGTTGCTGTTGCAAAAGAAAAAATACGCTGCTCTAATTATGAAGAAATTATCGAACGGAAAAATTGAAACAACAATGGAACATAAAGGTCTCGATATCGTAAGAAGGGATTGGTGTCAATTAGCCTGCGACACAGGAAAGTAAGTTCGAAAAAAGAAAAATCTTTGTAATTCTCGTTATTTTCATTTTTTTAAATTTTCTTTAAAAAATTTTCTCTAGATTTTTAAAAATTATAAAAAAATTTCAAAATTGATTAAATAAATTTACATTTTGACTCTAGATTTACCCAGAAATCATTCAAAATTGTGAAAAAGTCGAAATCCTTTAACGATTTACATGTTTTTTCAGAAATATATTGGATCAATTATTCACCGATCAATCGAACGATTCAAGGCGTGAAAAAATATTCGAAATATTGCAAAATGTTGCCGCGGGTATTCGCTCGGCTCAAGTTCCTTTGTCGTCTCTCGTCGTGACGAAACAATTGTCCAAAAATCCTAAAGATTATCCTGAAAAAAGATTGGCCCACGTTTCAGTTGCTCTCAGGCTCAACAAAGAAGGTGGACGAATGTGGAAAGCTGGCGACACCGTGCCTTACGTCATATGCGAGGTACTTTATTGTTTTTCTAACTGAAAAACATGCAAAAAATTACAATAAATATGAAGTTGGAGAAATTTAAATCATTTTCATGAGAAAATTATTTTTATATACTAATTTTGATGTTACTTTTGGTTAATGACGTAAAAATCCACGTTTTATTTATTCTACAATGAAATCTTTGTCTCTTTACACATTTATCGGAGTTTTCAATTTGGAAAAACGATTCTATTTTGTATTTAATAACTCTAAATTTATAGAGACTTATCGAGAGAGGAAAAGTTCGAAATAATTTGTTTTTTTTTTTTGTTCAAAGGATGGAACAACGAGATCAGCGACGGAGAGAGCGTACCACGTCGACGAGTTCAAGAAAAGCGAGAGCTTAAAAATCGACATAGATTATTATCTTTTGCAACAAATATTGCCTGTGACGTTGCGAATTTGCGAACCGATCGAGAACATCGACGACGTATTATTGGCGAAACATCTTGGTCTCGATAGTGTTTACAAATCGAAGAGAGTGATTCACGAGCAAGTTGAAAATCCGGTGCCTTCGTCGTTGAACGAGGAGCGTTTCAATTATTGCATTCCTTTGAAATTTAAATGTCGGAATGACAAGTGCAATATGGAAATCGAGATTAAAGAATTCTTCGCAGATTTCGTAAGTATGAGAAAAAAAAGAAAGAAGTGTCAAAAATCACAAAAATATAAAAATCGTGATAAAAATCATTTCTGATGACAAATTGTTTATTCAGAAACGTAAAAAATCATCAAAAATATACAAAAAATGATAATTTTTTGTTTTTTTTTTTGTTCCATAGCCCACAGGAAAACTTCCAGCACTTGCTCGATGTCCAAATCCCGATTGCGATTTGCCACCGTACAAATATGTGAAATCCATACAAAACGATATTCATCTGAAGATAAGAGGCTACATAACCGAATATTACGCCGATTGGCTCGAGTGCGAAGATCCAATTTGTTCGAATCGAACGAGGCTTTTGCCAATGAACGTTCGTGGCTGTTACCCTCGATGCGACGTTTGCAAAGACGGTTTCATGCACAGAGTGGTAATAATTTTAAGTCTTCTCAAGATTTTTATTTGTTAAAAAGTGAGAAATTGTCTAAAAGTTCATAACGTCAATAATTTTGCGAATTTTCATTACAATTTTGAACCAAATATTCATCAAAATTCAATCTGAATTCTCTCATTTCCAAACGATCAAAAAAAAAAAAAAAAGAAAAAAGTATGAATTTTCAAAAATATTTGGTCAAATTGATTTAATTTTTGACGTTTTCATTTTTCAGTATTCCGAGACGAATCTTTACGAGCAGATAAGTTACTACCAGTCGCTCCTGGACGTGAACGAAGCGGCTAAAAAGTTAGCAATCCCAGCGATACCGGAAATGATTTCGGCGTACGATAATCTCAAGGAATTCGTGGAGAAGCAATTGGCACGAAGTGCATATTCGATCGTCGATTTCGACTTGATTTTTGCGGCGAACGCGCAAAAGAGTTCGCCGGTAGTTACCGTCGACGAGGAGGAACAGATCGAGTTTAATTTCTCCGACGAGGAATTGGTAAGTGTATTAAAAGAAAAAAAAAACATTTTAACCGAAAAAAGAGAATAATTGCTTAAAACTTCATTAAAAAAAACTTTTTCTAATCAATTTTGTTTCCTCTCAACAGATTCCCGACGAGGAACCCACGAAAAGTTGAAATCGCACCAGGACCTTCTCACTTTTTCGTGATAAATCGTTGTCGAACGATTTTTATTTATTTTTTCGAGACACGCATAGGAATTAATTTGAGTAAAAGAAAAAATCTGATCTTTTTATAAAGAAAATTCATTCAACTTTCACAGTCTGATGTACAGTAAAATATGATGATAATAATAATAATAATAACAATACATATGTAATAATTCCTAAGGCTACAAGTGAATACAATGTCAATGATTTATATTGTTGTTTTTTTTTCTTTTTTTTCTGCATGAATATGGGTACGAATTTGAATTGAACGTTTTTTTTGTTTTTTTTTTTTATTCAATTCAATACGTACGAATGAAATTGAAATGTACATTATACATTATCGCACCGATACATCTACGAATGTCAGTTCTGTTTTGGCTGCCACGCAACTCAATTTTTTCACACGTCATTTTCGCGAAAAACACGTTTTTGTTGTTGAAAAATTGGGGTTTTAATGATAATCGATGAACGGAGGAACGTTTTTTTAGATCTTTTATAACGATAATTGCAAAATGGCAGTTTTAGTGTGAGGATTTCAACAAATTTCAATTGTCGATTGATGATTTTTTGGTTTTTTGAATTGGCGACTAAGAAAATTATGAAAAAATCTTTGTTTTTTGAACTTTGTGTAAAGTGCGATCGACACACAAAACGAGGCTCGTAATTATTGGGAAATTTGAGGAAAATAAAATATTTTTAAGTTCCGAAGATGCAGGTGAAAAGCGAAAACGAAAAATGAGAGTTTTTTCGTTGCTAAAATCGTATGGAATAATGCCTCGTAGAGATACAATGAAATTTCGGGAAAACGATTTAAAAAAACGAAGATTTAGTCGAAAAAGCATCGAAAACGTATTTTCGTTAGTATAAAAAATTGATGATGAGACTATCAACGAATGATTATGTTGTTTACGATAATGTAAAGCGCGACAATATTATCGAGAGATTTATAAAAATAATTTTCTTTTGTCAAGATCCGATAATAATTATAAGTGATGATATTTTTATGATACACTGTTAACAAAGGCCTTGACGAGGACGATAAGAAAAGTCGATATTTCGTAAACGCGTTTGAATTTTCAACAATTGACAAGTTTCTACAAAAAAAAAATGTTGAAAAAATGTTGAAATTCAAGTTTTCGATGTTTGCTCTCGTTTTTTCCTGGCGAATTGTACACCGCAAACTTTTCTTTCGGTTTAAATTCTCGAGAACAATGACGATTTTTATCTGTGCTGAATAATGTCACTTTCGGTTACATTCGAAATGTTGTAAAAATTGTAATGCGGCAAATTAGCCGGCAATAAATTTTGCAACGGTACGCTATTGAAAAATGTTGTTGTGTTACGCTCTCGGAATACTGTTTCTTGGCCAGTCACCGCACCATCCGTTGGGAACGATGTTGTCGTTGGTACTGATTGCACGACTATTGGTTGCGATATGGAAGCGTGAGGCACTGCTTGAATCACCTGTGAACGTTCATATTTATAAGAAATCGAAAAAAAAACAAGAGAAAGACTAGAATTCGACGTTCTTGTGAATTATTTTGTGTTTTCTTCTCGCTGGATGTTTTTTGTTGTTGTTTTGAATGAAAAATTTGCACAATGCAAGATATTCGGAAAAAGTTGATTAATTCCAGATAAAGAATTGATGAATTAAATGAATATTTGAACATGAATTATGTTGAATTAATTAATCATTCGAATTTTATGTTCGAATATTCAATTCAATATTCAAAATCGTTTTCCCAACATAATTTATAATCGATAAACGATTTCAAGCTTTCAATTAATTAATAATAATGAGTATAATAATTGTTTATTATATTCAATTCATCTGTTGTAATAATTAATTAATTAATCGATTGATTAATTAAACAATTCTTCAGCATTCGAACATAAATTAGGTTCGATAAGCGATTTTTAGTTTTCTATTACAATTTTTCGTGATTTCCGGCGCAAATAATTTAATTTCATCCAAATAGTCAATAAAATGAATGATTTTCAATAATTTATGACAAACAGTTGATAAAGTGTTGGATTAACGTTTGAATGATGATTTTTTAAAGAATTTTGGTTCGAAGAAATGGGCAGCAGGAATTAAAAAATTACCTGAATGGTCGCCGGAGTTTCTCGGGGTAAAGCGTTCGAGCTTTCCGAGTCATTTTGTTGTTGCGTCTGCGATTGTTGTTGCGGCTGTGGAACGTACTTTGTGTGTGACGTATTAATGCCATGGCGTCGTTTCATATGTTTATTATAATTGGGCCAATTCGTAAAATGATGTTGACAGTCTAAACAACTGTAAGGCCTTTCGCCGGTGTGTTGTCTCCTGTGAGTCTGAAAAAATGGGAGAAAATGTGGAAAACTTTGAATAAAAGACTAAGAGAAAAAAAAAGCACTGCCTGTTTTTATCGTCGTTCGAAATCGAAACTTACCGTCAATATTCCTTTAAACCGGAAGCATTTTCCACAAAATTCACAAGTAAATGGCATAGCACCCGTGTGAATTCTGTGATGTTCTCTCAATGTTCCTTTCTCCCGAAACGTTCGTCCACAAACAGCGCACTGATGAGGTTTTGCTCCCGTATGCACCGTTTCGTGTTTTTTTAATTGCAGAGGCGTTTTAAAACTGCAAAAGTATAAGAATTCTTTGAATTCAATGGAAAAATCTTTTGAACTGGAAAATTAAAAACTCAGGGTTGCGTGTTTATGGAAATTTTTGCTAAATGGTTCGCGGACGTAAGTTGATAAAGAAAAGTTTTTTCTTTAGATCTTTTCGAAAAACTAAATGTAGCTTCTTTGATGAAAACGATCTGACGTTAAAAAAGACCCTAAAGTTGCATTAGTGGAATTTTTACAATTTTTCAAACGTTTTTTTGCTTTTTTAATAAAATTCATGAGTTAAAAAGTGTTCGAATTGTGAGAATCATTTGAAAAATCTTACGCTTTTGGACACTGCGAACAAGTGTACGGTTTGTCGGCAGAGTGCGTGAGGAAATGTGCCTCGAGATTTCCTTTTTGTATGAAACTCTTGCCGCACTGGTCGCAAGTAAAATTTCTTACTCCCGAATGAATCCGTTGGTGAGTCACGAGATTTGGCTTTGTGGAAAATCTTTTGTCGCACTGATCACAGGGAAAACGATTTTTCATCGTCTCCGGCAAGTGACAACGTCCGTGAATGTACAGAGCACTTTGTTGCCTAAAGGCTTTGCCACACGTTTGACACACGTGAGGACGTTCCTCGCTATGCACTGCTTTGTGAGAATCCAACACTTTTTTGTGAACGAAAGATTTGCCGCATTCGTCGCAACTGAAAAGATTATCAAGTTTCTCAATTTTTTCATTTATTTGTCGATATTTTTATCGTAAATCTCAAGTTCTTGAGAGCTTTGAAACTAAATTGGAATTTTTTTTTCTTATTTTTCATAGAAAACGATCAAAACCTACGAATATTCGCTTCAAATATCATTTTTTTTCTATTTTCCAAGTTTTTTTAAGATTAAAAACGATCAACTCAAGTTTTGGCCTTTGGTTTTTTGGAAAAGGAATTTCCTTTCGGGCAACGTTGGCGTTCAAACTTTTGGATCGTGCCATGTACAAAGAAAAAAATCATTTTTTTGTTTACCTGAATTTCGACTTATTTTTGTGCCTGTTGACGTGTATGAGAAATCCATAATACTTGTCAAATATTTTGCAGCATTGGACACACATGTATTTGGCCTGTTGATTGTGCACAGTCTCGTGATGTTCCTCGAGCATTTCGAGACTTGGCATTTTGTCGTTGCAGTCGGTGCACAGCCAAGGATTTCGAGCTAAGCCTTCGCCACGTTTTCTCCCTGGCTTTGCAGGCTCTGCAGCTCGCGCTTCGATCATTTCCATGTCGGAATCTGTGCCTGTCATAGTATTAATGCAATTTTTAGAATGAAAAAAATATTAAAAACGAAAAATATCATGGAGAATCTCGAAAAAACCGAAATTCAACAATTTGGGTTCGAAAAACCGAGAAATCATCGTTTTTCCTTTGATTCAAACGCACAATGGTTCAAATTAATGAAAAATGAAGTTGATGTGAAATTGGCCTGAATTAATTAAATAAAAAACGATAAAAATCCAATGAAATAGAATAATCAAAAAGAAAAGTATTCACGTGACAAGAGAAAATATTCTTCTACGATTTTCGTCATAAAATTATTGAAAATTGTACAATTTTCGCTCAAATTTATTTTGAAAGTTTGTAGCGTTGAGATTTTTTTTTACCTGTCATATAATTATCGGGAATTTTGACACCAGCTTTCGAGACAGGAAATTCGTTAGAATTTCCAATGTCATTTTGATATTCATCGTTTTCAGAATTGGTACCTCCGACGTCAGAGTTTGACATTTTTCTCGATTGAGATCTTTTTTTCAACTTTTTTTTCGTCGGCTTGCCAGTTCCTTTTTTCTCCTCGTTTTTGTATTTCTTCTTCGAGTTTTCTTGCGAGTTCTCGTATTTGTCTTCCCCGTCACTGTCCTCATTTTCGTGTTGGAAATATTCCTCTCCCATGTCTTCAACCGTTTCGGCAACGTAATTATCCGAAAGGGAACATTCTTCGACGACATCTTCCGACTCGACTTTTGGATATTCAACAGTTTTTTCAACGTATTCGATATTCGGCTCGAGAGTCGCAAGCGCTTCGACTTTTGGTTCGATGAGCATTTGACGCAACGAGCCTTGGGCCTGGTTCGTCTTTTCGTAGAAATCGTTGCACTGATTCAACAAGACACAACAATCGAAACAGACGGAAAGAGGCAGATTGTCGGTTATTACAATCTGAAATTTTTGAAAAGTTGATAATTTTATCGAAAATGCAAGAAAATTATAAAATTATCTGTCAAAATCTATGTTTTGTAGAGAAACCTCCAAAAATCGTAATATTATAGAAAAAAAAAACAATGTTGCAGTTTTTTTCATTTCATTGTACAATTAATTAGAATAAACCTTTTTGTTAAATTATTTTGGGAATTATTAAAAATGAAATACGAATAAGCGTGTCGGTTTTTTCAAATATGAGCTGGAAATATATTTTTAACCAGGAAAAACGTCAGTTCAAAAACTCCTATTCCTTCCGAAAATTTAATTTACTCATAATTATTGTTGGCTATAAAATCATTTATCGTAATAATTTGTTGAAAATAGCTCGTAAATTTCTGTTCGATTCATTCGAAAGATGAATTTATTTAATAAACAAGTTTTTCGATTTATTGGGATCGTAAACATTCAACACGAAAGCAGATAAAATAAGGTGTTTGAACAATAATGATGTGAATTATCGAAAAAATGATTTTTTGACAGTGAAGAGTTAAAAATGTGATAATTGTCGGCGTTGACTGTTATTTTTGACTAGCCAAAATAACATTATCCACGAAATCTAATATTTTTGAGGTTATTTAGCGAAGATAAATAATTCCTATGCTTACCTGAATTTGCAAACACTTAGCAATTTTTCCTTCGATCGCGAGCTTTTGTCCCTCCGCATCATAAATACCGATAAGCTCGTCCTTGGTTTCGGCACAGAGCCGGCAGAGCTCAGACTCCGACATTTTCAATCGTCTTTTATAACCCGGAGAAGCCGTGTTTCAAGCCGCACTTATCACTATCCAGGAGCATTGTTGCATCGTTGATTATTCGGCGACGCTAAACTTTGCACCATTTAATCAAAGCTTCGTTAACTAGTTAACGAAATTCTTTCTTTAATAAACAAAAAACGAAGGTAGACGCCAATTCGCAGAGCGGACATGTTGGCTACACTCGTCCTCCAACAATAGGATAATAACACTTGTTTTTTTTTTTTTTTTTGCAAAACTCGCAAATTAATCATTAATTGTTGAGTCACCGCGGCAAAACGTAATACCTAATTTATGTCACATCTCGTTAATACGAATTGCTTGTTTACTAAAAAACCGCACGTTCTTGAACAATATTTGTCCCATGAAAAAAAAACCGTCTCTTAATTATTTTCTTATTGTACGTGCATGTGAAAAAAAATAAAATAAAGAAATTTCCAATTCTATTGTGCGCATGCGCCCGGGTGAAATCGAAAAAGCGCCATCTGTCATTCGAATCGAGAATCTGCAAGCATTGCAAATTTATCGGCAAACAAGAACCCTTTTTCGTCCGAGTTTCTTACGTTCTTCGTCATTCTTTCATTTCAACTCCCTCCATTTTTTTCGTATCAACTTCTCCCACTACCCACTTCAACACGTAAAATATTTACTTTCCCGTTGATGTCGCATACTCGCACTGTCTCTCTTTCTATGCGATGCGTTAATTAAGGGGTAAGCGGAGACTTTGGATATTGCTGAAGAAAAACTTCGGTCCTGTCGAGTTGACCCATGGAAATGTCAGGTGGACTTGTTTTTTTTTATTTTTTACTAATTCATTATATTTCCTGCTTCTTTTAAATGTTGAATATACTTGAAAAGTCGTATATATGGGAAATAAAACGCGATGATAAGCAAAAATGTGTGTTTGATTTTCTTATTTCGAATTGTTGTTGTCGAAGGCTTGGAAATATCGAGTTTTCGAACAAGAGTCCTTATCGAAAAACGGTTGTTTTATTCACTTCGAAACTTACGATTTTCTGGTCCTTCTGTGTCACCTGAGTCTGTGTCACATAAAAATCCAATCGTTACATCGAAACTCGCGAGAAGATCTTACACTTTTTTTAAATGTCTTCGTGAGTATTATAATTACGGGCATTGACTGAGCTCTTCTGAGTGAAGTTTCTGGGTCACCTACAGTATTTCATTATATCTTCGACACGAATGTACGCCCTTAAGACACTGAAAATAATGACGCTGTGCGAATTGTCCATAAAATTCACGAAATATCTTCATAAAATTTGAGTTGTGTTAGTAAAAAGTAATGAATTTTTAGAAATTTTTTGACAACAAGTCGAGATATTCGAAAAATAGCAGGAAAATTGTTAATTGATCCGAAATGAAAATAAAAAAAATTGTACTAGTCGAAAAAGTGAGAGATCGACAATATTTTGTCAAAACGAATGCCAGAGGGCAGCTCGGATCGACCTGATCGGAAAATCCGATCGTACAACTAGAAATATGAATAAACATCGCGTCACACTGTCACAGCTTTTCCCACGTGTTCACAAATACCCGGCCGTTACGTTTGAAAAGTATATATGTTAATCGGCGAAAAAAAGAGAGAAATAGTAATAGTAAAAACGGCAACGGAAGAGCGGGCCAGCGGTGTCATCGTGCTCTTTAAGATTCTACAGCAAATGTGGTGTTAGCGAAAGTTCCCGAGGGCGATTTTCTCGCTGCGAGAGAACGAGAGAGAGAGAGAGAGAGAGGAATATGAGTTTGTCAAATAGAAATAAGCGGTCAGAGACGCGCACGTATAGAGTCTATGTACTAAAAAAGTGTAAGCCCCGAGCAAACATTTGGCATTGAAATTCCAAAAGCGCGCGAGGTGTCTATGGCCAATGATAAACAAAGGGGCGTAACAGGCGGTCAGCTTCCGGTAAAAGCTCGTGAGTTGCGCCGTTTGTTTCGTTGTAAAACCGTCGAATCTAGCAGTGATAATTTTTTTGTTTATTTTTTTTTCGTGCGGTCTCGAAAAAGTGACAGTGTGTACGATCGAAAATGAGTGAATATGCGACGTGAAAATAAAAGAAAGAACGAGAACACATCTCGATGATAAATTTCTCTTTCCTCACTAAATTTCGTTCCGAGAATATACCGCCGCTTTTTCGTCATTCTACGAAAGGCCCGCACGCACCTCAACGTGTTCTTCGACACGTGAGCATTTTTTTCGTCCGCAAAACATACGCAATAAATAAACATGGCTGCTCATTTCATTTATCCGAGTTACACGAAAACAAAACGTATTCGAGGCCTGCATTGTTGTTGATAAATCGTGATGGGCCACTCGGATTTTCAGTGACGCAATTTCTCGGGACTCATTATTGGCGGATATATGCTGCCGGCGAAAATGTGCCATGGCCGCTCGAAAATGACATTGACCGTATACGAAATAGCAAAACATTGAAAATTTGTCAAAATGAATAAAGAAAAATGTATAAAATTGTTGTTTTCTTCATTTTTATTGTCGTTTTCCTGCAAAACTGCCAATAATTTTCGATCTTTTTGATCCGTGATTCCATCCACTTCCGGTGTAGCAGTATTTTATTAGTTCGTGGTCCGAACATTCGAGTCTAAACTAACGAAAATGGAGGGAAAAAAAGTCTGACAGAAATTTTCCATATTGATTAATAAATACCCCGAAGTTTTTACTTCTCTTTTCATTTGCTTTATTTCCCGTGGTTATTTCGACGTGTTTGACATGTCGTTACAAGCGGTCGAATCTCTAAAAGCACGTGTGCTCGGGCTCGTACATGAACGTTTTTTTTTTTTTTCAAGGTGTTCAACGAACGTGAAAGTTGTAATCCACATTCATGTTCGTATGATCGTAAGATACTTGCTGAAATTTACCAGGCAATTTTCGATGATCGATATAACGAGATCGTATCACAAACGTTCAGACTGATACACGTGTCCGCCATCTTTTCTTTTTTTTTCCACTCGTCCCGGACGTACAGAGAAAGAAAGAAAGAAAGATGAAAATACTCTCGAAGTATGTGGAAAGAAAGTTCGAACGAACATTTCGAGACGAAATGTGTAAGTAATGAGATATAAACAAAGGCTACTGTTAATTCATTGTCTGTCATAACAGTCATGGAATTTTTATGTATAAATGAACTGTGTCAAATACGAATATAAAGTAATACGAATATAGAACAAGAGACAAAATACCTTTTTTCATGATTTTCTTTCAAAGTCGCTGAACTTATCGAAGATTTAATTATTTTGAAATAAAAAAATTCTCAATCTTCTACTTTGTCGATAATTGATCATGAAATATGATAAGTTTCCGGGCCGTGGTCCGGCCACGGTCAAGGCTAAGTCGGATTAAAAAAAAAAATCTATTCCGAAGAATCACCAATTTTTTTTTACATTCTCCGTCGATCAAATGTCGAGAAAGTGATTAACAAAAAGTTAATATAATTCGTAATATTAACGAGAAAATAATGAAGAACCAACAAGAGAACGATTGGAATAAATTTCAAATATACAGTCAAGCGATTTGGTGTGTTTGAAAATAATTTGTGGTCGTTTTATTTAATAAAATCTTGGTTTTTCAATTATTATTTAGTGCTGTCAAAGCTAAGCAGGATTTGACACAAAAAAATCGATCTATTTATGCAAAAATGGGAGAATTCGTGGGTGGAAAATTTATAAATGCAGACGTACGTCATTATATTTTGGATTATCGATAAAAGATCAGTCAGCATAGCTATTTAGGATTAGTTGCTTTCTATTAAAATAAACGAAAGAGTGTCAGTGGAAATACCGGATTTTAATGTGTACATATAAGCTATATATATACGTAAATAACCGAAAATCAAGCCGAAAATATAGCGTCACTTTGTAAAAGTGTTGCCTCGTGAACTCTCGCGATTTCGTGTACATGAGGGTACGAGGATTGTGTATATATAGGGGTGCCCGAGAAAGAAAGCATTGCAGTTCGCTGGCGATCGTTGTTAGGTGAGCATCGAACGTTTTTTTTTTCTCCATCACACTAACTTTTACGTGCTTCGTCGTGATCTTCTCGAACCAATTTTTTCTTCTTCCTCTTTTCCTGTCCAACTTTCGGTTCATTCGTCAATAAACGGTTGACCATTTTTTTCATTTCAAAAGTGCTATTGTTTTTTTAGTTTTTATTTATTTTCTAAAGTGATTGGAATTTGTTGGATCCAGTTTTTCTTCACTCGATTAAGCATTTGATATTTTGTTAGAAATATTCGTTCTCGTCTTCAAATTAACGCGTGTCTATTGGTTTCCTTTCGTAAAAATAATTTTCATTTGGACGTATTTATTTACTAGTTTAATAAAGGAATTTATTTGTAAAACAATAAATAAAAAACAATTATTAACTGAAATTTGGAGTCAGATATTTGACGAAATTTCTTACCTCTCTCGATGCTCACACGAGGTCCAGAGTCACCTGCCATTGACAGTGAAAATTTCATGGGTCACTGGGTTTTGAAGAATTTATCAAAAGTACAGTCATAGGCAAAAGTAATCTTGAAAAACAATCAGTTTTTTTACCATAATGTTTGATGGATTTTGAAGAATATTTCGAACGAAATTGACAACTTATACTAATTTGTTTATAATTCACTATTTTTTTATATTTTTTATATTTAAATTGAAAAGTGTATAAAAAGTGTACAGTGTGATAACATTATATGGTTTTTTTACAAAACGAATTTTGTTCGAAAAATTGAACTCGTGTTCTCGATATTTATTAAAAAATGGATAAAATAAGAAGTTTTTTAAATATATAACTCCATGCTTAACCAAATCTCGTAACATTTGACTTTGTTATTGTATGCGAACATGAAATAAATTCAAAAAAAAAAAAAATTGAGTCAAAAAAGAGTTTTTATCGAAAAAAATGCAGAAATTTCACTGATTTTTGAACACGACTGTACTCAATCATTTCATTCACAAGTATCCACGGGAATTCGTTAAAAAAATCCGATCCATGAGATTGAATCTCGTTCTTCTCTTCTATCCCAATTTTTTTGCATTAGTCACGTTAGAAATGCTGACGAATTGAAAAAAAAAATGAAAAAACGTCTCGAAAGAAATTGTATTCGATGTGCTGTGAAAAATATTTGGAAACTTAGCACCAAAGCCCACATCCACCCCGTTTACAAATCTGGGTGGACGTCAAACCGGTTTTAAAGAAAGTTGCTCACCTGTAGGGCTTCGTCGGTCAAGCAAGGACGATTTTTTCGACGATACGTTCGATCGAATTTTCTTTTTTCTCATCAAACGTTGACGTGAAACCTCGTATTGTACTTCACGTTCGCCGAAACTGGTTTAAGCACTGGTTTCGCAGTTTTCGCTCAAAGACATTGAGACATTAAATCCTTCCAATTAAAATCGCAATTTTTAATTACGAAATATATCGATTTTCTTTTTTCAAAGAATTTAATTGACAATTATTCACTATTTTCTGAGCTGTCATTAAATTAAATTGTAAAATTTCCTTCTAACTAATTAATTTTTATTCTTTTTTCTTTTCCCCACAAATTAATCAATTTTTTATATAATTTTTTTTTTTTTTCGTATCAATGACAGATTTTTTTATTTTTTTTTTCAGCTGAGAAAATAAATACAAAATGTTGGGTCTCTTTGCACTCTGTGCTCTGATGGCTGTTGCTTCGGCACAATTCCAGCCTCAACCATCAGCATCAAGAATACTCGAACCACCAGTACCAGCTGTTTGCGCACAAAGTAATTATACATTTATGAATTTTTAATCGAACTTTAATTCGAATTAATCGAATAGAATAAAATCTTCGACGATTTTCGTAATTCAACAGAACCACATGGTTTTGTGTGAAAACAAAAGACTATTGAATAGTGTGTTTCGTAGAATTTGGATTTAAAAAAATAGATTTCGAACATTTAATCGAACAAATAATTCGAAACATTTATAGATTCGAATTATTAAAAATCTTGTCCAATCAAATTTCACATTTCTCATTCGTCTTCTTTATTATCTCGAACGTTTTATTTATTCGAACAAAAAATTCTCCATTATTTCTCAATTTTAATTCGATTTTAACTTTTATCGGTCAAAATTCCTTCCCAAAAACCTAATTACACACGTATTTGAAAAAAAAACCTATAAAACAGTAAAATAAAATGTATAATTGAGAAAAAAACAATAATCCGAAGAGAACGATGGAAAAAAAAATCAAGAGCTCATCAATAAAAATAACAGTGACAATAATTTCTAATGTTTTATTCGAAAGTTTGAATTCTCCATTCAATTATCAATAATTGCATTTTTTAATTCCTCGTCGTTGATTAAAACCTAAAGATTGATCGTAATTTGAGTCCCTCGAATGAATTATGCTAAGAAAAATGTTGGAACACACTTAAACATGCTTTTTAATGAACTTTTTTGTTGTTGTTCTTGTTTTTTTTTCTACTTATATTATTAATAGATTTATAAAAAAAAAAGTATATGTAGTTTAAATGGAGAAAGTATAAAAGACGTTCGAGTGCGTAAAGTCAAAGCAGCTTCTTCGTTTATCACCATTTGTTTTCACTGGGCATCGATTTCCCCGGTGGCTAATGAATTTCCAACGACGATCCTTTTATACGAGAAACAAAACGACTACGTGATACGTGCTCACGAATAATTCGCCTCTATCACCTACTTTGCCAATTAAGAGAAACTCAATTCTCTCTTCCTCAACGAACACGACTCGGAAACCCTATTAACATAAGAATTTGATGCGTGTGCCATTCTTAAGGAAAGTGTCACGAGAAACGTGTCCTCTAATATTGGGCGTTGGCCATACTTACTTTTATGTCCTGTGCTCAATCAATCCGCGGTTTTTATTTCCATTCCAATTTCGTATTCATGAGATTCAATAAATTTTTCTTATTTTTATGTCATTATTATTCCGAATTATTGGTTTCATTTTTCTCAGCAAATGTCAAATCCAGATTTTCAATTATTATTTCAGTTTCATTTAATTTATAATTTTACAAAAATTAAACTTATCTTTCGGAATTATAATGACAGATGAATTTTCTAATTTTTAGGTCGTTTTATTAAACTCGTTCACTTTATTTTATTTATTTTTATTTATGTCATTTTATTAAAGTAATTATTCGTAATAATAACGACATAAAAATTTTATAATTTTTACGTCAACGTTATTCCGAATAATTAGTTTAATTCTTGGGAGTAAATGTCAAATTCATATTTTCAATAATTTTTGATGTCTCATTTAATTCAAAGGAATTTAAATTGCAGAGATTTATTAAAAAATCGATATTTCAATAAGTTTGACTTTATTTGTACGTTTATAGCGATAAATAGTACGAAAATATTTGAGGAATAAGTGTTTATAACTTTAATGACAAGTTTGAAGGAAAAAAAAGGTTTAAAAATCAATATAACGTTGAAAAATGTGGAGTAATTCGAAAATTACCATAATTTTATTAAATCTACAAATATTTTGGTTATTACTTTCGAATATTTCGAAAGAAGCCTCAAAATCGAAAGATAGACATGAAAATATTTTCTATAAAATAAAAACACTGAACTATCATAATTTCGAATGAATAAATAACGAAAAAAGTATGCTCTCAAATAAATGGGAACCTTGGTCAAATAACTCTTTACGACCTGGAAATATCGACGAGAACTTCAAGTGTACGGTGAGAGTAAAGACGAAAAAAAGGAGGAGGAGGAGGAAAAAGCAAAGTTAAAATTTTTGGTAATTCTGGTCACGTGTTTAAACCAACAGAACGTTCGAATTATGAAACTTTCTTCTTCCGCATATGGGAAAGCCTTTCAATAAGCGATACGACTTGACTCATGTTTTTTTTAAGATCCGTTAGTTCGTCTTTCACGCTCGTCTCTCGGGCACTTATGCCTGGGCCAATGAATACCTAGGTCGTGACTTCTCGTTGTAGGTCACGAGCAAACAAAACACAACGAGCTTATAAATTTATGTATTTATGATAAATAACAAACTAATGGAACGATTCAAGAGGCAAATCTTCATTTTCACAAGTTTTTCTATCAAAATTGTCTCCATCTAATTAAATTGAAACAGCGATGTAAAGAAAAGGAAAAAAAAGTGCGAGATTTTCCATTTATTTCGAAATATTTCGATTTATCAGAATTTTTTCAGCATTTAATATTTTTCTTCATTTTTTTTCAATATTTAAAACGTACAAAGTTGGAAAGTATAAATCATCACACCAAAAACGTCACGATGAACGATAACCGTGGCTGCAATTTGATGGTTTCGATTATTTGAGTCCGACGACGAAGAGGTTGAAATACTGCATTAAAATTTCTCTTTTAAATAATTTTCTTCGGTCTTTCATTAAATGATGCGCTAAAAAAAAAGGAAGAGAATTAAGAGATAAAATGAAGGTAATAACCAAGACATTTCCTTGACACGAGGGAAGAGAACGATTTGTTGTTTATTTGCGGTTTACGATCTCAACGAATAAACGTCTATTATTTTCATGATTTTTGTCTTCCCTTCGTTTGCTCTTTTGATGCTTCGTGTCTTGACACCCGCATCCATACGAGAGTGAAACTCGAATGGACGATGGACAAGATTGTAGAAATTCTTCGTCAAAGTGTGTCATGGGTGAAAAAAAAAAGAAACAGAAAAAATAACACAAAAGATAAAAACATTATCGTGAATTCTACGTACGTTCGTAGGGACACGTCTCGAAGAATTTTGCTAATAAATTTAAACGGCGCAATTGCCTGGCAATAAATCCTCCATCCGTTCGTTCAAAGTCCTTGACCCGTCCCTTACTTTGTCTCTTTGAGTAGAAATCTTTAATCTTTCTTTTAACGAGTCTTGTTAAATCCTTATCGGTTGTGCAATAAATAAAGGATCGTTAAGATTTGAATTTTATGTGCAACGAGGATATTGTGTCACTTGTTTGTTGATAGAGAAATGAGATAAACATTTTTTTTTTTAATTGAAATAAAAATATACGAAGTGGTCGATTAACAGAATTATTTTAATTCAATATTTTTTTGTGTTCTCATTTTAAACACTTTTTTGATTTTTATGTTGAGTTTTGCTGAATTTTTAAATTGTTTTCCGTGTTTTTTCGTTCGATTTTATTATAATTTGTATTTTTTTTACTTTCAGGAACAATTCACGAACGATTCAATGGCAAAGGTTACTATTATTCGTGGGCAGATCCACGAACTAATGGCCAAGAAATCGATTGGCTATCAGCGAGAAATTTCTGCAGACAGAGATGCATGGATCTCGTCTCGCTCGAGACTTCCTCCGAAAATGAATTCATTAAAAGCCGAATCGTTCAAAGTAAGCATGGCTTTTTGTAGCAAACAAACTTTCGACTGTAAAAATTGTCTCATTAAGAAGAGAAAAGAAATTAATTGGATTTTAAATGAATTTTTATAAATACTAATTTTATGGAAAATCTCGTAGTCGTTCATCGAAAATCGATTAAAATTTATCCATTTTTTCATTACGTAAAAATAAAAAAATTTTGACTAATCGATTGACCAAAATATTGAAGAAAAAAAATCGAGAAAGCAAGTATTTGTAAACTTTGATAAAAAAAAGGAAGAAACGAACGAAAATTGATGAATTTTTTATAAAAATTCACCATTTTTTGTATCATTTTTAAACTAATCACGATTTCCTTCTGAATAATGATTTTTTCAGACAAAGTTAAGTACATCTGGACATCGGGACGTTTGTGCGACTTCAAGGGCTGCGACAGACCCGATCTCCAGCCCCTCCACATTAATGGCTGGTTCTGGACCGCAGAGCTGCAAAAATTGGCTCCCACTAGCGATCGCGGTCAGAACGACTGGTCGGAAAACGGAGGGTAATGATTATTTGAGATTTTAATTCAGAAACTGATCATTTTTGCCCAAATTTGATGAATTTTTCGAACAAATTGTTGCTTTTTGGGCGATTGGTCAATTAAATCGAGTCTTTCGAGTGTTTTTAGCTTTTTCGAATACTTTTCCAATGTTTTCACCGGCCCTCGATCATGGAATAATCGTTTTTGTTGTTGTTTTCGTTATTTTTAGCATCGGAAAACCACAACCGGACAATCGCGAAGCAATCCAAGGAGGAGCTCCGGAGAATTGTCTCGCTGTGCTCAACCAGTTTTACAACGACGGTGTTAATTGGCACGACGTTGCTTGTCACCACAAAAAGCCCTGGGTTTGCGAAGAGAACGACGCCCTTTTGAAATACGTTCGTTTCTCGAACCCAAATCTCCGCGTTTAAGATTGAAAAGATCTATAAAAACAAAGAAAACAAAGAACAAACAACAGTCTCCAAAATTTTCGTCAAATTTCTATTTTTTTCATTTTCAAAATCAAATTTTCCGCGTTTGTTGCGTATTAATATATATATTTTATATTTTTTAATGCTCAAAAGACATAATTAAGTTTAAGCGACTGAGTAGCACGTATAATTGAGCGAAAATGGTAATTTATTGCAAACTTTAACTCCGTTCAGCTTTTATGTTTCGTAATTTTGTTTTTTTTTTGTTATTCCATCAACTGCGCGCGACTTCCAAGTTGCGGATAGTTTTTATTTCTAGAGTTCGTTCTCCCAATAAGTAAAAAAACAAAAAAATTCTATTAAAAACTAAATAAATGTATGCATGTGCGTTGATACTTCAGATAACAATATTTATGATGATTGTTTAGCCACAATTATTTTATTCTACTAACCTTATTTGTACGTTGGACCAAAATATATGTTTCCGTCGAAAACAATGTCTTCAACCTTTTTTTTTTACCATTTCCTCCTTGGATTTGTGTCTCAAGTTCTCTCGCGTATGAATTCATTTCATTCTTTTTATCGCTTACCATTTTGGACTCCTTCGAAGAATATTTTGAAAAAAAACAATACTTTTGCCACAGAAATATTTAAAAGTGAGCTCTCCGTTCAAGTTTTTTAAAAATTGGACATAAGTGGCGACGAATAATTCAATTATTTTGATTATTACATTTTATACGAATGTAAAAACGTATGAACTTTCGAGAAAAACGTCTAAAGTGACGTTTCAAATTTGACAGATAATCACTTTTGTCATTTTGGATAAACGGACCTCACTTCGTATCGCTGTGTCATTGAAAGGTCACAATTTTTCTATTTTCTATTGTTTTTTTTCTATTTCTATTGAGAAAAAGGAGAAAAAAAATTGTTTCGAAGTTATTTCGTAAAATTTGAATTTATTCACTGGGCTACTTCTTTTTTATCTTAATTATTATCCAGAAAAGTTGCAAGGAAATTGAAAAACAAAGGCAAATATCATAAAAATTACGATTTATTATAAAACCTTACAATTTATTGAATTTTCCTCCATATTTTCGGTGGTTTTTGTTTTTTATTTCTTACCCTCTATCATTATGATGTGATAGCCGAATTTCGTTTTGACAGGAGGATCTGTGTAGACAGGATTGCCGAGGCTCGAGACAGGAAGAGCAAAAGCAGCCTCTTGAAACGGTCCGACCATCGAACCTCGAGTCATCCAACCGAGATCGCCCTTAAAAAAATATTATGGGAATTCGATGAAACTCGAGTTCCGTGTTTAACCTTAAATCTTTACGACGGTGTGAAAAAAACTCAAATTTTTAGGTAAAAACTCTTAATTTCGGTCAGTAACCAACGAAAAAATTACGCTTAAAAAATGAATTTGTTTTGAACGATTAGACTTTTTTTTATTACCCCAGATCGAGCTTTATCCTCGCTGTAAGTCGCCGCAATTTCGTTAAACTTTTGGCCAGCTTTCAACTTTTCCATTGCTTCGAGAATTTTTGATTGTTTTTCGCACAGTATATGTCTGACCTGAAGAAATCATAGAAATGAACCAAATTCTGATCCGTGGCGTGAATGAAAGTTCATTTACGACAAAAACAAAGCAGATGTCAAGAAACGAGATCCTAACCTTAACGGACGACCCTCCCTTCTTTTCGCCTTTTCCTTTGTCCTCGTCACCGCCACCTTTTGCTTTTCCAGCTTTGGCTCCGGCAGCTTTTTTCGGTGGCATTTTATAAATATTTTAGATTCACAATTTCACTGTATTTACAAAAAAAACATCGGCACAAGTGAGGTTAGAAAGTAAACCGAGAAAACATTGAAAACTGCCGGCCCAAGACACTAACCCAACCTGCAGGACTCCGACCGTCGTTGCCGTCGTGTGACGACTGTACTGTGACGATACAATCCCACATATTTGTGTGCGTGCGTGTGTGTGTCGATTGCAGGAACGCCACAACACACCCGCCAAAAATTATGCCAACGAAGCTTTTTCTACGTGCTCGTCGGAAGAATGTAGGAATAGGCTTTTTATGGAATTTAAAGAACGATAATAGAATATTTGTAAAATCGATGGTTGACGAGGATTGTTGAAACTTTGGAGTCGGAGAAATTCTCAAATTACGCAGACGACAATACCAACAAATTTTTCTGGAATATTAAACGCCCGGAACCCATATGAACATACTAAGTCGTAGTTTTTAATTGTTTTTGACAGATTTTCAATTGAGTATCCATATTTTCCTCCTCCAGTATTAATTACTCCGTTCCTTTAACAAAAAAAAATTCATCTCTCGTGTTTCTCACTCCAATTTCTCGGAGTAACTATTACGGAATGTGGTCCGGCGATTTTGCCGGGATGCACGGGTTCACGAACTGTTGAACGGAAACAAAAAAAAAACACGACAATCTCGGGATTGCAATTTGTTTGCAATCAACCAAAATTGTAAGTGATTATTATTATCTGTGGATAATAAAAAAATGATGCCAACGGCACGCGGTGTTCCCAAGCGGTCACCCATCCAAGTACTGACCGCGCCCAATGCTGCTTAACTTCAGTGATCGGACGAGAACTGGTGCTTTCAGCGTGGTATGGTCGTTGGCTGAAATATTATGGACTTGATATTCCAAATAAATACTATTTTGCAATTTATAATATTTCTCTAGGTCCTTAAATCGTTTGTTTTTTTTTATTTTTTCAACTATAAATTTCTATAATCGACGATTAACTGATAATGTCTATGAATAACCATAGTCTTGGTGATGAGAGTGTCCATCCGAAATTTCACATTTTGTTTCGCGCACTAGATCGTCGATTTGAGCTGCTTGTATACGGAAATTCGTCACGTCAGGTCTCAGTGAGCCAGTCATTAGTTTCTGAAAGGAATTCGTCATAACCCAGAGCTCTTCACGACCAGTTCTTTTTTTATTTATCACCTGCAATACCAAATAATAATTAAAATACGAGTAAAAATTATATTTTCATGTAAAAATAATTATTAGACCACAAATTATTTTATTATTATTATTATTATTATTATTATTATTATTATTATTATTATTAAATAATTTGTGGTCTTATAATTATTTTTACATACAAATAAAATTTTTTATTATTATTATTATTTTTTATTATTTTTTATTATTATTATTTATATAAATTATTATTATTATTATTATATAATAATAATTATTATTATTATTACAATTAATAATTGTTATTATTATTATCATTACAATAATTTTAATAATAATAATCATAATTGAATTAATTATAATCATAATAATTATTTGATCAAACAATGTTTGTTTGTTTCGCAGTGATTTTTTTTTTCAAATTTTGTTGAAGAAATAAATTTTCACTAATTTACTTTCATGGTAAAAAAAAAATATATATATGCTCGAAATTTTTGTTTCGGTTTTAAAAGTTTCTTGTGAGTCTCTATGAATACTTTTTTGACGCCTAGTCGAATGTTACTGAAGGCGTTTTAAAGAATGGCAAATCTCTGCGTTACCTTCATTCCAGAAGCAAATTGTAAAGTTTCTTTGTTCTTAACGACTACTTCTAAATTTCTTCCTCCGAATTGAGGATAATCTCTGCTGTTCCAACAGCCGATGGCCACGTCGGACATAAGACCATAAAATAAAAGGCCATTGCGGTCCATTACTTCGGCTGCTGATTGCGATGATCTCGGATTTCGAAAAGATCTGAAGTATCTCGGGACTGCTTCTGCATTATTGGCAAATATTGTTTGATTTCTGTGCGGAAACGAAAATTTTTCAAACGATAAAAATTGACATCGTATCGTTCTCTTTATTGTGGAATCATCTTCAAATTTTGTAATTAGTGTTTTTCATTTATAGTCTTTTCTTAATAACATGAGAAATTTTAAAGTAAAAAAAAAAAAGATGAAAAAGCGTATTTTTCGCTTGGCATTCCCTGAATAAATAATTTATCCCAATGTAATACGGCTTCCAAAATATTCTGATTCATGGGCTTCACTCCTGTCAAAGATTTGTCAAAATTGGTTCAGCCGTTTTCGCGTGATAAGCGGCCAAACACTATTTTGCAGTTGCGAGCGATATAAAAATTGAACTTGGAGGTAAAACCGTTGGATGTAATTTAAAAATTACCGTATAATGGATGTTGGCACATAAGACTCAACACGGCTGGCCAATGAATGAAAGTAGAGCCTTCGATCACCACGTGCGTTTAGGGGTCCGAGAGCAAGTCCTAAAAGACCGTCCATGAGATCGAAAGATTGCTTGTTTATTTCGAAAGTTCCATAATCGGGATATGGATAAAAAAGTTTATTGACGATCCTCCAGGATCGAGAATTTTTGTGGTCGTAAACAATCAAACTAAAAGCATTCACATCGGCAATGTAAACGTATGGGTCGTTGCAAGAGCCACGAATGTCAACAACAGGTGTGACAAATATCGAAGCGTCTTTATATTGAGATTTAGGAAACGTGTAGCTTTGTAAAAGGCGATCAGAGCCCAGTGAATAAACGAGAAGCTTTGGAGGACAAATTTGGACTTCGCCCATTTTTCCCGCATCCAATGCCCACAATCTGTCGCAGGAATCGATCTGGAATTTTTTTTTTAAACCGTGACACGTGGTTGCAACGAATTTCGAGAATATTTCAAGCGTTTCGTTGAAATATCAAATTCTTTGGTAAAAAAAAATTTGCTAACTCATTCCCTTTTTTTTATTTTGTTTTCGAAGCAGCAGCTGTTAATAATGTATTTTAATTGTGAGTTATTCAGTTTTTATTGGAACCTTAACTCACTGCTATTCTCCAAACGCTGACAAGTCCCGAACAATTATCACCAGATCTTTGCATTTCCCAGTTTGGAAACGGAGCAATTAAAGGATTTCCATTGTTTTTTTTGCTTGTGACATAACCCAGCGTAACTGGCACTCCGTCTTGGAAACGTGGCACCGTTACGAATATTCGAGCCCCTTATTAATTTGTCAATTTCCGGATGACGTAAATGGCATTTTCAAATTAATTAGAAAAAAAACATGAAATATAATAATTATTATTATTATTTCGTTATTTGTTCAATATATTTAACAAATAATGCAGTTTTTAAGATCTATAAACTTTTATTTCGTAAGTTAGGTCGAGGCGAATTTTTTTTTTGTTTTTCCAAGAAAATAAACGAACCTTTGGTATCGACATCAATATCTATCGGCACCAAACCACCAGGAATAAAATCTTTCGATCGTATGGCAGCATCTCTTTCCGCCTGAGTCGGATAATCAAAATCTAGAGATTTCCACGAGTGAATAACTGTAAGCTTAGGGCTTGTCGATGCAGAGACCAGAGATCCGAGGAATACCAGCAAAAGCCACGATCCGGATAAACGTTCAAACATATTGCCGTTTAACTAATTCAATGGGAAACACAGTTTGAAATTAATTGATGTCGAAGAAAAAGACCTCAGAACAGAAACTATTCAATGAATCAAGGGACCAATGAAAAAATTTCTTTGTTTTAGTTAAAACCCTTGAAAACACAAAAAAAACCATGAATTCTACGATCAATGATTGAAAAGAAAAAAGAGATTTTTTTAAATCGCCCGAGTGGTCATTATTGTAATTTATCCGGAAATGTTTCAGGTAAATTAATAATAATAAACAAAAACACGCAGCCTGTTGGTTGAATTGAAATTTGAAATATTGAAGTATTACTAAAATTTGGACTCACTATTGTTGCGATTTCTGCGTTAGTCAAACTTCCGACTATTGCGAAGACTACGAACGAAACCGTGAAAAAACGAAATTTCGTTATCTTTGCTACTCCGTCGAAAAATTAAGCGAAGTAGTAGACCTTGAAGCTCGATAATCTTTCAAATGGTTTTAACAAGAAACGAGGATTTTTTTAGAAGCACAGAAAACGTATTTTCTACTGTTTTCAACAGTTGTTATCTTGTTTCCCTCATTTTTTCACTTACAAATTTTCATTTGGTTCGCTTAGGAATTATCTACGAAATCGAAACGCCAGCCACTTCTCATTTTTTACGTGACAATTTTCTAATACAAATTTCACAAGAAAAAAATCTAGCCACATAATAAATACATAGCGATTAGTTGCTGTGAGGAAAACATTTCTTCGCTGTACTGCGATAGTCCGTTCGAATATTTTTGTCGCATTGTTTTTTTTTTTTTTGCATTGAGAAAATGTGTCACGTAACACCAAAAACTCTTTCTCTCTCTCTCCCCTTACTACCGATCGTGGTCGTACATAATTTGTGGACTCAAGAAATTAAAAAAAATTTTACCACGCGAGAACATGTAAAAAACGAGATGAACAACGATACTGTTAAAAGTCTTATGAATCCTTTTTATTTCGTTCGAACACTCATGGACGCTACACCCTTGAATGCTGTAATATCAGTGAAATAAGGATTCGGGGCACTTTTTGCTAAGATTGTACCTGTTGAACATTTTTTATTCAATTTTTGGAAGAACGAGAAATGAAAAACTATATTTCGGCACTAAATCAATCTGGGCTGTCAAGAAGGACACTTCGGCTTTCTTCCATAACAAAATCGTTGCCCTTTATCCGCCTGAGGCATTGAAATAATTTTCCCGAAGGCTACATCATCAAAATTGTAAATTTCTTAGACGCAGTTGACTTGACCATATGTCAGGTTCCGCTTTGCCAACCGTTCCCTTATGTCTTTATCATCTGTTCTCATATGTCAATTCTCATGTGTCAAATTTTCTACCCCAACCCTGCTGGGGCTTGAAATATTTATCATGGGTCGCTTTTTCTCAAAGTCGACTATAAAAAATTGAGAATTGTTTTTCAATGGATCAGCATATTGAAAAAATAAAAATAAAAAAAATCTCGAAATTAACAATGCCCATTCCGAGGTATCGTAAATCTAAGTAATAAATTCGAAATTTGTTCTTGAATTTTTGCATTTCCTGTCGATGGCGCCTCCAAACAACACTGTACGGTGGCGCCTCCAACGGCTACGAATGTAAGTGCATACGAGAGACAGAGAGAAAGCCGAAGGCGAGAGAAAGAGAGAGAGAGAGAGAGAGAGAGAGAGAGAGAGAGAGTAGATTCAGTAGAAAGAGTCAGAAAGAGAAGAGAGCAGCAGTGGTTTTCCGAAATGCTACCGGTTCCGTAGTTTTCAATGAAAGTAAAGATACATAATAGTCCGGTAAATTTGGAGTCAAAAGAAAGATCGTAACGAGAAGAAAAATTAACACGAACATCCATCGCGCCTAAACCAAAGAGACGTATCGGTGCCTTTTTTTTTCGTTTACACGGTGCGCTCAAAACGCGAAACAATCTTTGAGGCTCTTGTTTCCCTTTCCCTTCTCTAATATCTATCTCGCGAACGCTGTGCACTAAAGTTGACTGATTAATCGGCCGGCCGTCCGAAAATACACAGACGTTGCAATCATGGCCAGTGTTTCGTATCAAATCGCCAATCTCCTGGAGAAGGTAAATATATATTCATCACAATAAGCACACCATCTTTCATCTTCCTCTTGTCATCAACGCACATTTTTTTAGGCTAATCCTCGACATATTTACAAATTTTAACAATTTTCGGCCCGATCACCATTTCTGTACCATAACCTCGTTTTTTCGTCATCTTTCAATATTATTTCCTCTCAAATCTGTCAACAAATCTCATTTCTCATCGTAGATGACCTCCAGCGACAAAGACTTCAGATTCATGGCGACCAACGACCTCATGAGCGAATTGCAAAAAGACAGCATCAAACTCGACGACGACTCTGAGAGAAAAGTCGTCAAGATGTTGCTTCGTTTGCTCGAAGATAAGAACGGAGAAGTTCAGAATCTCGCTGTCAAATGGTAATTTCTCTTACAAAGTTTTTTCTTATTTATCTTAGATCATAAAAGTTAACTATTCTTATCAATAGCATGTGGAAGTGGAAAAATCGATAATTTGTAATTTCCACATACTTTTTAGGATAAAAGTTTAAAAAAAAAATGAAAAACAAAACAAATATTGTATTTGAAGTAAATAACCTTAAGGCAAAAATCCAAAAAATCAAGCCTCACTGACAAAACTGTGCAGTAGGATTTTTACATCAAATTTGAACTAAGTTGACAAAGTAAAAAAATAAATACCTTACTTCTTGAATTATGAAATTCGGAAATCGAGAAAAAAACCAATAAATTGATAGGATCGGGAAAATGAGGATAAATGTAAATAAACAAATTCAACAAAAGTGCATGAAAACTTGATTGCTTATTGAAAATTTCCATAAACCACAATTCAAGATTTCCTTAAAAAAATAATAATTATCCAAGCCAAGCAGTTTTCTGATCGTTGTGCGTAGTTGCTAGTGCACAAGCATTTGAAAAACATTAATACCAAATTTGACAAAAGGTGTCATTTTGACAGATGTTCGAGGGAAAGACTTATTTATTATTTATTTAATCATTTATTTATTCATTTTTATTGTTTTTCATTTATTTTCAAATGATCCGTAAAAAAAAATCATTATGCATTATCGTTTTTAGTTTGGGTCCGCTAGTTAATAAGGTAAAGGAGTACCAAGTTGAGACAATAGTAGACGCTCTGTGTACGAACATGGTATCGCACAAGGAACAACTGAGGGATATATCGAGTATAGGCCTAAAAACAGTTATTTCCGAGCTTCCATTGGGATCCAATGATCTTGCTGAGAACGTTTGCAAAAGAATTACTGGAAGATTGAGCAGTGCGATTGAAAAGGTAATTATCACAAGGTTGATCAGTTATTAAACTCGATGCATAGACCTTTTTCTATTGCAAATGAGTTTATCTCACGTGTGATTTCGCCAAAGTAATTGTGACTTGAACATTTTTAATTGCTCGAAAACGACAAATACAATTCGATGATTTAAAAAAATGTATACATAAGCGAAAATGAAAGAACTGAATTAAAAAGAACAGAAAACGAAGATAAAAATGAAAGAAATCTGAAGAAAATTGGAGACTATTTCATTTTTGATGCCAGATTAAATTTTCGAGTAATCATCGTTTCAATATAAGTGTAAGGAAAATTCTCACAGCATAAATGGGTGACGAGTAAAAAATGTAAAAAACATTATTATCATAAATACAAAAGCTTTGACTGTGGAAGATTGAATTTTGAAGGAAATGCAGGGTTTTAATGAAAGTGAATGAACGATTTATTTAACAGCAAGAAGACGTATCGGTGCAATTAGAGGCGCTGGACATCGTAGCAGATTTGCTTTCGCGATTTGGTTCACTGCTGGTGACGTTTCATCCGATGATATTAACGGCATTGTTGCCGCAGCTGTCATCGCCACGTCAGGCAGTTCGTAAGCGTACGATAGTAGCACTGAGTCACCTTTTGACATCGAGCAACAATTATTTGTACAAGAAGCTGCTGGATCATTTGTTGGAGGGTTTGACAACGCAAAAAGTGAAGAACGTGATTCGCACTTATATTCAGTGTATAGCAGCGATTTGTCGTCAAGCGGGTCACCGTTTTGGTGAGCAAATCGAGCGCGTAATGCCACTGATTGTCCAATACAGTAACGAGGACGACGACGAGTTGCGAGAGTATTGTTTACAGGCGTTCGAGGCGTTCGTTCATCGTTGTCCAAAGGAGATAACGCCTCACATCAACAAAATAATAGAGATTTGTTTGTCGTACATAACGTATGATCCGAACTACAATTACGACGACGACATAAACGACAGTTTAGACAACGATGGGATAGTGATGGAGACGGAAGAGGACGGGGACGAGGACGCAGAGGACGAATACTCGGACGACGACGATATGAGCTGGAAAGTACGTCGAGCAGCTGCAAAATGTCTCGAAGCAGTGGTCTCGAGCAGGCGTGAATTGCTCTCGGAGCTTTACAAAGTGGTATCCCCGGCGTTGATCGCCAGATTCAAAGAACGTGAAGAAAACGTTAAATCCGACATATTCCACGCTTACATCGCACTCTTGAGACAAACTAAAACTTCATCCGGCGTGACGCTCGATCCGGACTCGATGGAAGACGAAGAAGGGCCAATATCGTTGCTGCAGCAACAAGTTCCTTTGATCGTGAAAGCCATACATCGTCAAATGAAAGAAAAGAGCATTAAAACTCGACAAGATTGTTTCTCGTTGCTGAAGGAGCTCGTGACCGTTTTACCTGGTGCACTAACGAACCACATACCCGCTTTGATACCCGGAATCCAATACAGCCTCGGCGACAAGAATTCTTCGTCGAACATGAAAATCGACACACTCGCATTTATTCATACTTTACTCGTGACCCATCCACCAGAAGCTTTTCACGCTCATATGTCGGTCATAGCACCGCCGATAATCGCCGCTGTGGGTGATCCTTTCTACAAAATCACTGCGGAGGCTCTCCTCGTGCTGCAACAACTGGTACAAGTAATAAGGCCTCACAACGGTCCTATCGATCCCAATTTTGCTGCTCTGCCAGCTCAAATCTATCAGTGCACTTTATTGCGCTTGAAAACAGCTGATATCGATCAAGAAGTAAAAGAACGCGCTATCGCTTGCATGGGACAAATATTGGCCCACTTGGGGGACAGTCTTTACGAAGAATTTCCCGTTTGTCTACCCATTTTCCTCGATCGATTGCGCAACGAAATAACCAGACTGACCACCGTCAAAGCTCTTACTTGCATCGCTGCCTCGCCCTTGGTCGTCGATCTCGAACCCATTATGGAAGAAGCCATTCCCATTCTTGGTTCTTTCTTGCGAAAAAATCAACGCGCTCTCAAGCTTTGCTCGTTGACGCTTCTCGATACTCTCGTTCGTTCATTCAGCTCGGCACTTCATGCCGATATGCTCGACAAAGTTACCGAAGAATTGCCTGCTCTCCTCAACGAATCCGATCTTCATATCGCCCAATTGACGCTCACACTTCTCACCAGCATCGCCAAATTACATCCAGCTGCTTTGACCAATATTTCGGAAAATATTCTACCCGAAATTCTTGTCCTCGTTAAATCCTCGCTGCTGCAAGGCGCCGCACTCAATTCCATGCTTGAATTCTTTCAAGCCCTCGTTCAAGCCGGCATTCCCGATCTTGGTTACAGAGAATTACTCTCACTGCTCGTTGCTCCTGTCACCCAACAAAATGTACTTCACAAACAGGCCTATCATTCACTCGCCAAATGCGCAGCTGCCATTACAATAACATGGCATCAAGAAGCCCACAGCGTTGTCGAACAGTTCATTAAAGACGTTCAAAATCCTCAGAGCGATGCTCAACACATATTCGCCCTTTTGGTTATCGGAGAAATTGGCCGACACGTCGATCTCAGCGGCTTACCATCCCTCAAACACGTTATACTCAATTCATTCTCTTCCCACTCCGAAGAAGTCAAATCCGCTGCTAGTTATACTCTCGGCAGCATCGCCGTTGGAAATTTGCCTGAATATTTGCCTTTCATACTTAAAGAAATCGAGGCACAACCCAAAAGACAGTATCTCGTTCTACACTCCCTCAAAGAAATCATCACTTGCCAGTCAAGCAGCCCCTCCGGCGTTTCACACTTGCAAAACTTCGTTCCTGCCATCTGGATGCTTCTTTACATGCACGCTGAGTGCACCGAAGAAGGCACTCGCAATGTCGTCGCTGAATGCCTTGGTAAATTAACCCTCATCGATCCAGCCACTCTTCTGCCAAGACTTCAACAATCTCTTAAATCACCCTCGCCTCTCATGAGAACTACCACTGTTACTGCTGTCAAATTCACCATTTCTGATCAAGTGAGTTTCTTTTTAAACTTATCCGATTCTAGAACACTCATTAACATGCATATTGCGAAATATTTATGATTATAAGCTTCGAGGACTGAGCGAGACTTTTAAACATCGATTTTTTCAACTATTCTGAACCTTAATGTCAATGCAAAATGTAAACAATTATTTTTGACCGCCTAAGTTCTTGATGTTTGAACCGGAGATTTTTTTCGACACGTGTCTGATAGTATTCCTAAGGAATATGAGCATCTAATCATTTTTCGCAGAAATACCATTTTTTTTCTTGTTGATTTATTCATTCATTTTAGCTTTCAATTCAGTGGTTCAATTAAAAATCATTATTTTCCAGTCTAGAAAATTTTAAACACTGTTTTCTCACGTTGTCGACTTTTGTAATATCGAAAAATGTTTTATTGCGTCAAGAAATCACCGAAAAATGATTTTCTTTTTTCGGTGATTTCGATGATTTTTTTTTTTTTTGAACTAGAATACAGTTCGAGATAATTGACAAATGCCACGACGATTAGAAATTTTTATTCAGATCCTTTTCAATGTAAATCCTTCTTTACTAATAATTTGTATTGTTTTTTTTTGTTCCTCACAGCCTCAACCCATTGACGCAATGTTGAAACAATGCATGGGAAGTTTCCTTGCTGCTCTCGAGGACCCAGATCTCAACGTAAGGAGGGTAGCTCTCGTTGCATTTAATTCAGCTGCTCACAACAAACCCATGTTGATCAGAGATCTTCTTGATTCTGTACTGCCACAACTGTACACGGAGACGCGTACAAAGGTAAATCGTCCCTTCAATTCAATTTATTTTCAAGTAAAATTTGTTTTTGTTTCTCTATTTATATTATTAAGGAGCCTTTTCGTTTTGACGAGTAAAACAACTGCCGATTTTCGTTTTTTTTTTTTTTGTTTATTCAAATGAATCTTAATTATTTAAACGAGTGTCTGAAAAAATAGAGCTTCATAGTGAACGCTGCTGGTTCTCTAAAAATTGTCAGCAACAAAAAAAACCAAATAGATTATTCATCAGATTAAAGAGAAAACTCTTAAGAGGATAAAATGTTTTTAAAGAGGAGAGAATATTTTTCTTTCAATAAAAAATAAAAAATTGGCGACCATTTCAAAATTCAATGCTAAATCGTGTCTTTTTCCAACAGTTTTTCGAAGGTATCCGCAGCCGGTTGAATTTTTTGTCATAGAAACGGCTGCAGTAATCTAAAGAATTCGAAATTATGAGTTTAGATGCTTTTTTTTTTAATTTGCACTAAAAATCCTTCAATCCAATGGAAAGATAATTTGTCGAAGCTTTCCTTGTTTCTTCTTTTTCCTCAGAATCTAGTCTTAAAACTGCGGGCCTTTTTCCTTATTTTCTACATATTGAAATAACACGCTATTAATTTACAGAGGGAATTAATCAGAGAAGTTGAAATGGGACCTTTCAAACACACGGTCGACGACGGTCTCGATCTGCGAAAAGCTGCCTTCGAGTGTATGTACACACTCCTCGATTCCTGTCTCGACCGACTCGATGTCTTCAAATTTTTGAATCACGTAGAAAATGGTCTTCGAGATCATTACGACATCAAAATGCTCACGTATCTTATGACGGCACGACTTGCACAGTTGTGTCCCGCAGCTGTTTTGCAGAGTAAGATTTTTATCTTTTTTTTTTTGCCTCTTGTGAATGAAATTATCATCGAATTATTCGCTCCAGTCGGTCGCCAAAAAATCATGCTGATCAAATATTCAATTTTATTAAATTGAGCACTTTTTTTGTTTCTAGGGCTGGAAAGATTGGTCGAACCCTTAAAAAATACGTGCACAATGAAAGTCAAAGCGAACTCGGTAAAACAGGAATATGAGAAACAAGATGAGCTCAAACGTTCCGCGCTCAGAGCTGTTGCAGCTTTATTGACGATACCGGAAGCAGGTGAGCAATTTGAACATTAATTTCGTTCCTTCAATCTCCAAAATTATACTTTGAATTAATCATAGGCGACAAAAATCATGGATGAATATTTGAGACTCTGAAAAATATTGAAGAAAAAAACATCTTATCATTGCTGCTAAATATTCAAAACTGGGAGTCCAATAAACTGTAAAAAACTGAGGTCTTCTTGGAAGAAGCACAAATTAAATTATTCAAAAGCCTGAACAATTATCTGATCAATTTTAAAATCGAATTGAACGATAAATTTTTGTTCTCATAGAAAGTGAATGAATAAATAAATAAACATGTAATTTACAGATAAAAATCGATCACTGAGCGACTTCGTGGCTCAGATCAAAGCCACGCCCGAGTTGCAACCGCTCTTCGAGGTTATTCAAAAAGACTGTCCAAGCAGTAATATAAATGAAACGAACTTGATGGATCAGAGCTAAAGCTAAAGAGACAATGAATGAAGAGAATCGCACGTAAAAACAAAAAAAAACATGAGGTATGGAGACGCGGAGGGGAGAAATAAGAATAAAAATAAAATAAAAATAATAATAATACGGAATAGCGCAGACGAAAAGATACGAATTACGGAAAATTCGATTTTTGTAACTTATAGATTGATCGCCGAGTCCGTGCGCTTACGGTCATATTATTCATAGTTTATTTCTATACGTTATTTTTTCATTATCATTATCTGATTACACGTAGTTTCAAGTAATAAAGAAAGAAAGAAACAAAAAACAAAAATATTAATGTGATTTCCAATGTAGCGCACCGTGTATAAACCTGAAAACGAAATAAATCTAGAGGACAGTCAAATAATGAAGCTCATTAATTTCATTCGCCCAAAACGTTTCTTCGTACAATCATCCATTTTCGTTATTCTTCACTCCAAATATTTTTGATTATCCATTAATATAATATCATTCATTTTATTCGTAGAAACTGAGTCTCTTGCGATGGAAAAAAAATCTACTACGTTTTTGATGATGTATCACTACGATATTGAAGTTTTACGAGAAAGAAACAACAAAAAATCGAATACACGCTTCTCTCAGTTGTCCTCGATATTTCGAGAAAAATAAAACTTACTAACAGTTCTCTGACGAGAGGAGAACACCGTGTCACGTTTTTCCTCTTCGGAAAAAAACGTAGGATATTTATCGAACAAACGACTGACGGATCAACCTGAGCAAATATTTTTCAAATTCATGAATGAATTTGAAAAAAAATGAATGTTGAACCGAAATAAATGAGATTCAGTTCGAAAAATCAAATTAAACTCGAATAATTTCATTTTTCAACGTCAAATCATTTTATCTTTGATCATCTTTTTAATTCTACAATAAACCGAAAGATTGAGAATCTTTTTTCGACATTGACGACACTCATTCGGTTCGTATTAATTTTATAATAATTTGGATGATACTTTGAGGAAAATAAACGTCGAATCAAAATTAAAGAAGGAAAAGATTTTTTTTTTAAGTTTTTTCGAACTCCTAAGACACGGTCCAACGCTTTTTCGCTATAAAATCTCAGATGATTTCGTACACCAATAAAATCTGCTATTCATATTTTAATAGAGTCGTATATTTTTGTTCGTCGTCGGTTCTCCATCCGTCATAAATGTTTTTTATTTTGTACGCCGCTCATAAATTATCGTCTCGCTTTTTTGCGAACCGGAACATCGAGCGAATTTGCCAAGTTCTTTTGCGCCGAGAATGATGATTTTATAAAAATTATTTCATCAGTCTGAATGTTTTAGGAATTTGTAATCGTCGTCGATGACATTTTGTAGTTTCAAAACATTTGGACTTTTTACTTTCATGAGTTTTCTGGAATAAGAATTTTTTTTTGAAGTATTCAAAATGTGGGAGTTTTCAAGGTCGAAAGTTGACTTTCAAATGAAAGAGCAAGCTCAAGGTCGAAGCTTTAATAACGTCTTTTATCATACATTTCCATGTCAAAATAATCAAAACAACCCCATGAAGAAAAAATCCTCGACGTTCATGATTAATCAGTCAATTATCATTAATTATTGGTAATTTTGTGGCTCTTAAGGGTTTTCATAATTCCTTTAATGTTTTTTGTTTTTAAATAAATCATAAATATCATAAAATCTAAAAATCTAAAATTTTTAGCACAAGAAAAAACAAAAAAATCTATTAAAATCATTCGAAAGTTCGTCTCAATCCGGCAAAACTAAAACTTCGTGGAAAAGAAGATTTTTGGCAATTAGTGCGAATAGCGTCATTCATAGAAATCGCTCGTTTACGTAGTGCATTAAAGATTACTCATATTTGTCGCTGAAAATAGAGGTGTGAGCATGATTAATATAAAAGTGTTGGCAAAAAGCCAAAAATTTAGTGCGGTCGACAGCCTCGAACTGTCTCTCGCGCCTCCTTATTACGTGGCACGTGAAATATGTCTTGTTTCATTTATACTCAACACATACACTTTCAATAAATAACCGTCATGAGCTCTCGCGTTTGAGTCTCGTGACGTACACAAATGACAGAGTGCGTCGATCGTTTACGGCGCGTGAACCCTTTTTATCCTGTCAATCAGTCCCTACTTTACACACGAGGCCTATATTCATCGATATATATCTTTAAGCCCCTGTTGCGAACGATTTATTAAGGATCTGAACACAGTTGAGTATAATCGTAAAGAAGATTCATACGAGAAACGATCGAACCTCCTTAATGAGATTAATCATCATAATCAACAATATTTCGTTATTCTTCAGCATCTAAATATATTTTTCCAAAAACAATCAGTTCGGGTCTAAAAAAAGCTACATTTGATCAATATTTTCAATGAAATCGATATTTTTACTGATTTGTTCGTGAACAAAAAAATATGGGAACGAAATCACAGGACAATTGAATGTTTTGAATACTCGAAAACAAATCGTTTCGATTTCATGATTAAAAATTGTGTTGCAACGCTTTATATTCAGCGTTTATTGTCAGAAAAAAAACTTGATGAATGAGAAGAAAATTGAGATTTATTGGCACCGAATTATAAAGCTTGTCAAATTTTTCTCACGTTGGATTAAAATTCAACAATTACTTTTACTTTTGGCGCTAATTAATCTGGTTTTATGCAATTCGTAATATTGTGAATCGTCGTACCAGAGACTTTCAATTATAATTGAATTTCGAACGTGATTGTACTTTTTATGGGGCCTTAACGTCACGAAAATACGAAACAACAGTTGGGTCGTTCTGTGAGGGTTGCACGTACGACCACCAAGTACGGAACGAAGATACGAGCAGTGACGTACGAAGGAAGTGGGAACAAAATCCTCTTCGTTCGCTTCGCAAAAATTTGGTCCAAAAAAAAGAAAACGACAAAAATCGTTAATAGCTCATTTTCTCTGCTTCCGAATGAGACTTTTTTCATCAAAAATAACTGAGCTGTCACTATTTTTTTTAGAAGAGTCAAAAAAAAATCGTTCTCCATTCGTTTCGTACGTCACTGTGTACACGAAAGTAAAAAAACAAAAACTATGGCAGGGATTTCGCCTCGCGAAACGACCCGGGTTATTGCACGGTGCCTCGAATTCCAAGGGCTTCCCTTACTGTCTTCAACGAAGTGCGACGTCATCGTATTATCCCCTCGAATGAACTCTTGTCTGAACAGTATCTTGTTTGAAAAATATATCTCTCGTGGTCGATGAGACTTAATGGTTTTCAAAAGAACGTACTCCTTTGAGCTAAAAATATGACTTGTCAATATTTTCAGTCGTCAAGGTCAAATCTCACAATTCTGTACGTTTTAACGTCCTCGAGATTCGTAGTAGCAAGGCAAAAGCTTTATTCATTCAACTGCTGCGATGATAAACAGGAGGAAATGGACTGATCGTTAGAAAATGTTTTTTCTTAACTATTTTGACCGCACGAAACTCAGAAATCCGGTTTTGAATTAAAGAATAGAATTAGGTTAGGTTATCATTTTTCATCACTACCAATGCGGCTTCATATTGTTTTGTCTAATTTTTTTTTAATTACGTGGTTAGTAGTCATTGACTTTAGAAAAAGTTGTGTCCTTCGATAAAAATCCAAGTATTCGTTTTTGAAACTTCGCAAAGATGGTTAATTGTTGTTTCTAACAACATTCGAACGATTTCAACGACCTTTCCCATCCGCGGTGGTGAGAGAATTACTCGACGCTTCAAAATAGGATTTATAAATTTATCAAGAACGGAAAATTTCGTCTCTGAAGCCAAGTATAAGATGTGACGCTACGAATATTCGATCGTTGTTTGGCAATTAATTAAATTTCGTGATTTTTATTTTTTTTCCATCGTGTTTATTATTTTTCTTTACATTCCCTCAAAGGGTTCGTTGCGAACGGTTGCCTCGTACTCACAATCGTGCCTAAAAATCAAAAGAGTTAAACTGGTTCTTATGTCCCTCTTCGCTTTATGTGATCATTTCTTTTCGTTTTTTTCGTGCAATGCTTCGCTACCTTCGGACCCTGTATACGGCCCAATATTCGAATCTCTTTGCAATGCAATTCGTCTGCTCACATTCCGCGAACATCGTTGCCCCAAGCGAAAATGGCGAAAGACGAAAATATATGCTCGTATATCATAATCAAATGTTTCTTTTTTTTTCGTCTACATTTTTTTATTTTTTACCCATGTCAAAATATAATTAAAGGGAGTTTTGTTAGATTGTTGATTTTAGGGGTGTAGGCATTTTGACGGGAATTAAATACTCTTTTTCGTTGAATATGCACGTCGAGTTTCATCTTCAAAAACATAAATGCACCTTTTCAAGCATTTATTTCTTTGGCAAACATGATTTCAGGTTTCTGCACGAGTTATTCCGTTTTTTTTCTATCATTTTAATCGCATTATATTCTCATTATTCGGAATTCAAGCCCAAACGTTTTCGTAGTTTGCATAAAAATACATTGTAACCTAAAACTTCTTGCGATTAATTTCTAATCAGCCCGTAACTCGATGGACGTAAATATTAATATTGAAATTTTATACTACTTTTTTTTTTTATTGTTGACATTAAAATAATTTGCTTACAGCTGTATTTGTTTTTTTTTTGTTGCCGAACTGCCGGCTTGTGTCCTGGTCACGTTCCGCCAATTCCTTTACCAATAAACTGAAAAATTCACACAGAAATGTGTTAGATAGAAATTTGAAAACAATACTCGAACGTACGAGACAGTAGTAAAAACTGTTATGGCGAGACGTGGGGCATGAGACATCGGAAGAAGTTTCCCCTCTACTCTCCATCGCTGTATTGTACTGACGCACGTAGTTCGTCCAATCGGCAGTTATTTCTATTACCAATTTTTTTTCGTAATAGCTCCGCTGCGATGGATTTCATAAAATGACTTCAACGCGACAATAAAATCAAGTGAATTGATATTTTTCTAAAGTATGATTACACGATCGAGTATCGATATTAGAAAAATAGATACAGCCGAACAGATTTATTTCCGCAGCAAGAAATTATGAGTTCACGATTCTTCGAAAGTTTGATAATCTGTAGTGTTGAGACTTAATACTTTTTAGGGACAATTTTTCGGGAAAGCCGGTAGGAATAGTTGCAGGAATTGATCATTTATTGCCTTCGAACAGCCCACGCTTCGGTTTGTTGTGAAGAACTCCTTTCGTTCACCTCTAGTCGCGCTATTACTATGAGATGAACTTTGGCCGCTAGAGGCGTCAAGTCGAAATCCCCAACCCATACGACCGAATGAGAGAGAAGGTTCTTCAACTCACGAGTTTGGACAACAGACATTTCTAGATCTTTTTGGTTCACACGTGTTGATTAAGCCGTAGGAAGAAAATAAAGTAAACAGCATTATTCAAAACTACAATTTCTATACATTTTTTTCGAGCTTATTTTTCGCACTGTCAGTGAAAAGTTTTGAACGTTCTCGAATTTTTTCTTGAATTCCTAACCTATAATAAATAAAACATTGGAAATGCATTGTTACGACCCGTAGTCGCATATGTTTATCTGCCTCAAATTTTACAGGCTTCGCTCTGGGGGGGGAATATTTTTCGGGGAAAGTAAATTTAATAATACCGTCGTCTTAAGTTCTTTCCTCGTTTCGAGGGTTTTCTGGATTTCCCTTCAGATACAAACGAGCCTTTCTCATAAAAGAATTAAGGAACATAAAAGGTCACGTTCCATTGTTCCTCGTTCAGGTATAAGCCTAGAAGTAACCTTTTCGTCCTCAGTAGTGACTTAAAAAGTCACTTTTCATTTGAGAATTTAGTGCAAACGGTGTAGACAATCGTTTTGAAACTTGAAGGGCATATTGAGGATAAGTCAAAGAACGTACTGTAGACATTTTCACAAAGTGATCGTACGTGATGTTTGGCACGTAACCTATTATATTTTTGAAGTGCAATTAAAAACACATTTTCACGATTCATTATCGATAATCGTTTAAAGTGAGTTTTGACGTTTAATTAATTATCAAGTGTCATTAAAAAAACGTTTTGGTGTTCATTTACCAAGTCAATCGATATTCGAAATGTTGCGTCCTGCATTCTCGCTTGATTGTCAATTAGAATACGACATTTATTTAGGATTCCAGTTACAAGGTCCAACTGCCACTTGTTCCTTTTCGAAAACAGCTTGATGTACTTTTTCGTTCCACACTTTGTTGGTAACGCAAGAATCGAATGAAAATCATGACGCACATTGTTGACGATAGAACCGTGTGATCGACAAACCTTTTAACTTTTATCATTGGTGATATCCGCCCTTATAATTTGTCGTACATTGAACTCGTGGACCTTATAAAAACGTAAAAAATGTTGACGTGCAAACGACCGGGAAGGAGCATCGTACGCAATATCGACTCTTGAAATTTCGACGAGAGATATTCTTGTGATTGGAATATATTTTGTCACACAAATTTGGAACATGATGTTAATTCGAAGGTTGACAGGTGGAACGTTTTTTTTTCGGTCTGATGGATTTTCTCTGTGTTTTTCCGGAATTGCAAGGTCAAGGACAAGGGCTTTTTATTCGAGAAATGAAACGATTGATAAATTCTTCCCAATTTCACAATCAAATTGAAGTTCTCAAACTTTGGAACACAAAATATTGAACGTTTCACTATTTACTGTGAAACGTCGCGGACTATCACGTTTAACCTATCTTCCGAAACAAAAAGTTCTCGAATCAGCTGGTTCATCCCGTGTCTCCATTAAATTACGCGTCGTTCGTTGACAGTGTAGATCTCGGTGGTCGCCCAATCATTAAAACGATAAACGAGATAGTTTGATGTCGATCAATGTTTATTGTCATGACAGTTGTCGACTGATCATATTTGAACCCAAACATTTAGATAAATATCTCAATATTGTTTGAATGTAAAAAAATATTTTTCCTTAAAAAAAACGAACAATCATGGCTCTAACGGATTGAAGGGATCGAGAATAAATTATCGTATGCAAATCAGTCGAAAATCTGAACAAAGAATGAGCACAAAAGTATATTTTCCCAATTTTGTTTGGTTACGAAGTTGAAACGTTCGTAAACTTTTCGTTTAGAAATCTGTCTTCATAGCAACATTTTCAGGATAAAATAAATGTGAAACAGTTCGATTTTTTTTCTCCGAAGCTCTGTACACACATTTATTGTCCAAAAAATTCGAAAAGTCGACTCGAAAACGTGAGCATCAGAGAAGTTTTTTTCTAGAATATGCTGTTTGAATCAAAAGTTTTTATTGCACAGTTTTACTAAACCACACAAAACTATGAGATAAGATTTGTCACAATGTTTCCATATTTTTTCACGTCTTTTTAATCAAATAAAAAACATGTTTACGAATTTTTGAACAAACGAGAAACTTCGAAGGCTTGAATTTTATGGTATTCGGAAAATCAGCTCGTAAAACAGAAATCTAATCAACACATCGGCTCTATGGGGCTTTGCATAGAACGGGGCTATGTCGTGAAGGTTCTCACGTACGCATTTGTGAACCCTGGAATGTGAATTCATTGTACGGAGTTCCCCAACAGATAAAGTGCACCTGTCAAATTGAGTTATTATAAATCGTACCTTGACGAGAGCAGTGGAACGTCAAAAATAACGTTCGACTATTAAACGAAAGTCATGATAACAATAACAATCCAACAAAGCGATGACAACAGTCGAAAGAACACACAACACTAACCTCACAAAGTACATCGAAAGTCAAATCAACTCTCATCGATATTTCCCGATGTATTGATCAACACTAAAAGGGCTTGTCGATTACCCCCACTTTTACTGATTGAATCTTCAAAAGAAAAGGCAAAATATTCGTCACCTCAGTTTATCATTACCATATCAACCATACATTATCAAACAAAATAAGTATTATTGCGAATCAAATCAACAGTGCGTGTACTTAGAGATAAGTTTCAAGTGAAATAATAAATCAGTTTTTGCCCATATAAATAGATTTTTGTGTCTTTCCTAGTAAGTAATTATGTATTTTATTATCACGATTTTCGTGTAATAATGTTTTTTTTTCGTAATTTTTCTACAGCCGGAGATGTTTTCTTGTTAAAGGAAAAGCTCAAAAAACACGTTTTTTCGTCTTCATTTACAATCGCGATCGTTATTGCTTGAAGGTTCCTCAAACCTGGGGTGAAAATTGTTGGGAAAGATTTGAGTTTCAATGAAAGAAAATAACGAATGAAATCACTATTTATTTGATGAAAAAGTTGGACGACGAGCAAATCGACTCTGTGAACTTTGACAGGGGTTAAAAATTATGGGTTCACTATAACAACAACAATAGTAATAATACATTGCGAATAAGAAAAACATCAACAGAAGCATCTTTGTTTCGATCTTTGTCACGAAATATCCTTTAACGGTTCAAGGTCATCAAATGACCGCAAGTTACCATAATAAACTCTTTCCAAACAGTAATCTGCGAACACAATCTTCTTCAATGTCAACCGAAGGGTCTTTTAGAGGCGGAAGAAAAAGGAGGAAGCGAATGAGAAAAGGAGGAGAAGAAGGAAACGATTCTGATTGCCGATCAAAAATCAGGTAGGCTACGTGCAAGAGATCAGCTTCGTCCAAAGAGCCCGAGAGACCACCCCGAAAACGAAATAACAACTTTGGTGTAGTCTTCTATTTCCCTGTCGCCGCCTCTTATACAAACAAACCCGGGCGCGTGTGCAGCGAGGCGAAAAAGCGTCAGAACTCCTGCGAAGAACACGTGCCTTCTATTTCATTTCGCTGCCCTTACGACATTTTCGTAAGTGGTTGTGAGAATCTGTCCGCGTGCATGTGAAACGATGCATGAGTTCGTGTGAGAGAGACGGAAAGAATTGTGATTATTTTACACGCTGATGCGAGTCGAGCCTCCCACAGCAACTAAACCGAGATTTTTCATTGGACAGTTTCGGACACTCGTCTTGTCTCCCTCTCCTCTAATCGCTTCTTTCTATCTCTCCCTCCTTTTCCTCGCTCCCTCTCGTACTCTGTCTCCCCCTCTCCGTTTCTCTTACTCTGGCTTTAGACTGTGCTGTGGAGAATGTGTCGAGCTCGTGTGGCCCAACACGTAGGTATATATAAAAAGAGCCGCACGTTCGCACCGAATCACTACTGTGCGACACGACACAGATACGTTGAGATCTCAATTTCGTAACCATCTTCAACAAACTAACTTCCTAACGATCTAAACTCGAAATATATTAGATTCAAGTGTTTGCAAAGAATCCAAGAATCGTTATTATATTTTTTTGAAGAAAAGGTTCAAACGAGTGTTGAAATTCGAATAAACAATCATTTGATCGAAGACAAATGCGAGCTCCCGGCAGCGGTAATTCAAGTACTTTGAACATTCGAACCATCGGTAGAAGTCTGTGAAAACCTTTGGTGTCAAAAACGAGTGTCGAGTTTACTTAATTTTTTGTTTTTCTAATCCGCCGTCTTCCGCGTTCGAAAAATCGTCAAAATTTTATCGATTAATTGTGGCGAGAGTTGTGACTATTCGCAACAACATCAAATAAATAAAATGTGTGTACGCGAGTCAAGCGAAAATGACAGTACGGTGGGACGACGTACGATCGAAGAAAATGTTCCGATCGGAAGTACCCAATTTTCGAACAAACTAACCAAAGCCAAAGAAAAGTGCATGAAAATACACGACGAGATTGTTGAGCGAGAATTAAACGCGCGAAAATCACCCGTCGTTGACAACGACGATACCATCGATCATCCTAACCTAGCCGACAATCTACTTGCCAAAAGTACCGCCAAGTACAGCAGCTTCGCCAATCAGCTGGTACGATATTGCGACAATTTCCGAAGTTCCGATGCTTACAAGTAAGTTAACGACATTTTTCTTTTCTTCGTACTCTCTTCACTTCTCTCGTGTCTTTACAAAATTCAAACACAAATCATAACACATCGAATTTTCCTTCAACAAAAACCGGCAAAACATGGTAATCGAAGTATTCATTTCGACACAGTCACGTTCGAAAATTAAATCTCAGATCAATTATCAAAACTTGTGAAATACTCTGATAATATTGGTTCTTAGATTTTATAGAACCATGAAAACAAATAAAATTCCAGGAAAAATGTCACACGAAGCTGATACTTTGTTTCGCTGTGTCTACGAAACTGAACGGTCGAAATTCTTCATTTTCTCAGACAAACTTCGTCATATGTTCCTTGATAATTAGGGAAAAAAAGCAATAAAATCTGTCTAAAAGTTTCGAATTTATTTAAACTGTGCAATTTTCGATGGCCAATATCTCGAATACGAGACAGTGAATCCCATGGAAATTTCGCACGCGTATTTTCATGATAGTGCCCTGGACATGTCCTCGGAGTGAAAAAAAAAGTAAACGAATTAGTCGTAAAAGGCTTTGATGAGACTGCTGTCTTAATAACGGTAATAAATAATAAGGCAAAATCGAAGAAATTACGAAATCGTTAGCAATTCCTTCAATATTTTATAGCTCATGTTTCGAATCATTAAAAATGTGTATAGGGATTGAAATAAATGTTTAATTATCGTATTAAACCGTGTCCAACATCGACGATCGTCGTCTAATGTTAATATTTATAAATAATTGTTGTAATTTTCGTTTAATGTCATAAAGTTTTATAAAAAAAAAAGGAAAAATGAAAATCTATTGGAACTTTGAGAGAATTTGAATCCGCGAAGTTTCTCGGATCATCGAACCCTCGATAAACTACACCCGCGATTGCTTTTATTCTCTTGTTCGTCACGTATGCAGCTAGGATTCGCACACGACCTATATATGTGTATTTATAATTTATATATATATATATTTTTCGTTCTAACAAGTTCCTACTTAACTGGCCTGAGTTCTTTCTCTCTCTCTCTCTCTCTCTCTCTCTCTTTCTCTCTCTCTCTCTCTCTCTCTTTCTCTCTCTCTCTCTTTCTCTCTATCTCTGTTTTTCTCTTTCACCTACACAATGCTGGTGGTTACGATACACCGATTATAGCAATACCGGTAGCATTAATCATTCCCGGTATTGAATTATCGGTCAGTGTAAAATCGTGAGAAGTCTTGAAATCTGATGATCGTGTGTTTGTTCATAAAACACGATGAAACAACTTTTTTTTTCTCTTTTTCATGATTAATTTGTGAACAGGGTTCTCCTTTCTGTGATTATTTTTTCACAGCCCATTGTTTTACGTTTACGTGAGAGTTACAAAGATTTTGTGTAGACTCAAATTTCAAAATAACTCATTAAGCCCATTAATGAGCAGCTCGAAATTAACAGATGAGAAAAAATATCAAAATTTAATCATCTCTTGATCCTAATTTAATGAAATTAATCGATCGATAGAATTTATCACTTTTATGAGTTACTGGCAATTCGAATTTTGGATAAAAATAAAATTCGTTGGAATCTTAGAACACACGTAGAGGTTAAATTTATCAAAACATCTATAAAATGTACAGAAACATCGATTAAGGCCCAGGCCTCTTTATAAAACTTGGGCCAATGTGCGTCACCGTCTTTTTTCTTTTTATCAATTCACAATGAAACTAGTCGTAATTAACTCACTGATAACGATTCTTTTCTATTCAGCCACTATTCATAAAGTCAGTTTGACAGAACATTATAAATACTCTAAACTTATCGAGCACATTCGTACAGTAGGAGACACTTCAAAAAAATGATTGATTATTCGTATTTACATAAAACTATGTGCAACTTTTGAGGGTAAATATGGTTAGAATCAGGTTTGCAAAAAACATAAATCCACATTTATGGATGTGTCACATTTTTGATTAATTCTTAATGGACAGCTGTCATTTTATGATTAGTTTTTATCACAAATTCTTAATTAATCATGATTCATTTAACAAAGTCTGTCTATTATTGGCAAGTTGAACGTTTCGATTTTTTGACAACATTTAAAAAAATTGTATCGAAGTTTGCTTCGTTGGAAGGCAACGAAAATGATTTTTCATTCATTCGGTTCTATTTTTCCGAATCGCCCTTCGTTGCCCACTTAAAAAAAAAGTTTTTTCTATTATATTCCAATGTTTACTTTGAAATTAATGTTCGACACAGGAAAATACACGTTTTTAATGATTTAAAGAAAAAGGGGATAAAAATTGGTCACGCAACCGTTTAGTCCAAATATTTGACTAGAAATTATTAACACGACCAATTTTAGTCGATGGAAAGATTTTTTTTTTTGAAGTTTGCCCAGTTCCTTGGCTGCGCCAAGATGCTCATTACTTTGGTACACCATCGCGATTTCGAATATCGTCAAAAATCGTAAATCTGTCGCCCACGACCGCTCTCAATGGTCACGCGATTTCTCTGCAATTGAAGTTTCATCCTTTACCATCCTCGTGGACTTTTAATCATCATTTTCTTTTTTTCCGTCTCTCGAATGTCCTTCGTCTTCGCGAGTCATTTATTTAACACAATTTAGGTCATTTATTTATGGATGATGAGATTCATCGCGGCAGTAATAATAAAGCATGCTGCACCCAGTGGAAATGATATAAAATAGAATCGACAGGCAATTTTTTTTTCTCCTAATTGCGACGAAAAGAATTCAATCAATGTCGCGAGTCTGTGGAGAACATAATAATTTCTCAAAGTTTACATTCCTTCCCTTTTTATATTCTATGAAACCATTTACCTATCGAGCCATACATTTTCCGTTTTGTAGACTCGCTGATTACGAATCTCAAGTCGAAATGCAAAAAATTGATTTCAACAGTTTCTTTATTTTTTAAAACAGAATCCACCAGCCAAGAAATTCTGAAAAAAATTCTGTAAAATTCCTTGAAGGGTATTGAGCTTAGAAAAAAAATTGACATTTCGATGTTTTTAGTACTTCAGCAGGAAATGATTTTTTTCATGAAAAAACACGAAATTTGGTAATTCATTTTTTCGTTCGTTGTTTCTTCACTTCGAAAATTTCCCAGGAACCGTTTAGAATTCAAAAAAATCAGTATTTATCGTTAAAAAAGGACTCTAATATTCGAAAAACTAAATTAAAAAAAAAAAACGTGGAAAAGGAAGTTGAGTGTTTAATAAAATGACTGTGTAAAGTCTTGAAGCCTCGTGCTAAAGAACTTTGGGAAAGAGCTTAATTCCATCGAGTGGTTATACACGATTTTTCATTTATTTATAATAAGTCATGAACGAATGATATTTGGCGTACGTGCGAAAGCGTTTGAGGAGAGAAAAATGTTGAAATACTCATTGCCCTGTAAAACGAACAGGTGTTTCGATCACGAGGTAGTTTCGTGGGTTAATATATCTACAAAGAATATTTATTGCAAACATCTTCAATTAAAAGTAATAATAAATTTTTTTAAACGTATCATCAATCTCCTAATCGTGTTTTTTCGTGTACTTGACTGCGTATTTATCAAGAATGTCAAGAACCATTGCTCTTTTCAAAGATCGTTTATCAATAATAAAATAACGTCACTCTTCCGATCACACAATTTTGTGTATTTAATTACACATTTTTCTAAGAATTTAACAAACATTTGTTATCTCGTAAACTGAAAAAATTCAAATTTTTTTATTCTCACGTAGTTTCGTGTACTCAGCTGAGTAATTAATCTTCTAACGTCAAAGCCTAATGATAAATATTACCAAAAAATGTTGGATCCCTATTACGATCGGCTGGTGATTGGCGTAGTTTGCACAGTCCTCGAACTCTTCACTTTACTTACAAGCAATTTCAACCATTAATGGTTTTTATTATAAACGATTTATTCTTATCGCACAATGATACGTTCAGGATAAAATTCAATTTCGCATTCTTATCTTCTCATAGTTTTCGGCCCGTGTCAGATTAGGATAATAAATAGTCGTACTGCGAAAAACACGTGTTGTTACGTCTCGTTATTTGCATACGACAGTTTATGAGTCGAGTTCCCAAAAAACGTCTGTTGCTTCAGCGATGTCAAGTATTCTACACGTGGAATAAATCCCCCCACGCCTTTGAAAACCTCCTTTAGTATGAAAATTGTATTAAATTTTTTTTGAAGATCGAATGGAAACTTTTGAAATTCTAAACGTTCTAGTTTTGTTAGCTTTTCATTTTCTTTTGTACTCACAAAAACTAACAGATTATTGGGCAAGTTTTTGCTTAGTAACAACCTGCAAACAATCGATGTCTTCGGAAATTTGAACTTTGGAAACAAATATTTGATCCCTCTACGAACACTAGGAACAAAATATTCCAATGAAACTTTGTCGTTCGTGGAAAATTTTCTATGGGCCGATGAAACGCGAAACGAGAAAAAAATCATCAATTGGCAAAGACTGAAAACGATCGATTTATGTGAATTCAATAGACACCAATCGAGCTCTTTAATATTTTCTAAGCACTGAATGCATCCTCCTTAATATTTATGCTACACTAAAGATTGTGGTAAACGAGAATAAAATTATTGTGTCATCGGAAAATTTATTTTACAACGATACACTGACGTAAATATGAGAGGACACAGCGATGTCTGGAGGTCGAATAAAAAAATAAGTTGAAAAAAAACATTAAAAAGTTCTTCGAACTCTGCTGCAATCTCAACTGCTCTGAATCGACAGAAACATCGTATTTATCAAGAGACGCAATGAGCGCCAAGATGCTCTGTTATAAAAATGCAAATTTATTAAAGCATTCGATTCTCTTTGCCCCGAACATCATTCAAAATACAACGATATATGCATCCACGCATTCATTTCCTGACTTTCAGCCAAAATTTCTCGAATTCTGCATCATTTTCGTTCAAATTCATTTATTTTTCTGAGACTCGTGAATCAAAAGGAAAAATTGATTTATTTCAGAGCAACAAGTTGCTATTTTTCATCAAATCAAATAGATTTTATTCGAGAAAATATTGTCGGTTTCGTGGATAAAGCGATAAGATTAATTTGATGAAACAAATAAAATTTGATGATTTCGTGGAAGAAATAAATTGAGGACATTTTTTCAACCCCGTCGATTGAATTTTTGTTTTTTTTTGTTGTTGTTTTATCGATTGGAAACTCTTTTGGAAAATGCATATTTATTAAAATTCTAAAGAAATTTACGAATAAAAAGTTATCCGGCTGTACAACAAATAATTACAAACCGGTGATTATGCATTTTGTGTAATCTTGAGTCTGGATCTTTCCCGTTTCGATCAAAATCTTAGATTCGTTTCAGATACTCATTTGTTCAATGAATCTGCCGTTTAGTCATGAGCTTTTTTTGTCTCTGGATAGTAATTTTTTTTCGTTCCATGGAATAAATGAGAAGGTACGAAAATTTAACAAGAAATATATTCTGACGCGAAACGCTTCGCTCAAAGGTATTGAGAAACCTTTCATTTTAATTTCGTGCTGTCCAGACTCTCCTCGGAATCTCGGCGCATGCTTAATGTTGTTTTATTTTATTTTACGTCCACCCGGTCAAGCAAAAAATTGGGTTCAGTGAATAAACAAAAAAAAAATCCAAATAAAACGAGACCAGTCTTACGAGCCCGCAATAAAAAAAACTTTCAAGATGGCGGCTGGGTCCGATCTCCTCACCACTGTTTCGAATAAAAATTACCATCTCCCGGTCCTAATTGTATGCTCACGTGCCAGATTTCGTTGGGATGGCGATGATTCGAACAAAAAAATCCCGAATCCTGCATCACATCTTTATTTCATTGCATCAAATATGGACTTTTGACATTTGCGCATAAATCAACGTACCGCAAGGACGACAAAAATAAAATAATATAGATGTTGATCGATTTGCGACTGCAACAGTTTGTGGTCAATGACTTTTTTTTTGATAAGCCTCAACCAGTTCATTTACGGATTTCCGTTGATCGCGATACACCAAATCAGTTTTGTACTCGTTATCAACATCTTTTTTGAACTTTTGAACTTTAGCTTCACACCCAACAGGATGTAAAAAGTCACCTTTCATAATTGGTTCCTAAAAAAGTTGAAAAATTAGCGAAATCGTTGAGAATTAATGAAATCTTGAAGACGGTAATTAGTTGATTTAATAAAAATGAAATATTCACAACAAATCAGATCACATCCCAAAAATTCAATTCAAAATATGTCACGAGCAACGAGATTATATTTTAAGAAAGGAATTTAGTTGAAATTACTTTGTGATATGGGTCGAATTTAAAAAACCGTTCTGTTGTATGAATCATTCATTTTATTGCACCAAAAAAATATGTACCTCGGATTAACCCAATAAATTTTTTTGTCTTGGATTTTATTGGATTCGACGAATTTTATAAAACCATTTATTCAGTTGACTCAACTATACTTTTTTTTAAAGTGTACGCAAGTTTTCCCCTAAAACAATTTTTTTCCGCTTTAACAATGCCAAATAATTGTACTTTTAGAAAAATTGTCGTGGAAATCTACGACTCGTTCCTTCAAATATTCCATCTCAGGGACCACGGTCTCTAAAGACATACAAAAATTTTCCACTCTTCAGGATATTTCGGATTTGAAAAAAAAGACAAATTATTCAAGTTACTCGCCCCATTCAGAGAGTTTTCTTAGTCCCAGTCGAAGTCTACGTGGTTTTATTTTACGTAGAAGAGTTTAACCTTTAAAAAAATAGCTTCCAACTCGATTAAAAATGAAGATATTGTTGAAAAATGGTGTAAGAATCCCAAATTCCCCTGGCGATCATCATCGCCAATCACTGTGACTGAATGATTATGTGATTTTTTATTTGCACTATTAACGCTTTAATGTTTGCATTATTGAGTCAACAGAATTGTGCATTAGTCTGATAATTAACCGTCAATTAAAATGCTAAGAATTTATTTCTACGAGAAATTTCGATCAACCAAATTCTTCGCAATAAACGTCATATGATCGTAGACGCTTGTGACGTTCGTAAGCCGTTTCATCCAAGCTCCGATAAGACGTCATACATATAAATACATATATATCTATACGTTCGTACGTAGAGATCTGCACAATCGTATCAGTACATTGAGGAGTGCAATGCGAATGCATGTATTCTCGTTGAATTCACAAATGACAATGCAGGGTTTATTTAATGCATATATATATCTATAGAAGATTCATTCTAACGTGAAGAGACTGCGTGCAATATCGCACGTTTGCCACAGCTTAGGGGTCACAATGAACAAGAAGAAAGATACGAAATACAAGCCATTGACTGCTTATAAAATGGTGTCAAATGATTGGGAGACAATTTATTATCGTGAGACTTTGTAAAACAATTTTGATTTATGCCGGTGAAATAATGTTTGTTAAATAAATATGAAAATATATGTTTCGAAAAAAAAAAAAAGAAATTCACGAGCACAAATAGAAGAAAAGGAAAATTTTGCAAGAAGGATAAATTGGTTTCTAAATTTTTGAAAATCAAAACTTCGTATCTATTTTCGTTTATTTGTGTTTCTTTGCAATTGTGGCAGCGTGTTTAAATTATATTTATGAACGATCGTAAATGAAATAATCTCCAAAAAAAAATTGACGTCGCCATTTTTGTAAACAATGAGAGTAAACACAAACGAACAACTGCAGTAACAATCGGTGCAAAACATATTTCCGTTGTACATTCGTTTTTTTTTTTCTTGTTGTATTTTTGTCATCGCCTCCTTTCGTTTCGCCTCACGAGGAGCAAAGTTTATTAACAAATCGCGATGATTCGAATGTTCGGGAGAATAATTGTGATGACTGATAAACGTTCGACGAACTCCGGAGTCATGGAATATTTAATAGGCTCGAAATTTATTCTAGTCGAAGAAAAATATCGAAAATTATGCAATTTAATGCAATTTAAATTACGCAATTTAATGCAATTGCGTTATCGAATTATGCAAAATTATTAACATAATTCTTAAAAAATGGAAATGTTTCACGTAAATGCATGTAAATTCAATGAAAACACAGAAAACCATGTTTTTTGCTGTAACATTGTTTTGTCGAAATCGTAATCGATTAATAAACGACTATAGTCCAGATTGTTGACACGAGAAAAGAAAAATTTCTTTTATAACAATATTTAATACTTTGAAACAACATTTGCAATGATAAAAACAACAACAACTTTTTAGATAACACTGAATGATCGAATGCAAACTTCGACGAAGACCTTGCACAGACGGCCCTCAGACTCTCCTGACGTTTAACTCTTATCGTCTTTTTTTGTTCTTTCTCTCTCGCCAATGCCATTATCTTTTTCATTCGCTGATTAAACCCTAATAAAGTGTAACGAGAGGAAGAGATATTTTGCTGGACGAATCACTCGACAATGTAGCCTACTTATTTAAATAAAATATTGTTGTTATTACTTTTAAAAAAACGAAATAAATAAAGTTGGATAAAAGTGATGGAACTCGAGTTGTGTTTCAAAGTTAAATCCATGGCAATTGCAACCCTAACATTTTTCGTGTTCAGGGTGACGGGATTAAAAATCAATTCGAAAAAAAATCACTAAAAAATGAGAAACTTACGTGTAATAACAATTTAACGGTAAAAATTATTTTTTATCTTGTCAATTTTTTCACTTGAGGTATAAAAATAAATAAGAATTAAAGAGAACATAAAAATAACTTGATTTTTTTTCAAACGATTAATCGTCTCTTAAATTGTGATATTAACATATCGCATTAATTATGCAAAATATTTACATGGCTTCGTAGCTGACCTTTTATTTGAAGAAATGAGTAGATATAATGATGTGATAAAAATGATTAACGAAGGTTTGTTGTCAAGAACCGCGGAAAATGGTCAAAGGAGATACGAGTATTTTTTAATTACAGTCCTTGTATCGACAAGATGTAAAAACTTAGTGTTTTTTTATGTTTCCTTTGATTTTTTTTGCTCAAAGCATATCTGGGCTTGGTGAGAGGGAGTTGGAAACTCCACGCACGCTATACTGCACTCGAGTATAATAAATCATTTTTTGAACGTCCCCCGCCGCCTCCCTTCCCCTCAGTTGTTCCCTTACAACTGGTGCATCGACCGGCGCTTCTCCGAAATAATAATTCAGGGCTCCAACTCGGAGACACGATAATATTTTTCCTTTCAAATCTTTTTTTTCTTCAAATTCATTTCTTCTCGGATGCGAATTTATTCGAACCAACAAGTCCCGCAAAAATATTATGTTTTTGTACAAAAAGATCTTTTTAGAAAAAAAATCCAAGCAAGCTCTTCTCCTTTTTTGTCATTTTTTTACTTCACGAAAGATTCGCGCACTGCGAACGAATTCTATCGAAGATCTTCGACCGATCGAGTTCTTCGGATTACGTGACAATTTTTTAAATACACAAACAAACCTGTTACTCTTACATAACACAATATAATGATGTTTTGACAACAAATAATAATAATAAAAAAGACGCTAAATACTGCAGCTTAGAAAATGAAAAACTAAAAATAATTCAAATCTAATTGTGTGGGTAAATCGTACGTGACGTGGAATACACGTCATCGAAATAAGGAATGAGAAAAAAATAACATCTTTTCGAGGCGTGTTTAAATTTATAATTCACGTGCTCTTTTTTTACAACTCACAATATGTTGCCCTCTTTTTCTCTGATTTTCTGGGCTTTGCGTCTGAAAAAGTAACGTTACTGAAAACATCCTAATAATTTTCACATGACCATGTGTATGATTCTAAAAACAACCTTCGTTTTCTTAACTTCGCAAAGGACTGTGTGATCGCCAAAGAAAATGTTTATCGCTCTTGTGTTTGGACGTGACCAACTTGCTGTTTATAATTTTTTTTTTTTTCAACACTATGAACTAGTTTTTTTTTCTGCTTCACTTATTATTAGTGTTTAAAAAATGATGATTTATTTAGTGGGACATTTATTTTTGATAATTTTTCTGACCAGAAAATTCAATTGAATCTCAATTATGTAATTTTGTAAATTTACTCTTTGTATACTCAAGATTACCCCAATTTCGAGGTCGTTTTAATCTGTCATTTTTTCCCTATACAGAAATGACACAAACGAAAATTGAAAAAAAAATTAATGAAGTTGATGAATTTTCATTGTATATAAAATTAAATAATTATTTGGCAAAAATAGAGCTAAAAGCTGACCAACCTCAACGCGAATAGAAAAAGTGCAACAGTTGGTTCGCGTCTGTAAAATTTGTTTATCTACGTGTTCTTTGAAAGTTTGCGAGTTGCGAAAATAGCATTGAAATTTCGTAATGTGGTTGATGGACATGAACGTTTTTGAGAGCAAGCCAAGCCCCACGTTTTGATCGTACAGAAAAGACACAATTTTATAAATCTCAAGAACGTCCTTGATGACATTGCTTCGAAAAGCCAACCTGAATCTTAACGGATTTAGTTTAATATTTATTTTAATTAATCCGAAGCCTAAAATAATAGCGAGAAAAAGACTGAAGCGTTGAACAAGGTCCAAAGTATAAATATATACTTTTTTGTTTAAACGTATTTCCACATGACACGAAAAGGTATAATGACAGAGAATCATAAAAACAGCGTAATCTTGTTCTTTGATCAAGATGATAAAATAAAAAAAGGAATATTTTTCGTGAAATTTGACCTCAAAACGTCATCGAATAATAAAGCCCATTTCATTTTCTGTTTATTCTCATTTATTGTTTTGTTTATTTTTCAGAATACTATTCTCCACGACGCAACCAGCTCACGTGATCACCATCGTTGCTGTTCTCTCTGTGACTTCGGCTCTCGTACGAAATCCCGAGAGAAATCAGGCGGCCGGACATCCTCACTCACACGCAGCCGCACTCATATATCTCACGTCATTTGTTCTGCATTTTGGCGCCCAGATCTGGATGACCTTCGTTTCCGGTCTTTCCTTGTACTTTGCCCTACCAAGACACACCTTTGGCGAAGTTCAACGTGTACTTTTTCCTCGATACTTCACTATCAATGCTTGCTTGAGTTTTATTACTTTGTTCGTATTCGTCAAGCATCACCCAACTCATACATGGGATAGAGAGATCGCTATTCAGGTACGAAACATTTTTACATAGATTTCAGTATTTTCGAATTTATATTGAAAACTTCAATTTGCTCAAATAAGGAATTTTTTCGTAAAAACAAATTCAAATCATCATTCATAATTAGTTATTGTAAATAATTATTTAATACCAGAATAACAGAGTTTTATCGGGATTAAAAGAATTTTAATTTCATTTTCAATCAATTCGATCGATTTTGTCGAGGAATTTTTTGTCTAACAGAATCGTATAATTTCTAATTAAGCAAATGTTCAATTTTGTGTCAGAGATTAATTTTCATTTGGGTCAAATTGACCCCGTGTAGGAATCTAGGATCGAATGTTTTATTCGTCTAAAAATTATTGATTGCGTCAGTCGTTATTGGAATACAAAATAATTTATTTCATCACACAACATCGTGGTGTCAAATTCCTCTTTGTAATTACTTCTCGTGGCATTTTTTGAACAATTTGTTTAGATAGCAAAAATACAGTTGACTGATAAATTAGAAAAAAGATCGGAACTTGTTGAATCATTAAATTCTTATGAAAATATAAGGAATTTAATAAAAATTTGTATTCATTTATTTTTTAGGTTGTTGGAATGGCTGCTGCATTCTTCTTGGAACTTTTGATACGTCTTTATCTGACACCACCTCTCCTGTCTTTGATGATACAGAAGACTACGATCGAGCGTGCTGCCGGTGTTGGAAACGAGATTGGTCGCCACGTCCCTGGACCTCTCAAACATTGTCCTCATTATATTCAAATTCATAAAGCATTTCGTCGTGTGCATGTTGGAATAGCGATTGGTAACATAATCACAATGGCATGCACGGTTCTTCACCTTCAATACATAGCCAGCAAATTATGTGTTTTATAAAAAAAAAAAAGCGTCCAGATGTTAGAGAAAAAACAAGTTTTATAATGGAAAACTATTGATCGCATCGTGTTTAGAAACATTTTTAAATTGCAAACGACTGTCTTTTCCAAAATGCGAGACGATCGAGAAGCATTTTTGGACTTTGTGACAGGGAACTCTTCGGTTAAAATAGACTTACCAGGGTAGAGAGGAAAAGTGAAGAAAAAAAAAACGAAAAAAAAAAAATCAGTAACGATTTAGTCCTTTTAAAACAATGACGAATGAGCAGGAAATAATAAGTTTTTTTGTAGTTAAAATTTCACTGGTGGAAAAAAAATGGCTCTATTATTACTTACTCATGAACAAGAATCTCTCTGCGCGTTTGAGGAAAGCAGACCACTCGCAACTGTTGTTATTTATATGAAATTTAGTATTTGGTCAGCTTTGCTCCATTAACAAGATCACAAGATTGATAAGATTCGTGTAATTGGCCATTCCGGTATCATGATTTTTATTGTACACTGATTAAATCAATATCTATCGATCTTTAAGGTGATCTGTTCGTTGCGTGAGTGCAAGAGAGATAAATGAAAAGCAGATACACGTTGTTCTCGAATATCCTTGATATTTCGAAGAAAATCAAAGTTACAGCCGGTTCTTTAACGAAAAACGACATCGCGGGGCTTATATTTCAATTGAAATATCTAGCCTCTGCGAATGAAACGTAAAGTAGAATTTTTACCCACCAAACGACTGATAGATCACCTTAGGGAAAAAAAATCTAGGTCGCACTGAACACGGCCTGATACGAACTTCCAATGGGTTTAGATTTAAAAAATTCTTGAAGCTTGCTCTGTATCAGAGTTACATTAGTATTATTTCTGCCTTCATTTACGATGATGTACGACGTATCACGCCAATTGTACGATCGTTGTCATTCTCAAACCGACAATTAGCTAAATTCGAATAAAGAAATTATGAAACATTAAATCAAATGAATTTGACTGGTTTTTTGTTTTTTCTTTTTTGTTTTTGTTATAAAAGGAAAACTACGATCAATATCCTTGACATTTTCATATTAGCAGGGCCACAGGTTGAATGGCCTTAACTGCTGGACCGTATTTAGAATCGAGAAGCTGAACATCGTTTTTAAATGTAATCGCTTTGATGGCCATACCGTCTAAACGACTAATTATGGAGCAAAAATGCATGGGAATCATTTTGCAGGGAACAAAATTTCCTACAAAAACCTCTTAAACAGTATTTCTCTATCTTTGGTAGTTTGATCCCTAGAGCGACTTGAATAACGCTGTTTCAAACTAGCATTTTTGATCATTTTCCATCCTTTCTCAGGACTAAACTATTGAAGATAGGAAAAATATCGTGGAAGACTTTTTTGTAGGGAATTCAATACTCTACAAAATTGGTCTCGTGCACTTTTGCTCTATTTCTAATAAATTCGATGCTACGCGCGATTAAGTCCTCGTATTTATTGACTTCGAAAAGTCCTTAGCTTTTCGTAATCCAGCCCACAATTTAAGTTTACATTATTGGCCATTCAATTTGCATCAAATAGTGTGTATTTTAAATGTCGTAAATATCATATCATATCAATTTTGCCAATAATATTGTGATAAAATGATTTTTAGTTCGAACTAAGCCGTTCCGTGAGGCCATACGAAACAATAAGAAACTTTCAGAGGGGAGTGTTGTAGCAATAAATATGAACTATGCCACTGACTATATTAATAATGAATAATCATAAAATAAGCAAGAAATATTAAGATGCAATGAAATTTTGTTGTATAATACAAATTGACGTTTTATTTATATGCATACCGCGAATCATATCACGATTGTAAATAATACATTACGTCTCGTTCATTGCATCGCCGTAAAGATTTTTCGTCGAAAATATAAACATTACTTATGTTTTCCTTATTATTCAATTGTTTTTGTTGTTGTTATTCCTTGCGAAAATCCCTCTTCCTTCTTGAACCCACCTAAACACGTGATATAATTGTGGGTTTGACAAGCTCATCATTCTTGAGACTTTTTTATCGCAATAAACATTGGAAAGGAGTCTATTATTTTCCTACTCATTTATGACGTCATGATTAATCGTAATTACCGTTACACATACAAATATAAAATTATTGAATACTACAATGGTATGGATTTGTATTTTAAACACACTGTTTATTGATCATTCTTAAATTGTCTTCTCGTATGTCATTGCACTTATATATAATCGAAATATTGATGGCGATATTCACGACGTTATTTTCTTTTACTCCTTTCAAATTTTTGTATGAATTTTGTATTTTTTTTCGCACACCATCGATATAAATATATTTACAAATTATTCAACGAAATAGATCATCCATTTTTATTCCAATTATCTTTTCTTTTTTCGAGCCATTGAAAACTGATTTTCAGGCCATATTCGCTTTTTCGGGTTTTGGTTTACGGTTATTGTTGCACACGTTGATCGATTATTGATTGCTTAATTCTATGGTTGTTTGTATTTTATTTTTTACTGCCCCGTTAATGATTTCGGATTTAAAACAAGTGGGAATATTTAAAAAAATGATTTTTTTTCTCATTATACTGCCGATTATATATTATTTAATTATATTTCAGTTGAAAAAATATCAAATATTATTTCATCGTATGATTGGGAAGGAAATAACGATTCATGGGTTCTTTTTCCAAAAACTCCGACTCCGCACTCAAACCTGCTGCGATTTTTTTCACAATTTAAAAACAAAGAAGGAATCATTCGTTCATACACACGCTCACTTACACTCACATACACGATACGGGATTGGAAGCAAACGTTTTCCAAGATCGATTAAAATTCAACGACCGTCTTGTGTCTAAATTGTCAGTTCGTCACGTTATATATTCGTATAAATAATATTTATTTATAGTTTATCAGTCTGCCGTAACTCACACTGCTGATTTTTAAAGAAATCACTGTTTAACACGATTCTCGTTCTTGGCGAATTATTCTCCAGCGATTGGCTCCGCCAGAATCTTGTTATTCTTCCATATTCGAACGATCTGCAACGAGAATACAAGGCTTCATTATTTTTTGAAACATTCATTGCACGTTTACAAACTTCCAAATAAAATCGAAGAAATCCAGAATAAATTCTGGAGTTTCTAACGAAAAATGAGTTTTTGCTCATCTACCGAACTTTTAATAACGTACCACGATAGTAAAAGTAGTAGTACAAGTAGTAGTAACAGTAGTGTGATCAAATTCCTTGAAATTCCGTTATACTCGTAAAATTTCAGCGGCTTTGTTGTAACATATCGCGATCCAATCGGGTTGTGTAGCGCCCCATTGAATCTGATTGACTTCGCCCTCAGCAGCGGTGTAAGCGAGGATAGGATCTTCGATAGCTCGAGGCATTTGTTGAATATCCCAAATAAGAGCTTGATGATCATCACCGGCGGTACAGATATGACAAGAGGAGTGTGGAGCCCAAGCGATGCCATTGACACTTGCTCGATGATTGTTCAAACGTGCGACCGGTGTGCAAGGTACTCGAACATCGAGAATTATGACTTCGCAGGCATCCATTGCAACGGTAGCGAGATAATTAGGATCTTGTTTGTTCCATGCCAATCTAAGAAGCGGTGTGTGTTGTGGGTCTTCGTAAATAATGGTCGAATGCTCGAGATGACGAAGATCGAACATTCTGACCGAACCATCAGCACCCACCGATGCAAACATGTCACGTCCACCACCAGCTCGACTGAACGCAATGTCGTAAACTTCCTTGTCGTGTGCTATCAGCTGCGTCTTCACGTGTCCCGTAACCATGTTTATTCGACCGAGTACCTGACCCGTCTCTAATCCCCAAATTGTACACGTCGTGTCGATGCTCGATGTTCCTATCAAATTTGGATCAACTTCGTTCCAATCGAACGACGTCAGGGGCGCACAGAAGTCTGAATTCTTGTTATTGTTCAGCACGCATTCCAGACGAGTCTCCGGCTCTGCTGCTCTCCACACACGCAAATAATCACCCGACGTCGCCAGCAAATCGGGAAATAAGCCTGAATCACAGAATGAAGTAAAAGTTTCTATGAATTATAGTCATTCGTTAGTTTATTCAGTTTCGAGCAACCTTCTCGAGCGGAGAAAATGGTTTTGCCTCAAAAATATGAAAATTGTCATGTCATTTTTCATAGCAACACATACCTTTACTGTCTGGAATCCACATTATTTTTGTAGTCGGATAAGGATGATCGAACGTGCTTTTGGCACTGAATTCCGAAGTCTCCTCATCCAGAGAAACTATCTGAACTTTGTTGTTGTATTCTTCAACAAAGCTGCCAAGAGCCAGACGAAATCTTTTGTCCGGACGTACGGACCAGTTCATACTGTACAGCGGCCATGGCGCCTCGTACTTGTATATTTCTTTGCGCTTCGGCGGCACGCTGTGTAGAGCCATTTCTATATTCAGTTCCTACAGAACTGCGTAGAATTGCTGCAATTCTAATAGAAACATTTTTTAATATTTCTTTCTGAATTTTGTTTTGAACGCTGAATCAACATCACAGAAGTGGACTGTTTATTGCGTATAAAATACGCAAATTTATTTTGGATAACGAGCAGAAATGTTGTTTGAGTAAATAATTTATAAATATTAACAATGAAAAATGTATTATTACGAAAAATGGACAAAATATTTGTGATCAATTTTAATGCAACGTTCCATCCTGCTTGTAATTTTTCAGATCCGTAATTGAAAACGTAAACGTCAAAGACGATATGAGTACGAAAATGAAAATCGACAGGACGAGGATATATTTTCGAAAATAGGAAATTTCTCTCTGGACAGTCCATCGGGCGATAAGAAAATCATTTAAAGATTAATAAAATATAAGAGTACTTACGGAATAAAATAATGTTCGAGTTCTTCTTAACGACGTAATGAAATTTACAATAATTTTGTCGAGGATTCGGTTGTTTTACATACACATCGAGACCCTAACCCTTCCAAGATCGACGAATCTTTCATCTAGACAACACACGAATCTTGAGAGCGTGATACCGGTGGAAACGTCAGACGCACAATCAACGCTTGCAACAATATAATATTTTATTCACAACCGACACTTTTCCGGCATGTTCTAACTGTCGCGATTATGACACGATCGATCAATTATTTATGGCAAAAAAAAGTTTATCACACACGTTTTTGACGGTAGCGTCGGTGCTTCGACAGCCTGAAGCCGACTCCATTTTTATAAAATGGCGTCTATAATTAACACTTGTCAGTTGTTACGATGGAGATAATAAATCGTTCGTTTATTATACGGTAAATAGTTATTCCACATACTATTTTGTTTGCATTATTGTTCAGTACATTCGCGTTTGAGCTTGTTATTCTTCTGTTTTTTCTAATGCTCGTTTGGCACATTTTGTTTTTCACCATCTGCCGATCAATACCGAGACATTCCCTTTATTACCGACCAACGTCACAGTTTTCCCGCTGGATGGCATTCAAAGTAATTTCCTAAAAATACGAATATCTTTGTCTCATTTTGTTTGCACACATTTTGTTCGACAGAAACAATAACATTGCGATGTAATAATACATTACACTGTATCGTAAGACGGATTATGAAAAACTACGTTGATAATGTATGGGTTGTTTATCAAATTTGTATAGAGAATCTATTTATTAAGTTCTGAACACTAAATCGGACTGTTAAACTTCGCGGTTGAATGTATTATTACATCGGAGGCGCTGTCCACCAACAGAAAAGAAAAAAACGCAATAGCTTATTATCGAAAACGCGGGAAATGATGAATCGCTAAACAATGTGATAGAACGATAGTTTGTATATTTTTACTCAATATTGATGAAGAAAATTATTACCGCTGTTGTAGAACATGCATTCATAACAAATCTTACCGGCTAAAGTTACGTTAGCAGCAGATCTAGAATCTGGCGGGAAACGAGTGCAGTTCCATTGGCTGGGAAGAGCTTATACCGACACGCACAACTTTTTCAACCAATTACAACAGTCACGAATGTTTGATTTTGGAGCGATTCCTCAGGCACCCAGTGCTTATTTCATCACCTGACGTCTCGCGAGTTACACGTAGCTCTTTTGCAAGGAAATATTCCACTATAATTATAACAAAGCAACAAAATGCCGCTCCAAGTTTCCAACAAAAATAACATCACTCGAACGTTGGAGAACATCAGTTTCAAAGAAAATGTAAGTTAAGAACATTCATTCAATAAATTAAAATAGAAAATTCTTTCCCTCGCGTCTCGTCTTTTTTTTCCCTAATTGTCCCGCGTCCGGAGCCATGTTTCCGTTCTCATTTTTCTCCCAATGTTTTTCGAAGAATCTCATTTTTATATTTAACTTTTCTTAAAATCGACAACCTTTAACGCAGTACTTTTTTTTTTGCTCATCCGACAACTTTTACGACTTACGCCTGTCCTTTTTTTTACGAAGTTAGCACTTTTTTTTCGTTACCTTATCGTGTTCTTCAAGCTTCGATGATGATTTACGATCGACCCGAATACATCGTCCATTAGTCATCAATTGTTGAAAAACGTGCCTAAGGATTGTTGGATTTTTTCTACTGTCAGATAGTTGTTTTTTTCTTTCCATTAGCTTTTCCTCCACTGTTATCAATAGTCTCTTATCGAAATCCTATGCAGCAGATTAGAGTACTCTGTATTCTTTTATTTTCATTGTTAACTCTGTAACAATGCTGCGAAAAAAAAAACGATACATTTTTCGAAGGATGACATCTGTGAGTAGACTGAAAAAAATTGTTGCTCCCAATTATCGTATTTGCACAACAGAGCATAAAGTCTTTAGTTGTTTAATGTCTTTGTCCAAAGGCAGTGCTTCCCCTTTTTTAGCTTTTACCTCTTGAGTAATATTTTATTTCACCTCTTATAAATATAAAATCAAATATAATTGAGATCTGAAACATTTGAGCCGAGGACAAACTTAAATATCTGATTTTTAAAGATGTTCTAATTTCTTTTAATATAATACATTTTTTTTAAATAAAAAAACTTTCATGGGTCTCCTGGACCCAATACACTCTTTATTTTGCAGTAAACAAATACAAACTTTGACAGTTAACATATGAACACAACCTTAATATCAAGTTGCGACAATATTTTTGTGTTGATAGAGTTTACAAGATTTTTTTAAAACAGCTGATCTGAATTTTGATTAATTGTCAATATTATGATTAACTTTACCAATAAAAGATTATGACAACTTTGTGCGATGATCCAAACAGTCTTAGACTAGCGGTGTCACCTACCCATTGCAAGTTTTGTTAAAAGTTCTATATATACCTTTATGGAGTGTTTCGTGCATTCACAAGATGAGCATGTGACAAACAGAGAGGTTACACATTGGTTTTTTGTTCGCTAAAACCGAGGTTAAAATATGATATAAAAAGAAAAATTGTGTAATTTGTTGAAAATGATCAATAATTATGTCTTATTTTGTGAAATCTGTTCGTGTGAGTATAAATCATCATCAAATATTCTTGTAATTCAAGAAAAACTTTCAAGAGTTTTGTCTCGGTAGAGGAATCAACAATTTCCAACGGCTCCATTTTTTGTTGAATCCTTCATTGAATTTAGTGGAACAAAGAAAAGTTTTCCCAATCATTTCTCTTCAGGAATAGAGCTCCAAAATTTATGTAATTATTTGGAACACTGGAGACTATAAAAGTCAGGCTAAATAATTCCGTTCGAATGAAATCACTTGCTAAGAATGATGAAACTATTGAATTATCTACGACACTGCGTAAACTGATATTGCACCTCATTGTGTAACAATAAAAAATGACTCATAACAATAATGATTGGGTTTCAGGTGTCGCCAAAGAAAAAATTATGTCTGAGCCCGGAAAAATCTCAAGAGAATGGAACAAAGAATGGGGTAAGTGAGAGAATATTCGAAAAATATTCAATTTACAATGTTGCTCTCAACAATTTCTCATTTTTCAATAATCAAGACATCAAAATAGCAAATAATTGTGTGCTTTTTTTTTTCCAGATTGACAAATCAAAAGCAGTATGTAAATTAGATCTGTCCGAGAATGGATCAGCGTCCAAATTCGATATCACATTGGAACCTTTGCTGAGAGAAAATCCTAAAAGATTCGTCATATTCCCAATTCAATGGCCAGACATCTGGGATATGTACAAACAAGCTGAGGCATCTTTTTGGACGGTGGATGAAGTCGACCTCTCCAAGGTTAACCATTAAGCGAATTTTGAATAATTTTCTAATGAATAACATTGTTGTTGAGAAAGACGGAAAATAAAATCGTTTTTTCAATTATTATTATAGGATTATACCGATTGGAATAATCTCAATGACAACGAACGTCATTTCATTTCTCACGTGTTGGCATTTTTCGCGGCTTCGGATGGCATCGTTAACGAGAATCTCGTCGAACGGTTTAGCCAAGAAGTTCAAGTTACCGAAGCCCGCTGCTTTTATGGTTTCCAAGTGGCCATGGAAAATGTACATTCGGAAATGTATTCCCTTCTGATCGAGACTTACATCAAAAATCCTGAAGAAAAGTAAAATTTATTCACGATCCTTTTAAGATAAATATTTTTTACTAAATTACTTGAACAATTTCATCATCGTTCCATCAAAAAATTTCACAATAATCAATACCGTTTACAAAATTCTTGAAAACATTGAAACAAAAGTATCGGGAATGACAATTATTTTCGCAGAATACCAACAATTCTAATTTTTCATTATTTTCGCAGAGACTTTTTGTTCAACGCCATTGAAAATCTTCCATGTGTTGCGAAAAAAGCAAATTGGGCATTAAACTGGATAAGCAACGACGAGGCTACTTTTGCCGAACGTGTAATCGCATTTGCAGCGGTTGAGGGCATTTTCTTCAGCGGCAGTTTCGCATCTATATTTTGGTTGAAAAAGCGGGGTATCATGCCCGGACTTACTTTTAGTAACGAACTCATCTCCAGGGACGAGGTAATTTTTGCTTTTTAAAAACCCTTCAGATGTTTTTTCAATCTTTTAAACAATAATAACTCACGTGTAGTTTATCAGACGTTGGAAAATTGATAATGACAAGATTTTCCTTCTTTTCGACCAAATTTTATTGCTAACTGTTCTATTTTTTTAAATAAAAATATCAATTCACGTATTTATTTATATTTTTTTCTTACCAGGGATTACATTGTGACTTTGCGTGTCTGATGTTCAAGCACATCGTACAAAAGCCATCAGAAGAACGCGTAATATCAATAATAAGGGACGCAGTGAAAATTGAACAAGAATTTTTGACAGAAGCATTGCCAGTAGACATGATCGGCATGAATTGCGGTTTGATGAAAACTTACATCGAGTTCGTAGCCGACAGACTTCTCCTTGAGCTCGGTTGTTCAAAGGTATTAATGAAAAAATGAAAGTTTCGATATTTGTTATTGTTTTGTCGTGGACGACGTACGTCGTAGGACGAGTTTCTTATTCCCAAGAATTATTTTTTTTCGTCTATTTCCAGATCTACAATTCCGAGAACCCCTTCGACTTCATGGAACACATTTCCCTCGAAGGAAAAACGAATTTCTTCGAGAAGAAAGTCGGCGAGTATCAAAAGTGGGGAGTGATGGAAGAGGAGAGTGCGAACTTTGGAGTGAATGCCGATTTTTAAGAGACTCGCAGGCGATAGAGACAAAAAACGATGACGAAGATTTTTTACGTTGTTATTAAATCGAATCCACAAGCATTGAAAAATTTTGGGCTAAAGCCAATCGATTTTTTATGGCTATGTTTTCTTGACGCAGAGCAGTCACGATCTCATCCAAAGTTTGGACACATATTCATTATTTTTTGCACTATTCGACCTTCTTCTTTATTAGACGATTTTGTAAAGCAAGACTTAATTATGATTAAGGATATAAATATGACTTAGAAATTGCACATAATTGTTCATCGCTCGTTTTCAAATGTTCGTGTGTGTCTGTGAGTAAATGAGATAAATAATGTATTGATGATTGGATTTGTATGAGCTTCGCGAATCGCAGGAGGAGAAATATTTGTAGGTTTTGCCAAATAGCCAATTTCGTAGTGAATTTTTTACATGTCGTGACTGCAATACATAATTTTGTTAGATAAATAACGGAGGATAGCCATTCTGCGATGAATTTTGAGACCCGGTTCGAAATAACGAAAATCTGAAAATATTTATTTAAAAAATGTATCATATCAAAGCGAAATTTTGACGATTTGAACATTTGAACTGAACCAATCGCTATTTTTTTATCGTTTGGCCTCTCAATTTTTTCGAAAATCTCGCTGGAAAATGATTATTTCGAGATTAACTTATGGAAAGTAAACACTTTGACGAATTGTAAAGAAAAATGGTCAAAATTATTGGAGAAAGTTATTTTTTTTATTGATTCTTTCTTCGACCAAAGACATTAATCGATTATTTGAAAAATTCACAAAAGTGTTCCTTGACCACAGAAAAAGTAAGAATTTGATTGCTGACAAATTTTCACATGTCTCTTCAATCTCATTATTGGCATCGATTACTTTTGTAATCTTCAGTTCTTTGCAGTATTTGTATGTAAATAATAATCGAATAAATACAATTTTATAATTGACTAAAAAATGTGATTTTTAATTATTCATTTTATTATAACTGAGTCAGTACAACATTCGTATAGTTCTGAATATTATGGAAGGCTTTTTGGAAGCTCCTTTTTAAATTGCGCGTTAAACTACTTGATAAATGGTCCCCCAAAAAAAAAAAAAGGTTTTCCTCAATGAGCTTCGACTTTGAATCCTTGCTTCGAACGATCCAGATATTGCTGACGAGCTTCCATCTCGTCAGCTGGTCTGTTGTAAGGCAGCCAAACTGGTTCACCGACAAAGTATCTCTTAGCCTTGATGAAATTCTTTTGAAAAGAAAAAAAAACAACAACAGAGAAATTACGTTTTCATTAGTACCATTTCGAGTCCATTTAGTTTAAAAAACAAAATGGAATCGTTATTTATTTTGATTTTTCGAAATTTTGACTTACGTTCGTATCAAGGGTAAATCTGTGATAAATTCCACTCGGTATAATGATCAAATCGCCCTTGGTTACTTCAATACGAATCCATTCGTCGTTGGTATCCCTAACATCGAAATAACCAGATCCATCCAAAACAAGACGGATTTCTTCGTCTGTGTGCAAATGCTCCGTGAAGAAATTTTTCAGCTGAAGAAAATTTAACGGTATTATATTGATGTTATGACATTTTTCATTCAACGAAAACTGTTTATTGTTTTTACTGTTGAGGGAGTCTTCTCACTCGCTACAGTCGAGTCGAAAAGTTAATGCTTCGGTCAATGTATGGATAAAAAGCTTCGTGACTTGCAAAATATCCCAATAATGTTAGTTGTCAAGCCATGACGAATCCATACGATGCCGATTTTCCTTGCCCACGAAAAGGATTTATAGAAATGTTGAAACTTTTAAAATTGTGGATTATGAAAGGTGCGTCAATTGTGAACGCTGATTTCGCGATATCCCTTCATCCCCTCTTTCACGCTTATTCTCATGCGATAGACCCATAAGTATGTTTACTTATATGTTTAGTATTGTCAGGTCGTTCGAGCTGTGGAAACTCGTTTTTTTTTTGAGGTAAGAGCCATTATGATATATTTTGTAAACTTCGATGTGGTTTTTGCCTCTGTTATAAATTTATAAATGTCCGTGATAATTGATTTCAAATTCGGTGAGCAAAGTATTTCAATTTTCATTCTTTATAAATTCATATTCACGTATTTTGATTAATTTTTACTCAATTTTGAAAAGGTGTATTCGGGAAAAAGGTGTTTGAAATTATACTCCACTTGCCCATAAATGTATAAAGTTTCCCACATCTCGTAATCCTCAGTTCTCTTTTCCATTATTAACTGAACTGCCAAAATAGTTCACAACTTATAAATCAATTTATGGATGAATTTTTTATCGAAATAAGATGATATTTGCAATTGAAAAAAAAAACAGCACAAGAGTCATCGATTTCTCCTACCTTCTCCTCATAATTTGGCAGACACGTTTCCGAGCATACAATCTCGTCTTCATAAGTGTAACCGCGCTTTTTTTTGAGTTCACAAAGGACGTCGTCCGCTGCGTAATTCTTTGCGTCAATCTGAACCAAGAGAAAATACAAGGCAAATAGACATAATATTATCGTCGATGTAGAAACATAAATGTCAAAATTCAGGTTCGTTTGAAGATTTGCTTGTACAGCACTTTCCATCAATCTTCCTACGAATGTCATTTGTTATTATCTTTCCTAACCTTGAAATATTCAACACCGGAAACTTCGTAAAGTTTTTCTGTAGTCAAAAATTTTGGAGGTTCACGATGATGTTCCAACCGTTGATCAGTATCACTTGTGTCCATATACCAAGCTCGCACCATTTTTAAACGATGTCTTACACCTTTGAACGATGATCAACCGACGAGAACAACGAATCTTTATGTTCAAGTTTTCACGGTTAGAATTTGTAGCTCGAGATAAATGGTTGAAATTGCTGATTATTGCTGATGATTGAAATGTACGTTCGTGCGTGATGTAAAATATTACGCATATAAACACACACACACAGACATTTAAACATCGTTATACTGATAATAGTGACATTGATAAAAGTGTTTTTTTTTTACCTCAACAACTCGAAGTTTTCTATTATCTTAATTAATCTCTAGAAATTAAAGCCTCGAATTTTTAATTGTTAAATTTCCAGATTTAGTGATGAATATTCATTCAAGTAAATCGTGAAATAAAGCAGTTGACATCAGTTTTGGTCAAATATGTTATGAAAATTCGTTGTGGTTGTCAGTATTTCGAAGTATTGTTGAATTTTTTGAGACCATATTTTATGTATTTGATGAATTGAATGAAATTGGTTGCACCGAAGCTGTTTTTCACCCCACAAGAATCCTGAGGGTCAAATCGACCCACAGAACCATTAATTCCATATAAACCCAATGTACTCTAGAAAGAACCTCAAAAAATGATGTTTCAATCAATTTGTTTAATTCCATAATTATCAATGGAGTATTTTGATGACTTAACTTTTTAGCGATACATTTTTTTTCCAGTTCTTTGTCTCCTTGATCCGTAAAGCTGCCGATCTCCAGCGATGGAGGATTTGGATAATCTTTATAGTAAACTCCAAATTTACTTGATGAAGAAAGATGACGAATGTGGAAAACTGAGATTTCTCACATCGAGTACAACGGAGGAAAATTCCAAGAACGTGCAGGAGATTCGTGACGCGGTTGGAGAAATACTGAAAACCTGCGGAATACCAACCGGGGAGAATGCTTCGGCGGAAGATCCTAAATGCGTGGAGACGTACAAGTATCTTGTATTAAACACAAATTTTGATTCGCAGGAAATGTTGTCGGAAGATCCATTGAACGGTTATTTGGTAGACATGTGTCCTCCTCTTTCGCCGTATCTTCTGATCGAAGTTTTGTGGTCACTGGGATACGAGGAAATCCTTGCAAGATCGATACCTTACGTGCCTCTCGACCTGGCAGTAGAATTGATCGAAATAGCCAAGCGGTGTTTACCGCTGTTGGATTTCTCTCGAGGTTTAAACTTCTTGTTTTCTCTGACAGTGAACAGTTACAAAACATTGCGTTGTATCGCTCAGAACGGTGCAATAACGGTAAAACTGAACGAGAGTCTCGAAAGATTAATGATTTACTGTCAAGACTTAATGTCTCTGTTCTTGAATGAAAATTTTACACGAATAAACGAAGTTGCAGGCATTAAAAAATCGGAGAGGCATGGTTTGATAATGAAAATGATGATTAAATTGACGAGGGAGTGTCTCGATTGTGCGAAAAAGGGTGTGGACCTATCGAGCGAAGAAACATTTACTTATAAATTGACTTTTGGTCGTGAGCCTTACACGTTACCGAACGAAAATTTTGGAGGACAATTGAACATGTTGGACCAGGAATTCGTCCATAATTTGTTGAAGAAAGGGTGCGACATTGACGTGCTGACTTATCTCGATTGGGCGAGTCTGGAAGATTCGGGTGAATCAAAACTTTCCTTTCAACAATCGCTCGGTATCGACTGTTACCATTTCATCGAATTCATCAAGGATCACGACAATTTAATAAAACTTGACAATCTCGTCGAAAATCTGCAACAAATATCCTCGAAGCCCGGAGCCCCTGGAGCTGATGACTCCAACGTCGATATCAAAAAACTCCAACAAGGTTTGATCGATGGAAAAGCAGAATGTTTGAAAGTCCTTTTGAAACATAATCGCAAATGGAATCACGAAATTTTCGACCTTGTACGAAAACATCACGCGCTGATGGACAAGGAAGATTTCCTCAATTTACTTGAATACCTCACCCACGTCATGACCAAGGAAGGACAAGAGGAGCACAAACGCGAAGTTTATACAACAGTTACTAAAGTTTTGCTCCAGCAGGATATCAAGGACGTTTACGAGACAGTAGTCGACTACATATTGAGGCACGACGCTCGTAACATTCTCGAGTCCTCTTACACCGAAGACGTATTCAGGAATTTCATGTCGCACAACAAGAATTTCAAATCGTCGACGAATTTGCGTCTCTTACTATTTTTTCTCGTGAAAAATCCACGCAAATTTCTCGCCATTCTTCTTCAAATGTGCATCGGCCATCCGGACTACAATAACATCATGATAACGCCGAGTGATTTCATGCTGCTCTCTCCAATCCTGAGTATACGCGAAAAACAGGAAGAAAGCTTGGTGCTGTCGACTTTGCGGAACGTTTGCATTGAGAACAAAGAATGGAATTCAAAGAAATTTTCACATCTCGTTAAAGCGATGCTTGACGAGTACGTCCTCAATGTTAATGAACTTGTCAACAGAGTTTTTATTCCATACATCGATGAAGGCTCCAATCAACTAGGGAATTTGATCTGCGTGTTGAATTGTTTGCGAATAAACATCGCTAAATGTTCAAAGGATACGGATTTCGAAGCTTTGTTGGCAGCGATAGCAAAGAAAATGTCGTCCATACGCAGCGATGTTAAATTACGAAAATCTTTGACAAGCCAAGCACTCAGTCTTATGACACGTGTTATTAATTTATTTGCCGAAACTCAACTGGGAGAGTTGAGTGAAATTGCGAAATTGGAGCTCATAGAAAAAGTAGAAAAACCATTGAGACCAATCGACAAACAACACGTCACGGCGTTGCTGTTTTCAGACACAACACAGAGGAGTAATGTTTTCGATACAATAATAAGAGATTACGAGCAACGTTGTTTTAGGGTGTTTACGAAATTTCATCAAAATCATGTTGTCGCATGGGACCCCGGAGACGAAAACCTTCGTCTTTTTCGCTCTGATAAATTACAAGAGGCTTTTATTTGTCACCTTATTTTAACATCAACCGAAATCGAATACGTTAGGTTGGCTTGTGACGCAACGATCTTTCAATGGGAGTTTCTACGGTGTGAAAACGAGTATTTGGCTTACGAAAAATTAGTACGTCTGACGATCGAAGCCTGTGTCTTTTGCCTGGAGTTTCCTCAAGCCAACTCGCCCGACACTTTTCCCACGCTGCTCAAAAAGCTTACACGATTTACCAGCAAATTTTTAAACCTCCAAAATGTTTGCTTGGAAAAAATCGACCAAGGCTTGACCGAACACTTTCGAGAACTGGACAAATCCATCCACAAAACAATATTCTCATCACTCTATGCGAATGTCATCGTCGAAATTAATAATCGCGATCCTCGAGAGCCCATCAACGAAAATTTACAATCTGTCCTTATTATGATCGACAATTTTGCTAATAAGTGTCTCGAAGTTCCTCACGCCGAAGTTAAATTCACAGAAGAACTCTCCCCCGAAGTTAAGAGGTTCAAGGTCGCATATGATTTCATTCAGGAAGCCACGAGCCCCGCTCATGCCGACGACAATTATTCAGCATTATCTAAAATTTTCAAATTACTCTACAGTTGCGTAACTAACGACTAATCAACTGCTTCGATTTTTTTCTTCATTATGTCATTGAAATGTGATCAAACGAGTCTTTTAATAATTTAAACATTATTTTTGTTACCTAACTTCATAAAATGAGAAGGAAAAATATTACTTAACGTTTCGTTGATATAAACGTTATTTCACTCTAATCGAAACGATCTGCTTTTTTTTAAATTTTTTTTCTCCACCTATTCGCCTCTATTATGTTTATAAAATATTCAAGACTGACCTTCAAAGAATAAATCTGGATAGACTTCGAAACAAGTGTACAAATTTGTTTTTTTTTTATCGCCTCCTATTGAATTGTATAAAAAATGTACTTCATCTAGTGATTTATCGTTTATTGATTACTCTCGAATTTTATCTACTTCTTTCGATTTTGTTCGATTAACGTCGCTGTGATGGCTCCAAGTTTTAATAATTGCGAAAAAATTATCTTTTGCCGTTTAAACGAAACTTTTATAAATAAGCGTACGATGTACTGAGGTTTTTTTTTTTGCAAGAAAGCAAATGGTAATAAACGTTTGTACTAAGAACGAGATTTGTGAGCATTTTTACTTCGAATAAATTAAACGTCTCAAATCCTTCTAGACAACGACATTTCCTTCCTAAATATCCTGACAGGAATCCGATTGAAAAAAATAGACACTTTTGTATCGCAATGACAAAAAAAATGCAACTAGATTAGGAAAATGATTTTTCATACAGTTTTTTGTTGTAAATTTTTGAAATATTCAAAGAAAACAATGGATGCAGAATTATTTATAATTATTCCATTACGTTGGAATAAATTTCAAGAGCATTTGCGGTTCATATACAAGTCGAAATGGTTTGACGGGTGAAAAAAACCAGCCGCAAGTTCCTGTCACGATACGACAAAGAGAAAAACGAGATCGTAAAGGCTCCGGGTATCTTTTTTGTGCTTTCCTATCTCTGGCTCTCGTTATCACGTTTTGTTTCCTACATATTTGACGTATTTTTTTAAATACATGAAAAATGACATTTTTGCGAGCAGCCCGCGTTCTGCAGGCTCACAAAAAATGGTATAAATTGTTTCGTATGTACGTCCAGATAACGATGAGTTACGACGACAATTTCTATTCTTCCTCAACCTTGGGAGCAGCAAATCGACGAAATAAAAAAAAAATAGACCTGTAGCGCAGTATATTTTCGAGAAAATCCACGAACGATTTGAAGGTACGTCAGAACGAAGAAATGGTCCGAAACCAAACTTGCTTCGACGTCTATATTATATTTGTGCGATATCGACAAAATGCCATTACAATGTTTAATTACAAAAGAAAGAAAAAAAAATGTTTTTGTTTTTTTGAAAAATGTGAAAAATTCGCGAACGAATAAAAAAAATGTGCATCAGGTTGTTGATATATAATATAAAAAATCATAATGTTGAAGAAAAATTGACGAACTTTATGTATTATAATTAATTGATTACAGTGAAGCATTAAAAAATGTATTTTCTTTTTTCCCCATCAATTGCATTACTTTTATTTCACCTTGTCGTTTTTGAAGTCTTTCAATTTTGTGACTTTGAGATTTAACAATAGGATACATTTAATTCTCCTGGTCTTTGCATCATTTTTGTTTTCTCACGCGAAAAGATCAGTCGAATAATTGCGATTTATTCCACGAGCACGTAACAGCGTGAGACGTGAATTTTCAAGACTACAACAGATTTGTTTTTTTGTTGTTTTTTTTTCTTCTTCTCGTTACATGACTAGATTATTATGTCGACAATAAAAAAAAAAAGAGCCACAGTATCGATGTGTCTCAAATGTAACACGACTGAAAAACGTTCGAGGCATTCAACTGGTGTGCGACTAAAGGTAACAGAAAACGCATCAACGAGTCGAGTTTCTTTTTTTTTTTTTTCTTTTTTACTGATAACAACATTCGACCTTGTCGTCCCATCGATTTTTCCAGGGATATATCAAGGACAAACTAGTGCACAATTGCGATTTGAAATGTCTCTGAAATAACGGATTTTTACAATGATTAATTAACAAACAAAAAATATAGAAGACGAACCAAGGATTGACAACTATGTATACTTTCACCTATAATATTTAATGCACATTTTTTTTTGCTGTAAGCTGTTCACTGTAGTCTTTATCATTTTTTTACGTGTGAGATAGTTAATTTTTTATTGTTATTATTATTACTATTATTTATATATATATGTATATATATATATACGTATGTTTGTATATATAGATACATGTATATAACTTGATGCTATAATATTTACAGATTTTTCACATTGTAAAAAATATAACATATTTCGTACTCAATACCATACGCAGGTAGTACTGAAAGGCCGATATACATCTAAATTGTGGTGTTTCTTTTGTTTTCTCTTAATTCTTTTGTTGTTGCTGTAGTTTTTTTTTTGTTTTACTTTTGTTTTTATAAATCAATAGAAGTGACCCAGTTGCGCGAATAAAAAGTAAACACCTATAATAATGTATAGCAATTAAAAAAATGAAAAATAAAAACCAAAAATACGAATTGTTCTGAAATCTTGATGAAATTGTAACCGATATAAAAAGATCGATAGACTGGATTAACCGAGGAATTGTTTTTTTTTTTTGCTATTTTTTTCATGTTTGCTGTCGTGGTCCTTAAAGATGATATGCTGTCTGACACACAGAGGCAGGGCGCTAATTATTTCTTTATCAATACACACTCAAAACGCTCACTATCGAATATTACCGGCAGTACTTTGTCTTCTGTAGTTTTTTTATTGTTTTTTTTTAGTTTGTTTCATCGAATGAAATGCTGCATTAAAATTGTTACGATTTCATTTTTATTTTATTCATCCATTTTTTATTTGTTTGTTTTTTTTTTTAGAAAAATATGCAATTTCGAGCTCGACAAGCAAATGACTATGAGCTAACGTGGTGTGTGTATGTGTCTCGGTACTCGTTTTTTTTTATCTTCATTATTCTTTCGTAGAAATATATATAAATCGATTGTTTGTTTATGTTTTCTCTTGAATCGTTAATCGGATAAAAATGTATGTTGCAGGTGAAAAGTTACGGCGGTAACAATGGAATTTATGCTTTTTTTCTGTTTTTTTTTTTGGATTATAAAAGAAAGTATAAAGCACAAACAATTTGTCAAAAAAACAAAGAGATATGATAATTATTATTGTATAAAGAAGTCGCGAGTGGTTTCTACCACAAATTTTACATGTTTCTTTACAAACGTGTGCATTTTCGAATGTTCTTTTGTTCACTTTTTCGGGTGTTCGTTTTTCTTTTCTCAGTTTTTTTGTTTTTTTTTTTGTTGTTGTTTTCTTCAATATGGTTTACATCTACAGGATCACAGAAAGACTATTCGGTATATCGAAGTGAAAAATTCATAATCACAAAACTCGTCGCTTCTTCTCCATTTTTGTTTTTTTTTTCTTTCCTTTACATATTCAAATGAATGATCCAGTTTGTTCGATAAATTGAACGCTTCAGCTGTTTAAAAATTTGTTTTTCCCCGCTCTCACTCATTCTATCGCTCTCGTAATCTTTATTTTTAACATTTAAAACATTCAATGTCACAATCCGTACAAAATGGTAAAAAACAAGGGTTCTTTTTTTGCGGCGAGATTTTTTTCTTGTGAATTTGTTGTTTTTAGTTGGTTGTTGTTATTAAAAAATTGACTTATAACAATATTGCCGTAGTCCTTCTTTTTCTCTCGGAATTTTTTTGTTTCCTTTTTATTTTTACCTTCATTTACTCGCGGGAAGTTAAACACTGTGCTTATTTTTGCTTCGATCGCGTACAAAGATCGTATTTTTTGTGTGCGAGGAAAGGTACAAATTTCCTAAATATTACACATTAGACAGAGAAAGGAACGAGCATCTTTCGACGAAGAAAAAAAATCTATTTTTACGAATTATTTGAAAATGAAATGAATTTCAAGTGTCCGATTATTTTCAGCACTAAAACTTTTTCATTAGTATCAATTATTATTGTTTAAATTGAGCGAATGGATCGTTCGAAAGAACTCTGGATGGGATTTGAAAAAATATCAAAATTATTTTCAATGATTCGGTTTTTATTGATCAACGATGAATACTTATCGATTTTCTTGATAAAAATGCTCGTCCTTTTATTTTATTTTTATTTATTCTTGATATGCGCACACGGTTGCTGAATAAAAATTGATTTTGCTGTTATCAAATGGGTTCTTAAGTTAACTATTATTATCATCGCGAGTTAACGAGTTATCGCACAATCACTCTCGAAGCAACGTGGAGAACCCAGCTGTACACATTATGTAAACTTTTCATGGTACATATATACGAGACAAGAAAGAAAAAAATGAATCGAAGAGAAAGAAAATAAAATGTTTATCAAAATTTTTGGGGGCTTCGGTGCAGTTAGCAAGCTCTTCATGTACAAATCGATTGTTTAAATCGTTATAATATTACGTAGTAATGTTGTTTATTTCATTATTATTTTGTTTTAATATGCGAAACAACACCCTTGGACACAAATCGATTCGATAAATCGTATGTTTCAATCGCTTTTTCGATCTTCATTCTTTTTTCGTTAATTACTATAATCATTATTTTCCTCTCGTATATTTTCTTCTTCTTCTCTTCATTTCGCCTGAAAAAACCTTTGGATATAGCATCAAACGTTATCGAATACACGTTCTTTTTGCAAAAACATCATCGCCATTATTTACTCTCCTCAAAATAGTACAAAGTATAATAAATTCCTATCTGTGACTCATTGACTTCAGGTAAATTCTTCTGTACAGTTTTACAGCATGCAGAGATGCAGATACATTTATATTTATTTATGCTTTTTTTTTCTTTTGCTCTTTTTTCTTTCAATATATATAAGAGTTATCTGCACGCAACACACAGTCGGAAGAGAGAGCTCTTAAACAAACAGAAAAAGACAAAGAAACGAATTTAAGGAAAGAACGTATGCTTTATCGAAAATCTTAAAAACAATGGGGCAAACATTAAGGGCGAAAGTGTGGCTTTTGTAACGAGATTTAACGACCCACGATTTTGAGAGTTTCACTTCTTTTCTTTTTTTTTCCTTATAATCTTCGAAAATTATAGAAACAATAATCGAGAGACTGGTGATCTACGTCCCGAATTTTTTTGTGACGTTTTGAATCATAAAAACGCACGTTTTTTTTCGATGGCAAATAGACACTGTTTTTGCACTACAAAATACATTTGAGAGCGCGTTACAACATTTTACAGCAATGAGAAAAAGTCTCGTGCTAACAATCCCAAATGAATTAATTTTATGGCTTATCGTGACCAAGACAAAAACTCGAAATTACTTCGAAACTGCAGATCTATGTTTTTTTTGTTATTATTTTTTTTTTTTCAATCTGATAGCAAAGCCGTTTATTTCAAAATTTCTTTGCGATTTGGAAAAAACAATTTTCCTAAAGAATCGGAGATTCGAAAGAGAATACTTAGCGAGCCATAAATTCGACACAAAATATCCATGTGGGATTTTTTGTTCTTTTGTTTTGATCGTAAAGTTAAATAAAAGCGTCGATTTTTGTAAGTTTTTGCGATACATTCACACGAAGTCACGATTCCACAAATTTCCGGAATTCGATTGCAAGATTTACTTGAAAAAAATAATGAGTAACGGTGAATGAAGATGAAGAAATTCTGAATAGAGCACAGAAAGAATCGAAAAAATTGCGAGTCTCACTTTTTTCCGATTAATCGCGATGAAAATTTTTTTGCGATTTTTCCTCCACGATATGAATAGTTTTGTTGTAATTTTCATTGATTACTGCTTGTGTCCACTCTTAAGATATAGAGAAATTTGGTTAATTGCGTTAAAAAAAAAATCATCACAATGATATTCCTCACACGAGTGAGAAATATGATAAAACGAGTGAGCAGTTTTCCATCATTGAACGAGATCAAAACTTCTCCATATCAATCGAATCTACCCTGATCGAATTATTGCCACGAAACGCGAAATTTTTCGCTGGAATGATAAAAAAAAAAAAAAACAATTTCCTCCAACTCTTATCCAGATCCGCCCTCATATTCACCAATTACTCATGAAAAAAAATATGTTTAAGCAGCTTGAAAAAAAGCATTGTAATTGTATCGCAAAAACATCCTGCTGCAGCGGCAAAAAACAAGATCCACAATCAATAAAAAAATAACTTGCACATTCATTGTTTCATTAAAGGGCTGTGACAAACAGATTCTGGTTTGATTGAGCGCACAGTGAACTGAGAGTCAAAAAAACCAAAAAATAACAGCGCAACTTTTGACAATTGATCGCTTGAATATTTGCTCGATTGTTCTGCCCGTTTGGAGCACCTCGCAAACGTTAGTAGCAACTTTAAACATTATTAGCAGACGCAATAATAGTATTGAGTGTTCTTCGAAAGCAAACGAAGAGCGTGTACTGAAAAATCCAGTTGGGCAAGTGTATGCCCTCACTTAGCCTGTCTGCGTCTCATTTAATTGAGCAAAGCCAAACGGGAAATATCGGATAAACATTATCATTTGCAGTCCCTAACAATTAACAAACTCTCTCATGACGGGGGAGTATAGACAATATCTTCTTTTGTCTCAGCCTCTCAGTACATTGGTCCTTTAAGTCCGCGCATTCTCTCTCTCTTGTTTTCTTTCGCACACGCTATCTCTCTCGGCCCTCTTTGTTGCCCGCTTAACAAACTATGATTAATCAATACATATACATATATATATATGAATATATATATATATATATATCTATTACAATATAATGTTTACACATAATACTATTCGCGTATATTAAAATATTTGGCCGTGGCGGTTTGCAGCCACGATCTTTTCGTACAAAAAACAAAATGGAAAACAAATGTGCAGCCGGCACATTTGTTTCGCTGTCGTACATGGTAAATAGTCTTCCATTTCATACAGAGTTTTCTATCTCCCCTCTTCCTCGCTCTCTATCTCTCGTTCTCTCTCTCACTCGCCCTCTCTCTCTCGTACGTCATAAATTATAATTACAGAGTTTTTGCAATTTATTCACAGGTTCTAACGTCGCGACTGCATAACAACGACGTTTACCAGCGCGTCTCTTATTGCCAAATAATGTTTATCGTTTTTCTCCCCCAGAGACAACGCGGTTGATCCTTGTATCAGCCGGAAGAAACTGATTTATGTTTATCTTTTCTATTCCAGTATTTGAATGATCTCTTTTTAAAACTTGTTAACTAACACTTTAATCTCTGGAGGTCCGAATTGGTTTGATTAATTATTAGAGGATGCTGCAACAGCAGTAACTTTTTTTTTCTTTCTCAGGACTGAAGTTCATCTCTCGTACTATTTCGGCAAACATCTCATTGACGTTTGTACGATTTTTAGCGGACGCCTCGACAAAAGGACAACCCCATAACTGCGCCAGCGCGTTTCCTTCCGCCGTATCAACCTCTCGCTGATGATCAAGGTCCAACTTGTTGGCTACCAACAATACGGGAACCCTCTCGGTGCCTTTGACCCGCGTTATCAATTCTTTCATCGCTTTTATGTCCTGAAACGTCTGATGGTTCGTAAGACTGTAAACAACGACAAAACCTTGACCGTTTTTAATGTAAAGATCCCTCATACTGGCGAATTGTTCGGTACCCGCTGTATCAAGGATCTCGAGTACACAGGGCGAATTATCGACCTCGATTTCTTTACGATAAAAATCCTCGATCGTAGGATCGTATTTTTCCATAAAACAGCCCGATACAAATTGCACTGTCAGGGCAGATTTGCCAACACCACCCGAACCCAACACCACAACCTTGAATTCACGCATTTTTCACGTTTATTTATATTTCTCACGATTGAACACGAAGAACACTGGTATTTTCGACGGATTTTGAAAAACCAACGTGAACGAGAGGAAAAGTAATTAAAATACAGGGGAAATAAGCGTCACGAGTAAATAATGAAATCTTTGACGCATTCACAGCCGAAAAATCCTTCACTGGCGTAACGCTTTACTTTTATATATCTCGCTGTTTTTTTAGACTGTCGTACACACTTTGAAGAATGCACATGAGATCGAGGCAAAAAACGTCGCGGTGTGTCACTTTATTACGCGTTAATATCGTATACCACTGAATCACGAAAAACACACAGCTTGTTTTTTTTTTTTTTTTTTTTTTTTTTTTTTTTTTTTCAAGACGAAATAATAAAAAAAGATACTGAACTATACGGTGTGCGTGTGTGTGTTACAGTTGTTTTTTTTCCTCTTTCTTTTTTTCGCAGCGACACGCCGCTACAAAGTTCTCCACCTTCGTGATCCAAGTACGGCGACTAAAACGGCAACGTCAAACGAGCCTCTTCTTCTTCTCGATCGTTTCTTCGACGAGGTCTTTTGCCGATCGAGACAAATCATTTGACGACTATGTTCCACGTTCTTCGATCACCGGATATTCCCTCTTTTTTTCTTACGATTCTCATCGAATCTTCTCACCATTGGCACAAAGGAATTTCTCGTAACTGAGCAAAGACATGACACACACACACTGCTCCCCCTCGCACTCTCCCTCTTGGTGTTTCACTCTTTCTCTCGCGCTACGTTCGCGTAGTAACCGTAGTCGCCGCTTCGGGTCGTCCTGGTCGACACTACTTTTATCTATATGTATATATTTTTCTCTCCCAATTTTCCGATCTACCCAAAAGACGAAATATACTTTCACGATACTTCAATATTTAGCCGGAATATTCGTTTTTTTTGACGAATCAATGCTTCCGTCCGTTCTTGACGTCACCGTTCTTCTCCCTCACTTCTCGACAAGACTGGACGTGCTGCCGCGTGACGCCATTTTATCGTAACTCCGGATTTTCCTCCGAACGTGCCAGACGTATAATTCCTTAAGTGCTTGGATGCCTCTTTATCCTGCATATACGCGTTTGGTACGTAAACGTATATGTATATTGATAGATAAATATATATCCACCAACACACACACGATCGAAGCACGTAAGTAGAGAAACCGATTAAAATTCGTCTATTAAGAAGAAAATTCTTCGGCAATAATGTTCTGATAAACCCGTGAATTCGGTGCTTATGTATGAACGTCAGACGAATCAACATCCACGCACACACTAAGACAGGCAAACGTCGTATTGTGTTAAAAACGGTTTATCCGTGTGTGTTCCCACGAGAGCGTCGCGGATAATAATTCACTGTAACGAGAGAACGGGAGGAATACGAACGAGCCAAGAATTTATTTGTTTAAAGTACTATGTTGTGTTGGTCGGTGTTATAATACGAACAGGGAGACACTTTGCGATGGAACGAACAGACGGACAGACACACAGTGACGGGAGATACGTGTATATATATACATATATATATGCATAAATATATATATATAAATATATATATACATATGCGGTGGGACGGGATTTTATTGAGACACCCACGACGCGTGCTCGTAGACTGCACGAAGCGCACTGTCTCACTGTGCCAGTTCACGGAACTTAAAGGCTGCGTTTTGTTAAACCTACCAAGATGGCTTTTTTCATCTCTTTCTCTCAGCTCTCTTTCTCTCTCTTTCTCTTTCGCGCGCGCACTAGGCCTTTTTCGGCGAATCTTATTGGACAGTACCAATGCTTCGGACTGGAGCTGTCGGACTCGTCGCACCTTTCGTACCTTTCAGAAATAACGACAAGGTATGTCCATCCTGAAATTCAATTGGGAATACCCTCGAAGATTAAGGATCGTAAAATTTTCAATAAGAACGTTTGATCAGTACTTTGAAACGGCGGATTATGTTTCATTCGTGAATTATATTTGCTGTGTGCATTGAGCATGACCTCTGTTATCGTAGACGCGCAATTGGAACGCCATTCAACAAGAAATCCTCATCGTAGGTTATGTAGTTTCTATTACTAGAAAACAAAACCATTCTCAATGATTTCATTGTCGTTAAATCAGGCGCGAACTCTCCGTATTCGGATGTATGGAGAAAAAAAAACTTTAACGATAACGTGTTTAAATAAAAGACTCGTGCAACATAAACTACAAATAATTCGAGAAAAACATTAATATTTGTTCAGCTATTTTTTTTCTAACAAGAGTTTAGACAATTCAACGACGATTCAATGCAGAAAATTGACATGATTTTTCATAGATTCTGAGAATTAAGAGCTTATAATAATATTCAACTAAAAATTATCGAGTTCCGAAGTTTTGACATGGGTCCCGAAGACCCACGTGCTGTGGGAAGGGTTTTATTCATACAAAGCCTGTTGCTTTATTCGCTCGTGTACTTTTAATGTGCATGCAGCTTAAGACCAATACAGCTGCACGAAAATTGACGTTTATTTCGTCAGTTATCTCATCTGCTGATCGTCTCACACGCACTCGTTGGGTTTTTACGCTCTTCCCGTTATGTTTTTTCGTTTTTTTTTCTCGTACCGTTTCAACACTATCACTAGTACCAAGGGTATCCGAGAAGCTTTACTTCGCGCGACGACTTCGTAGGGAACGCGCGACAGTTTTCACTCGTGTATTCGGCTCTTATAGTGTTTTTTTTTCTTCGTTCGTATCTCTAGTTTTTTTTTCTCGCCACGTAAGTGTCGAAAGCTTGAAAAACTTACAGAGCATTTACGAAGGTGTGACCGTGAAAGGTACGTGGCATGTTCCATTCAAAAACAAACATCTAATCCTCATACCTGAACGACCTTTACTTTCCTCGTTCTTAGAAACAGTACTAATGAACTTCTCTAGAGATACTGGACATTATAAATTACATTTATCCGTCTATTCCCATATTTTTCTACTATATTTCGTCAAATGGCCATTGTTTCGATCTTTTTCTCGGGATACAACGTGTTTCGAGTTTATTTTTTCCTTTCATTTTTATTTTTTAACCAATAAAAGTGAACGTTAACGTTTTTTTTTAGATAGATTTTAGTAACTCATGTTTGTCTACGAATCGTGGCAAAAACTACGAACTCACAACAATATTATCTTCTAATTATTAACCTCTGGATTTCTAAAACCCATTTTTCGAGTGTGACCCTTACAATGGGGTCGAAAACGACACCAATCTTCTCTTGAGCTTGAAATGTTTCTCGTAGACGATAAGAAAACAATATTAAAGGCGTTTTCGACCACACTGTAGGGTTCTATCGACAACAGAACGAAGACCGCAATTTGAACGCGAGAGTGAATTCGTAAACAAACAAGTTATTAAATGTATAAACAGAAATAAAATTGAATAAACTAACGAGTTTGTTTGTTTTCGTGGACGTCAAGTACATTGTCAACATTGATTGTTTTTATTTGTTTCGAATAATGAACATTGGGGAACATTTACATTTTCAATGGACACGAATAACAATTGTTTTTCGTTCTTTGAAGTTTTTATTATTTCGTAAACAGAGAGTGACCTGGGAACTCGTGTATCTGTGTTCATTGTAACGTGAGCCGAAGCTTTGATACATAATATTTTGACATTCAAGAATGACATGGTTGTTATTTTTGATTTTATTTCTCAGTACGTACGAAAATAGAGCTCAAGTATTTCTCAGTCGAATTTTCACTGACTAAAGCCTTCGTCATTTGTAAGATAAACGATAAAAGTACTAATTGCGCGTTGGTAAATGACTAGAAGTGGATATAAATATATAAATACACATTAAGCACAAAAGATAACATTTCTAACGACGAAAACTGACAAGATTGTGGATTCGTAGACTCGTGACTCAGTTGATATTACGTTTGTGTTTTCTACACAACTTTCGCGACAATGAAACATCGACTAGAAACATAAATGTTCTGAGAAAGAGCTCTTACAGCTGATCCTTTGGATATACGAGAGATTGCCATGGAACTGATGATCCAATACCTTCAGTTTTTCTTCTGCTATGAAAAAACGTTCGAAAAGTGTAATTTATTAATAATGATTTTCCATTACTTCTGATTCATGAAAATTTGTTCAAAATTCGTTCGCAATGTAAACAAAACATTTTACAATCACTTAATCAATGAAATAATTATTAATAAATAATCAAATTATTTTAAAACCTTTTTCGAAAAGTTTACTTCGATAAATTGTTTTTTTTTAATTTTTTTTATTTTACCATTGAACAGTCGTCACGAGGAAATAAAAATTAAAGGTAATTGCTCTTAAATTATTATTTTCACGTCCGATTTATAAGTTTGCATTGATAGATTCTGTTTTGTGAATATCCTACCACTTTGCTTTGGAATGAAGGTTATTGATCAAGGTCTTCCGATGCCAATGGTGTTGTTTTCACGCCACTTTAAATAGGCAAACGATTCCACTCCAGCGGAGCTCAAAAAATGTATATGCATTAACTTGGCGTTTCAGATGTCGAGGTCTGTCGACAATAGCAATAATATTTGATCGAAATCAAATCTTACGCAGATTGAACGTAGAACAATTGATAATCGAACTCAAACAGATGACGTGTTATTCGAGCAGGAATTTTTTCGTGAATTCCTCAAAGCGCAACAGTCATCGTAATAATAATTATGAAATGTGACGTCTGTCTTATTTCAATCGTATAAACTTATAACAGTTTATATAGCAGAGCTCTTACGTTTTAAGCTTCAATGGCACAACATTGAAATCTCGAACTTTTCAGTCATAATATAAATAGTGGAGAATTCTCAGGCGATTTTCGTTTACCTGCATCGGGCTTCGGGCCCAGATGTGGCACATCCTTCTTTTGTCCTGCAACATGTGTCTTTTTCATGCAAAATCCTAACACGAAATCGCAGCCTTCGTCATAAATGAATCTTTTCCATATTCGATAAAAATAAACGCCAGTAATAAAATCCAAAAAAAAAAACATTTTCACGCTCGAAGTCGTCTTTTAACAAAAGTAACTTCAATGGAGTTTCTTAATAAAAATAGTACGTTATAGAAAAATCTGTGAGTTATTTATACGAATGTATTTTTTTGATAATTATTCAATCGAAGCCAATTTCGAAAGATTAAAAATAAAGGAAAGACGAAGAGGAATATTTTATTTTTTTGCTTTATTAGTTTTTTTTTTTGGTTTCGTAACATTTTACACAAATATTGTTCAAATGACGAAGTGCTCGTTGAAAATTTGTTTCATTCGATTTAGTAACATGGGGAATATACAACATAAGTTAAGTTTGAGATCGCGATCAAGCGAGAAAAAATAATAGAGAAGATTAAGATATCCTTATACCGTTACGACGAACAGAGGGTACACAAGTGACTGAATTTCAACCGAATAGAAAGCGCTCGTTTTGCGGATGATGCGCAGGCGTGGCATCTTTACCAATCAGTGCTAATCGTAACGACTGTTTAACACTTGCAATAAACGCTCAAATAATCGTACGGTTTTTATGGAGACTGGGGATATTTCGCGGTTTAAATTATTAAAGCAGTCTCGTACAGTCTCCCGCACTTCCTTCGTCATATTTTATATACAAAGAGACACAATTCTTCATTTCTCCTCCATTAAGGAGCAATATGTCCTTGAGTTCGTCCTTGCGGTGTTAAAAAAACAAATGTCAATGGATATTTGAAGAAACAAGTGTCCTCAATAATTTGATTAATAATAATCCTCATTGTTATTAATTCAAATTCGTGTTTTCTTCTTTCTATTGAACATTTTGAAATGTTTTTCTTCGATCGAATTATAAAATCGATATTTCTCAGAATGAAAAATAAAATTTCATCAGAAAAATAAGTAAATATATTGAGAAACAGGGAAAACTGAAACTAAAAAATAACGAATTTATTAAAATTTCGTTTCCATGCATTATTGCAAAATAAAATGATTTATTTTCAGTGAAAATCGTGAAGTATATTTCTCAATTTTTCTGCCTACGAGTGATTCCTTTCTTCCGGTTCTATTTCGTGTTCTATGGTCAAAGGAAAAAATCAAAATTATTATGACTATTATTATTTCTTAGCTACATGTTGAGAGCACATGCGAATTTAGCTAGTAAACCAGCTGATCAAGCTTCCGTCTCAAAATTCACTCTCGAACCTGATGCTTCGTTGGCTGCTTATCCCCTCCACTGTATTCTTACGGGTCAGACCGGAAATGGGGGTGGGGAAGACTGCGAGAGGCTCGGCGTGAAATCGTACATGATGAGGGCGTGTGTATCGACGATGAGAAAAAAAATAGTTGAAGAAAATAAATACAGAATACACTCACACATTTACATGCCTCCTTGTATATTATATGCTCGCACTGTAAATACACAGTAGCAAAATAAGTTCGACTATGACTTGAGCGAATAAGTCACTGCACCAACACGTGACTACACGTGCGGCTAAATTTTTTTTCCTGTCCCTCCCCCCCTCTCTCTCTCTCTCGCGTCTTTTCTTTTTCTTCTCTCTGCAGACCCCCTCGTTCGCATTATGAATATCTGTTTGTACGCACCAGATGCTTACAGGGTGATTCAGACCTCAAACATTCCGTCGTAAACGAACGGATATTCAGATTGAAAAAGAAAACAGGTTTTCGATTGTTAATTTCGACCATAAATTTGTCCATTCTGTAGTTTCAAATTCAATTGTTACATCGTTATGAGAAACTACGTATTTTTTTCTAATACAGGAAACAATGAAACGAAAAAAAGCTCGATTTTTTGAAGAATCTATTGACAATCGTAAGGTTGGCACTATTTTTTTTTCGATCCAGTAAAAAATATCTTGTAGCAGTTTTTTCTTCATTTCCAAAACGATCTTTGGTACACCCTTGATTTATGCATTCGAAAACAAAAGCTCTACAAACTTGAGGAAACGTCGTTTGGTGGTTTTTGTACACGACGAACGTTCGGCCACTCATTTCACAATGAAAAAATTGTTGAAGAACTGTCCGATGAAGAATGTGTACGAAATTTTAAGTCAATTAGTCAACTGGTTATTGTGACGACATCGTAGTCGTCAGTTTAAAAATAAAATTTTAGAAAAAAACCTCTCGGAAGTAGTTCATTATTTTTTTTTGTTTTTTTTTTTCGAAAAGAATTCTACTTGTTCTTGAATCAATAAATGGGGGAAAAAAAAACCATTTTAACAATTTAAAATCGTGTTAATGGAGAAAACATTGAGCAACAATTTGTGAGAATTAATTATGCACGAGTAATTATTCTCGAAAGAGAATATGTACGTTCGTATGATAAATGCACGTGTGATATATTTATATATTGCACGCAGTTGTACAGATATATGTGGAGGCTGACGACCTTCGACTCCGGGGATGTATCATCGGAACGTTATTCAGAAAACTGAGAAAGTCATGTGCCCATTATCTCTCGTATGAGCCGTCAGTAACATCCTTTCGGACATACATTTAAAAAAAAAATGTATAAAAAAAAGAGTCAGAGGACTGCTCACAGATATACAATTACGAGGAATTTGTGGCTCAACTCGATCTATCTTCTGACTCTTTTGATGCTGTGTCAGATTTGTTTTATCATTTTTCAAGTGTTTCCTTCGTGCTGTGAACGGCATTCTGCATTTTTTATCAAGTTTCAAATACGTTGACCTTTGTTTGTGAATTTATTTGAAAATAAATAAACTTTCGCACATAATTTGCACGAACTCATTTCAATGTAGAAAAAAGGAATTCCACAACGAAGCAAGGAAATTCAAAAAAATCAAATGGCTTTGTAAAATATGAGAAATAAAAACGAAATTATCACATTTTATATTTTACTATTTCATTCATCCGAAAAAAAATCTTCAACGATTAACGAAAACAGCCGTTTTTTCAAACATTGTCATCGAATGTCAAAATAACGAAATTTTTATTGAATAAGATTTTCGGCTGGGAACGTACGAACATGCTTAAATGTAAACATTATCATGTGAAGCATGTTCCAGGATTATTATCCGGAATAAAAATAGATCGTAGGCCAAACTAACGTCCGTGTATATCTAGTCGGTTCGGAATGTCTGACACATTCCTATCTGTGTAGAAGGGTAGTATGGATAGAAGAGAGAGAGAGAGAGAAAAAGATAGAAAAGAGAGAGAGAGAGAAAGAGAGAGAGAGAGTCAAATAGGGGATAGAGATGCCCTGCATAGCCCGACGAATTGCTTCCACTTCATTATGCATCCAGACATCAAGCTATTACGTTGAGATTTTACATATAATAGTGGAGATATGTACAGATCGACACACACACACACAACTACAGCAACAGATTTTTTTCTTTTTTTTTTTTCGAGTAGCATCGTGTGCGAGCTGAGAGTAAAAATGTCCATGAAAGAGTCCTAAAGGCGATGATGTCATCTGATGAAAGTATACGCCATATATATAGCTCGGTGATGTCTCATTTTACAGAGTCTCGCGATGTCACTGGTGACGTACAAAATCCCAATGATTAAACAACCCGTTCACTTAAGATTTTCTCAATGATCAATGATTTTGCGAATTTACTCATCCACTACAGATCATCACGATAGCAATGATGGAATACGTTGTTTTTTTCTTTCAAATTAACATATTACAGTTATTGGGAAAGCAGCTTTGAAAACAGCTTTGAAAACAGCTCCTCAATCATTTATTACGTAGCTTCGAATCGTAGATAATCATTCGTTATGGATTAGAAAGGTCGGTTTTGTACGTAGGTGGAAATTTGACTTGGCTGATGACATCGAAATGATTGTCACTCTTGTTTGTCAGTTTAGAAAAAGAAACTTGGTCCGAGGTTTCTTGGTGGCAGGGCAACATGGGAAAAGTTTCGAAACTGCGTTCGTTCAATTATTGTTTAGGTTTATATCGTTCGTGACACTGATCATTTTTCGACTGATTCGTTGCTTCATTTTTTTCTTGGTACGATACGACTGCTAGAAACAACAATTTTCGGTTTTGCCAGAAAGTTTCGAAGTGAGGAGTTACATCAACTTTTATAGCAATCCGAGAAAACGAAATGATGTTGAAAAATATGTGAGAGAATTCGAATCGTTTGAAAGAATTATTCTTCGAATGTTCAAAAGATACGGTTTGGAAGTCGTAGCGACGAATTCATGTTAAAACTGTTGAAGTTTATAAATCATAAATTATCGAAGATAATATTGAATCGTTGAAACTTTACGACAAAAGGAATATAATGACCAGCCAATGTGCAAATGTGACATCCTCTAATTTTTTTTTCTACATCGATATCTATTTGATTGGCTTTCGAATATTGAAAAGGTGTGTAAATAATTCATAAAGGTTGAGTGAATCAATCGTATCGTTTGCACGTAACGTAATCGGCTATAAAAACAATGTATGCGTGAGTAAATGCATAAAATATTCATTAATGTGTTCTCGGGTTCGTCTAGCAAAGAGAATGAAGTACAAAAGGGTAATTCAGCATGGTAATGTACACAATATGGTGTGTGTTACATTTGTGTACTCGCAGTCTCTTTTTTTTATTGTCGTTTCTTTTTCCGCACTCTTTCTCTCTTTCCCTCTCGTTCTCTTTCTCTTTTGATACGTATGTATATCTCCTCGGTTGGTCATACTTCCACCAGTCTTTACTGAAGTATAATGACCTCTAAAATCAATGGTGATACGAGCGAGGACGGTACGACGACCTGTGCATTTTTATAATAATAAAAATACTGACCGTTCAGTTGTTTATGTGTTGTCTCTCGCATACAAAGTCAGAACACTTCGTAATATCGTAGAGATTTTTTTTTCACTAGTGTTTTTATTCAACAGCTCCACATGCTCGACGCAATATTTAGAACTCTTTCGAATTCAAAACAACATTACGTTTTATTGACTGTCGATAATGCAGTTACCTTTGACAGCTGTCAAACAAATATATTTTCGCTGCTCATTAGTGCTCGTAGCTTCTCTTTTCTGTATACAGGGTGCCCCACGATTGGTGGTCAATATTTGCCACAATATTTCAAGCCTGGTCGCAATTTTTGTTCACATTGCATAGCCGACCATTTAGAACTTTGTGTGTTTTTTTTACAGATTTGACGAATTTTCATCAACACCGAAGCAATGCAGCAACAAACGGCTTTCGGATCTGAAGGGGCAAACTGGCCAGGTACACGACAAGATGTAACGTCGATGACGAGGCCACCGATGTACGACGCAATGCCAATAACGAGACCACCGGCGCCCGGAGTTCATTCTGCCACTCCATCTGCACCACCGGGTAAATAAAAATAAAAATAATAAATAAAAATAAATCAAATCAAAAATAAAAACAACACCTTCATAAAAAAAAGTATCATTTTCACTGACACGTTGTTGTTTTCGTCTTTTCGCCATGAAAAATTAATCATTTTAAAGTGGACACTGTTTTTCAATTTTCACAATTATTTTTATTTATTCGTGTATTCCAGTATTTTTGTTTCGATCGAGTGCAGGCCTTAAGCTCTGAAAATATTTTCAAGACTTTTTCTGATGAAATTTGATAAAACTTATGGCCTAGTTTTAAATCGTATTTCTTTAAATACTGAAATCCTCAGTATTTGTACTTTTTTTCATTTTTTTTCAATCAACTGATAACATACGAGTACTTGAGTTACGAATAATGATTTTTATTTGCCTCAGAATAAAAGAAAAAAAAATGTACCAATTATTATTATTTTAAAAACGTATTCATTCTTTTGCTTTCTTGAGCAAACTCATGTAATGAAGAATTGTGTTATCACCAAAATTAAATGAAATAAAGCTTTTGGTAGCAAATCGAAGAATTCTTTTTCGGTTTCGCTCCAAATATTGCGACACGAAAATCACGTTAATCAATTCATGAAAAATTAAAAGAGTGGAATCTCGGTCGAAAAAAAAATTGAATAACGTCGAATCGCACAAAAATACAATTACATTCTCCGAAAAAATTTTAACTTCACGAAAAGTTAATAAATTAATAGAAATCTTCTGAAATTTGAAAAAAAAAAATTTTTTTAAAAGATTTCGACCGGATTTCTTAGCGATTTTGTAACCTTTATTCGTATAGGCAGCCAAATAGCAGAATATCTGCAAAGCTATAGAAAATGAGGTAAAATAAGAAAGCAATTAAAAACCGAGGCTCATAGACCCCGCAACGTTAAGTAACAACTGTCATGCGACACATGGTTTAGTCTAATTTATCTACGTAGAGAGCTCTTCTTTGGGCCTTATCAGTTTGTTCAAATACGAGATACGACACACCGTAAGACACATACTTTTCTTTTGGAGAGGCTCATGAAAATTTTTCATCGTTTCATTTCGTTAGTATGCACGATACGATTGATACGCGATCTTCGAATCGTTCGGACGCTAAATTTTACTGTCAGTTGTGTCATGTGCTAAAAAAATAACAATCGGATAAAGGATTTTGAAAAATTTAACTCAGTGGCTGAGTGAGCGTGATAAAAATCGTGAAAAATCTGAATGAACAACTGCAAAAGTATCAGGATAATTAAAATGTGAATAAATTCATCAACTTATTTAAAGTGAAAAATAAAACCGTTTTTTAAAAATATTATTTAAAAAATCTTGAATAAAAACAAAATTGGTGAGATTTCAGAAAAATTCAGGAACTCTGTGGACTTAATATATATTTTTTTAAAGTTCAGTACACATTAATTGAATAAATGGAATCAATGAATTCGATGTCAAGAATAAATAAAAGAATCCATGTCATTATTTAATCAATACGAAAAATTCAGGATATTTTTGATGTTTTCAATTCGAACAATAGATTCTCGTCAAACTAATTTCCATGTTAAAATTCCAACAATTATGAGAGCCAAATAAAATCATAATGTTGCACAGCATCAGTATAATTCGTCGAAAAGTTTATTGCACACTGTTCGAATGAATTGGACCGGTGAAATAAAATTGGAAGTAGATAGAATAATCGATGTTATTGTGAGCGTGAAACTCTGACATTAATGTGCTTTGGCCTCGTGCGATTGGATAGGACTCGTATGTAACGATTGTACGACGACGAGAGTCGACGAGGGTCGAAGGAAGAGCGGAGAATAACTATCTGTTCGTGTCACTGGAGTCGTACAACGGCTCAGAAGCTAAATGCACTCTTGGTTGTCTCGAGTGTCAGTTATTCATCGCATTATAAAGTCTATCTATGAAAGTACACCTTTGACAATTAAAAATGCATTCTCTTATCAGACTAAAACATATATCAAATGATAAGGGATTTATATCAGCTGGTTGAGGCGAATAAACTCATTAATACGTTCGCACATACATGTCAGCGATTGATCGGATTCGCCAGACTTTTTATTTTCATTTATCATCATTGATTTTTATCAATCAATTTAGACCACAAAAACAAAATCATTTCATACTCATTCTCGCACGTAAGCACGAAAATTTCAACTCATTTCGTCCACGCAATTCCGATCTAGGTCTCGGTCAAATGATACGATTTTTAATACTGATATATCTCAGTCAAAAGAATTCGGATTAACCATTTCAAAGTCAATTTATGTCAGGAGCCAAAATACTTCAATGATTAGTGACGTGCACCGTAGAAATCGTACTCCACGTTTTAAGATGATCGGTCAAAACTCATGCACAGATACTTTAATCACATAATTCTCATGGACACGTTTCATTGCTAGATCTTTTTTTTTTACTTGAGAATCAAATATTTACAATACAAGATGATTTTTTGATACGAGTCATAAATGGTTTTTACGGTTGATGGAAAATGCCATTTGCAGCGAAAATTTACAGGTTTATCTAAAAGATTTATATTGTTTGATTGATAAAAAGAAATAATGTTGAAACTGATTGAAAAGCTCGTACGAACTCTGTTTTTGAAATGATAATATTCAATAAATAAAATAGATCGAGTAGTAAATCGAGATTTTTTCAACATAAATGAATTTTTTTTTTTTAATTTCAAATAGAACATTGATAAGAAGCTTTCATCACGAGCGTTCCAAATAGACAGGCTTATTGATATTTACTATTCCATTTTGCTGTAACGAGAGCTCACTCCCTCGTGACAATCGAAATTAGTTTCGTAGAGATAAATTGTTTCGTTAAGTGAAATTAGATAAAAAATTAAACGATAAAATTGTGCAATTTATCGAACAGATACAATAAAAATACTTGTGACTAAATCAGAGGCCTCGAGATACTGGAATTAATTAATATTCTTTAGCACTTTAAACGAATACATTTGTGAAGTTTGGAAAAAAAATGATATAAATATGAAAAAATGAGTACAAACTTGTGACGTTTTTGCCAAACAGCACAAATACATATCAACGGGTATGGGTCAAAGTTTAAATAATGCCGAGATTGAGCAGTTGTCAACTGGAAGGAGATAGGAATAAAGAAAGTACGTACAAGAGTTATAAATACGAGAGAAAAGGAGGAGGGGAGTGTAAAAAAATGTGAAAACGTTGACAACGGGGGATGGTATGAAAAGAAGAGGAACGGTGCATATGTCAGCGTGTCACAAATCCTCGTTGATTATATCCGAGAGAAGCGATAGAGTAACGATCGGAGTTACGAGACGAGAGAACGAAAACAGTTCGTCCGTACGGGAGTAGTCTCAAGCACGAGAAAAGTGTTCTTCGCTTCTCTTGAGAGGAGAGTGGATTAAAAAGAATTTTTCGCGAAACCCGAGAAGATTTTAGTGCTCCTCGTGATAAAGGCTTACGAGAGCGACGAATTAACATTAATTCGTTTTAATTTGAACTCAGTCCTCGCTGAAGAGAACGGAAACGAGTGGGTGATCGTCAATTCGATCACGTGCCCTGTGCAGTGGACTTTGAGAAATTCAACCACGGCTATGAATTCATTCTATCAAACGTAACGTTTTCCTTCTTAAGACACTTTGGGAAACATTCTATTTTCGAATCAGACTTTAAATCAATCAATTTCACTTGAAAAAACACTTTTTATTTATTTCTCGGAGACACGATTGTTTGATCGACTATTGCAGCGAAATTCCGATGGAAAACTAATTCCTAAGATTTGGAAAAATGCCGAAAATAATCCATCTTTTTCGCCTCATCGATCCTCCATCATAAATCGATGCCCGATGGTCCAAAAAGAGCTCCAAGTTCGAAAGAACGAACAAATAAGATATATTAATTCTCATTGAATTGATGACTTCCGGTTGCCAATATCGAACGCGTCTACTCGCCTAATTGGGATAATTACTCTGCATAACTGGACGGCCGCCCTAATTGAGATCCGCGCAGACGAATAAAAGAAAAAAAAGAATATTTCCAATATGGAAAACATCGTTGAATCATGGAAATAATGAAATCTCACGGCAGGAAGATTTTCTACGAGAGACTGATGAAGTGATAAAAACTTTTGTTTTTATATTTGGAATCTTGCCAATATGGCATTTTTGTTCGTTATCCAATTATTGGTTGATAAGATTGTGCTAAAATATCGATAAGCAACGAAAAATAATATTAATGATTTTCAATCATTCGTCTGGATCTTTCGCTTTGGATATCAGGTTCACGGTCATTTTTCAAGAATTTATCGAAAAAAAAAGTATCCCTCACCAAATAGTCGAAGATAGGAAATTTCATTACTCGCATCAATTTAATTCATCCGATATGGATTCATTGAAACCTGCCTCCGAACGCACGTCTTTAATAAATAATCACGAACGCGTTATGGACTCCGAATACTTCGAAATATCATGGAGACTTCGTCTTGAATGGCTGCGTAGACGTGTTGTGAATTTTATACGTGAGACCACAAAGAAATACAGAAAGAAGAAGGAGTACATGCAATTTCTCACTGACGAGGAAAGAAGGTTGATAAAATTGCAATTTTTGTTTATGTTTCTTGTCAATATTTGAAATGAAATGTCAGATAGACAGAAATTTTTATTAATAAGTGAAATCGTTATGTCTGTATTTTGAATAATTCAATGTCCCATAGTTTTCAATTAATCGAAAAAGAAAAAATCGAGAAAGAAATAATATTTGTTTCAACGAATCGGACATTATTGTACGAATAAATCTACATTTCGTTCATTCTACTGCTTTTAACCGGATATATTTATAATGAATAATGTACATGAAAAAAAATAATATGAATTTGATATCTCGAGGAAATTAACGAAGTACGAACCAGACGTATACAATAATCTTACTTTGAATACAATTTATTGACGTTGATTGTGGATTATCGGCTGAAGTATTGCGTTATTTTTTTCGCCTCGACCAATATCACGTACGCAGAAAAATATGGAATGGAATATTTCTTATTACCCAATCACAATTTTTCGTGTCAATTTTTATCGAATTCTTCACACTCATGGCACGCCGTTTATATTTAAAAAAAAACTCCATTTACGTGTTAAACAACAATGTGTCACTTTTCTTGGTCGATTTTTGTTCTATACTATTTTATTTGAAAAAAAAGCGAAAGCTGAACATGGCCAAATAATTCATACTTCGAATTTAAACTTAATCGAGGAATTGAATGAAATTTATGATCATAATTAATAATGTAATCTTTTTTGCTTGTTTTTTTTTTCTTTCGATAGGTGGTTGGCAAATGCAGAATATGACATCTCAACTAGGGTTGGAATCCCTTATGCACCTTGATAAAATATTCATCAATCAGCACTTGGAGGAGCTCGAAAGTTAGTACATCATTTGAGACCAGTTAATATCCATTTTTTTTACTATGTCACAACCAAGGGAAAACGAAATTATTTTAAGTTCATTTTTTATGTGTTATTGTCACCATTTAGCTGGTGAATATTTACTTTTCGATGGGTATGTCCATTCGTTAAAATTCTTTTTCAAATCTGATGCGATAAATAAGCCTCTTTAACAATTTTTCTGACAAAAACTTGTAAAGTTTGTTTTCTGATAAAATAATTTTTTCAATTCACAGTATTCACTGGTTTCCACGGGAAAAACAAGTACACAATAATGAACGCTTCCGGACAATCGCTATTTCACATGAGAGAGGAATCGTCGGCCCTCAACCGGATGTGTTGCGGTAGCTCACGTGAATTCAAGATTAAAGTGTTCGATAATTCGGGCCAAGAAGTTTTTCGGCTTGAAAGTCCTATGGATTTTTTTTTGGGGGTGAGAGATTTGAATAAAAATGTGCTTTTTAAGGGATTGTAGTTGAATCACTTCGAAGGCTCCATTTTGAATGGATATTTCATATAAAAACAAAAAAAAAAACAAAGATTTCGTGTAAATTAAAAAAAAACCGACTATTTTGTTTCACGTTTCTGTTGGACATTTGGAAATTTCTATAATCTAGAAAAAAACGCACAATTTCAAAGTGTTAAACATTATTTTCCTGGAGTAAGAAAAATAAAACAAAATAACAGAATGTGTTAGAATGTTCGAAAGAATTTGATTTCGTTTAGATTGAAAAGTAAATAAAAAGCTCGGCAAGATTTAGAGAACAGAAACCTTCCAATGCGAGTCAAATCACTAAAAATTAATATTCATGGCTTTTCTAATTCAATCGAATTCTTCCAAATTTTTAACGACGTTTGAAAAGGCTTGAGTTTTGGCTGAGAACATAGAACACAGTAAAAAACTATTTATTGGACCAGAGTCGATTGTCATTTCGTCGCAAATCATTATGTACAATTTTTTGTTTGTTTCTAGAGCATTTATGTCTACGTGGGAAGTACACTAGTCGGATCCGTCGATCAGAACCTTTCACTATTTAGTTCACAATTCGAGGTTAAGAATTCGCGAGGAACATCGTTATTTCAAATAGAGGGGCCTTGCTGTGAATGCGTCTGTGCTTCATCTCTCGAGTATCAGGTGAGCTTTACCTCAAAGGTTCGAATTCGTATGGTCTTAACCCTAGACTACTAAATATATTTATCGGAAGCCCTACAATGGCATAAAAAACGACCCTAATCTTCTTTTCAGCAGAAAATAAATCTCCCATGAGATAAAAAGATTTGATTGTACATCATTCTCTTCGTCTTTTGACAACAAAGAGAATGGTGTATGGTTGAGTCACTTTGGTAAACACTTGATAGTGAAAATCGTGCGAAACAGATAAAAGTTTTGAAACTAACTCTTAATCGATAAGATCTGTTCAGTTTTAATTTTTTTTTCAACTGATTACAAAATGAATTCATTGTTCAATTAAAATTTATCTGGGGAATAAAAAAATATCCAATTATTGACTTCATCAAAGTGTAAATAGATGATTTAGACGAAATGCCCTAAAAAGTAATCCGACGATTTTTTTTTGGTCAATTAATTCCTGCTTTTAATTTCATCTGAGACTTCAACGTGACTCGATTTTTGTGAATCTCTCAACATTACGTTCATTGCTTGATTCTCAATTCAGTATAAAAAGTAAAGAAGCTATTTTTTATTATGAAAAATGTTGCTCTACTCGTTGGTTACTAAAGACTTGGTTACTCATGAATATTCAAAGTTTTTAGTGGTCTTCTGGTTCATTTCAATTTAACGAAACGATAATCGAGAATATTTCTTGGCACCACTCACGTTCGAAATCTCGATGGTGTGTCGATATGACGAGGGCACGTTGAAATTTTATTATTAGACTACGAGAGCACAGCTCTCAAAGAATATTTAAACGTTGTTTGTATGGCGCGCTTACAAGGGGTTTTATAACACGCTGCTATCTTCTCCATACTCGGGCTTCTGTTCTACTTTTCCTTAACGATCGAAACTTTTCAATGTGTAACGTAAATATATAGCCTGCTTTATATATATACGTACCGGCACCAAGCTTCGATGAATTTAACGATACGGAAGATTGAACTTCGTGCATCAACTTCCCATACCCAAATGTATTCTTAATCTGGCAAATAAATTGTTTACAAAGAAAAGAAAAACGTTATTGACTGATAAATTCATGTGAATTCATCAGTGAACGCAAGTTCACTTTTAATCGTGGACAAAAGTTAATTTGTTTATATTCAAGTTTGAAATAATTATATTTCGTGCTCAAAATTATTCTGACAACGAATTTCTTTACGAAAAATTGACCAATGGGTTACATTGAACGTGAATTATTTTTATCGATTTTATTTTCAGTCGATTATATCTGAAAGGATGAAAATTTAAAAATAAAATGTTCTTTTTTTTCCTTCAGATATTCACGCCTGATAAGTCACGCCAAATTGGTGTCATTTCAAGGGAATGGCCAGGGATTGCTCGTGACTTGTTTACCAACGCTGATTCTTTTGGCCTTTCTTTTCCAAGGGATCTCCATGTTCATCAAAAAGCTCTTTTGATCGGGACCGCCATTCTAATTGTGAGTGCCAACGAATTTCTCATCAGCACGCTAATAGAATCGTGCCTAGATGGCCTACATACTAAATTGTGTCTACGCCATCTAAAGGTGCAACTAAATATTCAGGAACTTATTTTCCTCTGAGTATTTTGGCTCAATTCGAACATTTCACTTTTTTTCTTCAATAATTCTTCAGTACGTTGAAAGTTTTTACATTTTTGAAAGATTCAACAACTAACGTCGTCAGGACATGCTGCAACTTATTCAAAAACTTTCATACATTTCCTTCAGAATTCACTTTTCAATGAAGTTTTAAACGACTTTGTTTTCCCTAGGAATTAAATTTTATTCAAGAAAAATGAAAATATATAAAAATTCAATTAAACATGAACTTTGTTTTAGGATTTCTCAATGCACGAGGACAAGTGATGAAGATTTTATCGTCCAAAAGAAGATGACGATAGCATAATTATAGTAGATAAGTGAACAAAAATTATTCATGACCGTGCTTTTGTGTGGGTTTGTAAAACTAGCCTCGATGAAGCAACGTTAAAAAAATACGAAGCTCGCTGATTCTGAGGACTATTTTCACTGCTGTTACGTACAAAAACCAAAAGAATCTCTAAACGATTTTCAGTAATTTTAAGTTGCGATATCCTTGCTGATATTTCTGCACACAAATAGTTCAATCACTGCGCACAGAGTTTTATTTTATAACTGTTGACATTGTTATGTTTTGAAGCCAATGATAGTAAAGAGGAAAGTTTTCTTCCCTCAGGGCCAGTTTTATAAGTCAATGGACTTTTATATCGATATATTTATTCAAATATAACAGATATTTTTATGAAGTTATATTAAACACATGAAAATTATGTGAATTATTTTAATACTAAAGATATCAAGAACACAAATCACAATAATTACTATAGAAATGACAAATTATTATTCTTTTCATTTAGAATTTAAGTTCTGTTAGATGTGAAATCATATCGTAATTATGCACGTTTTGAATGTGTGGTTACTGTTAGTCTCATGATTGAAAGCTCGTTTGAAAATTTATTACTTTCGAATATACGTAACGAAATATACGTAAAAAGAATTATAATCGACAAAATGACCATGAAAATCTTTGGAACGATGGGATAACGCATAATGTTTCGAATTGTCGAACTTAACTTTAATTTTCACAAAATGGAAGAGAATTCTTGGGTCAGTGTAAGAATTTTTCGCTAATTTCATTTTAACGTTGTCCAGTAAATATCCAGTCAAATATTTCGAACATAAATTAAAAAATCAAGTGATGCACAATCACATTTGCGGTGCATTGTGATTTCGTATTTGTTGGAGAACAAAAAACATCAATTTTTCTCTGAAATTTGTTCCATGAATGGTCATCATTTCTACTGAGCGATACATAATTTTTTATAAAAGGGACGATAAGATAATCTACTGGCTTTTACTCGGTTCAAACTATAAAAAAATCTACTGAAAACTGAAAAAAACGATTTTTAGACTTGTAACCACGTTCCGGTGCATCATGGTAACTTTTTTTATACATTTCGGAAATTTTGCTTTTCATTTGTTTCTGTGTATATAACGGAATTTGATAAGAATTGATTGATCTGTTTAATGAACGAAAAATGATCGATTTCATCGAACCGAAAAGAAGCAGGCAATGCTAACTATTTTTGAACAGATCTGAAAAACGAAGCGAATATATATTTTTATATAACTGAAAACAACGAACAGGTGGACGGTGCTCGTCAATGAAAACTCAAAGAATTATAATAATTTGTGCGAATCACATTTTTCTGTGCCATGCGATACGTAATAGTAATGAAAGTACCAAATGTGGAAGACGATAACTCGAAGAATATAGCAACCAAAACTCGCGTTCCAATGTTGGAATATTTGTAATTTTTATAGCCGACGAATTGTATTGAATTTTTCATTTATTACGATTAAGTACCATTTATTTTCCACAGTGAAATTCATTAGTTTCATTAAAAAACGCCGAATTCACTCCGATGTTCCAATTTATATTTAAACCGTCAATTTCCAGACGACGAAGAGTTCGATTACATCGAAAAACTTTATTGTACAGAATTGAGTCTCTTAGGACTCGAAGATGTTGAATATTGTACAGAGAATGCAAAATACTAGTTAATTGTTCTCCGTGTAACAACGTGAGGATGACAACTCGTGATAAAAATCGAGAAACGTCATTTTTTAAAAATTTTCCTCTTGCCTACAAGCGAATCTATTCTGAATTTTTGTTTCTTACATTTCCTCATCAGTTTTGACGTGAGAATTCAAGTTCAAAAAAGTCGTCTATCCGTAATTTAAGATAATGAAATAATATAAATGCCATCGATCCTCATTAATCTATAGATTTATAATAATAGACACAAAAATACCAAACCTACTCGATTTTTAAGCCATAATCATAAGCAGTTCTTTCGAATCGAAATTGTTTCCGAAGTGTGCCTCCAAACTCATTTTTGTAATTATACACCGTTCGAAACTGAACATTTTTATGGAATATATTACGTGCGAAGAAATTATCACGACTAGCCTTTTGTTTTCAACCTTTCACTTTGCGGAAAGATGTAAGAAATTGATACCCAAAAAACCATTCCTTCCTCAATTCAAAATGAAATGGTGCTATTTCATATAAAAGTGATTCGATCATTCGTTTTTTTACTTATCAATACCATAATTAATGTTAATTGAGATTTTCGGAAGAACTCACCATCGAGAAGTCGTAAATTTTATTACTTTTATTGATAAAAACTATTTTATGCAAAAACTTCTTGGAAAAAAAAGAATCTTGCTTTCTGAAGAAAATAACTTGACCTTTAAAAATAACTAATAGTCCACAAAATCAAACTCAATCGAATAATCAATGGAAAAATTCAAACTTTCAATAACTTTTTTTGTTTTTCAGATAGAACGAGAGGTTTTCGACAGTTGAGCCTCTTTTGGTGAACCTGGAGAACTTTTTCGTGTGTTTCGTTGAATGTTGACTTCCTCGATGAAATTTATTCTCGTAGATCTTTCGTGTAAGAAATTTGGGAATGTACTCAGCAACGTTTAGCACTAACTCTCAATATTGCAGACAGGCGTCTTGGAGTGCTTTAATCGTTCGAATCAAAAAAATGTAAAAATAACGTAAAAATACTAAAAAAAAAAAACCTTGACAGGGTAAATGAAAAAACAGGTAGGTCTTTTCGGGTGTATGTCTTTTACTTTATTCGTGTTCTAAAATTTGCATTCATTACAATCTGGTTGTTGATTATTTGTATATTTTCTTTCTTGATTTTTCGTATCACGTTACAATACTAACGTAGGAGGAATATTTCATCCCCGTGTTAGTGTGTTATTGATTTCGTTCGATAAGTGACTTTTGTTTTTTTCCGTTTTGAGTTCGGTAAAAAACGAAAAAAATCGAGGATTTATACGATGAGGCAATACTGGGTCCGAAAGAAAAAGTAATAGTCTGACAATTCGACGTTTCTTTTGTCGTAACTAAAGAATCGCTAGCCTTTTACCGCTTTGTTGTCTTATTTCTTGTTGTTCTCTATTTTTATGTTAACTTTTGTTGCAATGTTTAATGCTCTTTAATAATCTCGTTACAGCTACATCCTCATTAAATTCCTAAGTGACGAAAGACACCCAATATTTTCGTGTTCGTGTGTGTGTATTTTAAAAATTATGATTTGAACAATAATCTTTCACGTAACAATTGGTGTTTGTTTTCGTATTTTTTTTCATCATATAATCACCGTGAGAGAAAAATCACAATTTTTCTGTTGAAATCTTCGTTTTAATCAGTTGGGAAGGAATCGAGGGTGTGATGAGGAGGTGGTGGCAGCACTATAGCTGTAATGTGGTGGATGAACAGCGAGTGGTTGAACACGTATCGCATAAAATACAGAATAAAATGAAAGTATCATCGATCATTGTTTTTTTTTTATTGATTTTTTCATGTTCTTTCAAACAACGAACAACCGACGATAAACGAATAAAAGCAAGGATTAAATACACCGAATACAAGAGTCCGTGTGATCAGGTGGACAACGCGAAAAAAAAGCACAGAATCTTGTGAATCTTGGGTTTACTCGAAAGAGAAACAAAACAAAGGACAAAAATAATACAATCATTTTTGAAAAAAAAATGATGAAAAATAAGAGAATGCGTGGATTGATTGTAACGAAGAAAGAAAAGAAGCAAACGGAAGGAGAAAAAAAAATACTGACGATAAATAACGTGTACGGTTTTAACGATAAAAGCAATAAGCTTTGTTCTCACAAATGTTCGATTCTCATTGATCTTTGGATGTTGGCTTCTTTTAAATCCTCACCACTCCTCTAGTGTTTTACTTTTTTTTTGCCTTCTTTGCCTCACATTTATTTGGTATACGCTAATAAAAAGGAACTTGTCAAACTTTGATGTAGGGTTTAGTATGACTCGAGTGTTGGAAAAAAATCACGTTTTCTTAGAGGGAGAAGTTGTTTGTTGTTTCAGGGACAATAGGGACTTTTGATGAACAATCGTAGTACGAGAATGTAACTTTTTACAGTTCTTTCTCGATCTTGATGAGTTCGGCGATACCGTCGTGCATCTCCTTGACGGCTTGGTACTCGGTGAGTCCGAGACGTCGCTTGTTAGAAATGTCGTAAATACCACCCTCGGCCTCGGTGTGCTCACCGCGCGTGCCACGAACTTGGAGATTGAACTTGGAAGCGACCTCCTCGAGCTTGGCCTTGTTCGCAGCGAGTTTCGGTACTTTGATGTGCACCGAAGCACGCACCGTTGTGCCGAGATTCGTCGGGCAGAAAGTCAAAAATCCAAAACGATCGTTGTGCGAAAATGGTATTCTCTTCTCAATATCATTAACGGCAGTTACGAGACGTCGGTAAACCTGTCCAAGGTCACCACCCATTTGCATTGAAATAATACGCAAGTGATCTTCCTCGTTGCACCATACGAGGAAAGTCTTAGCATCGTTGTGGTAAATACCACGACCAGTTGGCCAGAAACGACAGGCGTTTGCGGCTTGCAAGAAACGGTCACCCTCCTTGAAGAGGAAATGATCGTCGATCAACTTTTGCTGCACCTCTTTGCTCATTCCCGTCAATGGGTAAAATGTACCCTTCAACTCTCCCTCCAATCCAGACAATGTGCTCGATACTTTATCTTCCATCTCCTTGTACTGGGCCTCCGTTAAGCAAGGGTTGAACGGATAACCTTCCATTGATCGTCCGCATCTTACACGCGTCGATACGATGTAATCGCCCTGTTAATTTTTTATTTTTTAATTCATTAATTTAATGTTTTTTTGATATTTTTGATCGTTTAATCGATTTGGATTACGGAAAAACGTAATATTTTGTTTTTCTGGGTCTGTTGAATGACTCGAAATTTAAATCGAATATAAAAATGTGAATAATTTTTCTATTTACTATATTGAAAGAATGTTTGCAAGCCAACGATTCAAATTACGATAAAATTGAAAAAAAAGACCGTCGTAATATTTTTAGAGAGATTCTTGACAATATAATTGAACAGAATTTGATAATAGTGATTTTTTGATCGATATGTCATAATACTTACAGTCGGGTCAAGATTTCCCAGGGTATCTACATCACCAAAGTCCTTTGGTGGATGCTTGTCAGTCTTCTTGAATCCCTTATGATAATCATCGATAATAGGGTCGAAGAGATCAGCGAAAACGGTGTAAGATTCGGCATCCGGAGCGTAAATACCAACGCCGGAGTCGTGGTTCTCGAGTCCTGATTGAATGACGTCAAGAAGGGTTGAGCCGAAAGAAGTTTTCTTCGTTTTCAGCTGATCGAACAATTCCCTCGTAAGATATTTCTTCAGAAGGGATTTGCTGTCGGACGCAGCGAGCTTGGTGAAGCCAGCTTCCAATTTATCAAGAACCGCTTGATCAACCATCTTGTTTTTACTGCAAAAAAGAAAAAAAAAAGAAAATTTTCGTTAAATAAGGAATAAAATACAAAAACAAATTCACTTTGTTTACATTTTTTCGTAAATACGTTTCTAATGTAAAATTATTGGATCGAATGCATATTTCGAATGATTTATTTAATCAATATTCCCTTTTTTCCATTTTTTATTTTAAAGAATCGTTGTAAGGTTCACGAGTGGTGATTTCCATTAAAAAGGCAGGGATGCACCTCGATGACTATAAATAGAATGATCACGAGGGAATATCCGCCCGAGGAAATGCGTGATACGGATTTCGATTGAACGTTTCGACTTCACATCCGTTTTGATTGTTACACGTGATTGGAGTTACTAAACTCGTCCGTTTTACTTGTTGCCTCGCACTGTTCATCACGTAGTTATTCTCGTATGCATGTACTTTTGTGAATTTGTACATGTCTGACCAGAAGTGTGTATAGGATATTTCGGGACAAATTGGTTTTTTTTTTTGAATGACGTTAATCTTTTTCCACTTGAAATTACTTGGTGTTGCTATTTTATGACGAAATATACATTTTTCATGTTAACAATTCATTGGTATGAATGTGTGAGTTGAAAAAATTGAAAATTTTCTAACAATTCAAATGCAGAAGAAAAATTGTAAATTCAGTTGTAAATTCAACGCTAATAACTCGATCCCAGTTTTATAAAATTGCTCGTTGAAATATACGTTTTTTTATGGATACATAATCCTTGTTTTTACGACCTAATACCAGAAAATTAAAGCTGTTGGGATTAGAGACATTAGTTAAGACGAAACGATACACTGAGTGAGCCAGAACGACTGCAACAAAGATATTGTTTCAGTTATACGAATTTTTCTTCTAATCTACTGATTTTCCAGAAAAAAAAACGGGAGATAATGATCCTACATTGTGAAAACAGTTACTTGTCGTTTATTGGAAATGTTGGAGTGTTCGAGATAAAAATTAAAAGAGGTATTTTTACAGACAGAAATCGTGTGTTTTTGCTTCGAAAATAGTTTACTCAGGAGATTAATTATTGGGTCGTTGATGACCCACCTCTTTTATCAGATTACATCTGTATCATTTCTACGTATGCAAGTTAGTCATTCGCAAATTGTTTTTCTTATTTTAAGGCTCTTGTTTTCTCAAAAATTATTTAAACAAAAGTGGCGTTCGAATCGGTCTGGAACTTTCACAGCTCTAACGAGGTAAATGAGAATTTTAGCTTAGGGTCCATTTTTGGCCTTCCATTCAAATTTTTCTCATTGTTGCAGTCGTCGAAATAGTAACAAAATCGAAATAAAAATCAAAAAGATATTTACTCGTGATTCTCTTTCTTTTAATTCAACATTTCTTTCAGTTCATTAATTCGTTGTTTTCATTCAAGCAGAAAAAAATAAAAATCGATAGCGGCATCTGTGGAAACCGAGGAATCGAGTTTACCTTTTGGAAGAATTTTTGAATCCCTGATTAGTAACAAGAAAAAGAGTGGGAACGCCGAGAGGAAGGATTTTTAAAACCTTTTTGTTAAATTTTGGAAAATCCTAAGAGATTCGCTTCTCCCACGGAATATCCCATGGAAGTTAGAGAATAACGTGCATGTGTATGAACAACTATATATTGTTACGAAATCGTTTTCAATTGAACGCGGTAATTTGTCTCATCTCGACTACTTACAATATTTGGGGATCGGCGGTAGCGAGGTGAGCGAGGGCCCGACGAACGGAACCGGAAGGGCGTCTAGAGTGTCTCGTTAATTTGTCCGACAATTTTGATTCTATCAAAGCTTTTAATACGAATCTTGAACGTGATATGACGTTCATCGTTGAGAGCCTTTTTTTTATCGGGAAGACTCGATGAAATTCCTGAAGGATAAGAGATGCAAGATGACAGGTGGGGATAGCGAAATCTTGCTTTATCAAAAGTCCTAAGGTTCGCCCGCGTCTTGAAAGTTTCGGAATTTCGTGCGTATGAACTGAATTTACGATTTAGATTTGTTTTTCTCAATATTTCTTTCGATTATCGACGGTAAAAATAAAAATAAGTTTCAACACTTGGTTCCAATCGTATTTTTGATTAAAAATTCGAAACGATATTCAATTATTCCAATTGGATTGTATTAAAATAATTGAATTCGATGGTCGACATGAATTTTTCAAACGAGTCAGCTTTCCAATAAAAACTAAAACCCGCTCATGAATGATTCATTCCTGTCGATTATTCATCGAGGAAAAAACCGAATTTTGTTCCACACCGAGCGATGTACAGTAAAGTCCGTACGTCTTTGAATCCACGGACGATTCGGAGAAAAAAACACGAATTATTTAATGCCTTTACGTAATAGGCTAGCGAAGTTTGAAGGTAAAATGTGTCGCAGTCAAAAATTCGCTTACAGTCAAAGTTCCCATAACGAAATTTCTTTAAATCCGGAATTCTCTAATATTTTCAATGCCTTTCAATAATTTCAATTCTTCTGTCAGATTGTCATTGAAAAGGAGATCGAAACTTCATTTTTGTGTATGAAAGTTTATTGTTCGTTGCACAACCGCAAAAAAATGACGGGCTCATTTTTTTAAATCGCTGTTCGTAATTATTTGTTGGTCAGACTCAATCGTACGAAAATATCGACGCTGGAGTTGAAAATTTCGGGATTTAGGAGAGTGAAAAATCGAATTCATGGTTCGCGCGCATTTCCGCACCTGCCAAGCGATCCACGCGATTGGAGTGGGGGAAAGCTAGAGCGACAGAATTCTCATAGCCACGAAGAGTAAAGTGACAAGCGTTTCTACTGTATTCGTACGAATATGTGTAGAAGAAATCTATACAAATGTGTATAGCATTAAGAATACTTTCTAAACTTGTAATGGCACAAGGTCTTTGAGAATTCGTGAGTTTAACCGAACAAGGAAATGGGTCCTGATCTCATGGTCGATTAAGAGCCAAGGCTTATTTAGTCCTTAGCATGACACATCCGTTGCCTCACTGACAATTAATAATCCCACGAAAATTCCATTCTGCATGGAAAAAAAGTTTCTTTCTTCCCAAAACTATTTTGTTTGAATGTAATTACCATCAAGCAGTCACGAAAGAATTTGAAACAAATTGTTTCTTGAAACCTTCGTATAAAATTCTTCGATTTTGAGCTACATTTTAAATCCTTAGAGTTTTTGCAAATGAAAATAAATGAAAATATCTGGCTGCACGTAATTAGATCGAAAAAATAGCATTTAATTGTGACACTTCTTTTTATAAGTTCAATTCTGTCGTCAAAAGATGATGAAGAAGACTCTGGACAGATAAATGACAGAACAATTAAAAAAAAAGTACGTACTCGTCAGTGGAAGCGGTATCCTTTGATGTACATCCGCCCATTTTGTTGCAATTATATATATAATCTATATATAAATATATGTAATGTTCGTTGGTGCGTGATAGCACGTAGATGGAATAAAAAAGTCTTAAAATATCACTGAAAAGTATTTGTTTTCGTACACTCACGAAATATCACCACTTATTAAATTCGTATGATTTTGGCTACACAGTCGAATTAATAGAAAAATGTACAATATTGTAAATATATATATATTCTTTTTCAAGCTAATAGTGCGTTGTCTTTGGTACGAAAAACTAAAAACTGGATAAACTTTGAAGAATGACAGCCGACTGTTCCTCGTGCCGGCTTCACGTTGTCGTGTCTGCCGGGAGAATCGTCAGGTTGGAGAGAGAACCGAAAGGGTTGAGCCCCGGGCTCGGGTGAAGGTCGCAGGGGAAAGCTCGTAGAGAGAGAGAGAGAGAGAGAGCGATAAAGAGAATGAGAGAGTGAGGGGGGTGGGGGTTCGTTCGTAGTACGTTCTCGTCCGGTTATATTGGCACTACTACTGCAGTTATTTTATATAAACCTGCACTCGTACGTACACAAAAACGAGGTTTAGGTTATGAGCGCGTGTGGGAAGAAGAAAGGGTGTGTCGTGAGATGGGGTTGCTCTAGCCCCGTGGTCCTCTGGGGAGGTTCCGGACACGATTTGCCCGGAACTCTCTCGCTCTACGCCGGCTTTTCTGCTCACTTTACACACGGAGAGTAAATTGCACCCTGAAGGGTGTAAAAAAGTCAGATGTATAAAGTTTAAGAGAAATAATAGCAACAAAAAAGACGATCTAATCTAAGACTTGATTAAAAACAAAAATCGGTTGCACTCAATTCGAAAATAATGAAAAATCCATTGAAATAGAGCAAAATAGATCAAATTGAATAATAAATACGAAAGGAGTCACACGTTTTACGACAATAACCTGTGAGAAAACTGTCACTTGTTACTTTTACAAAAATATTTACGTATACGACAGATTTATAAATGTGTGTTTATTCGTTCAATCAATATCGAACTAATGATTTCAACGTCATTCCTATTCGCGGTTTACTTGAGTTTCATTATTTTTATTTATTATTTATTATTATTATTATTATTAATCGATCATTTAGCACACTGACGAAGGACCAAAGTGAACTAAATTGGATTAGGATTTCGCGCCGAGAGGATAACTTTTTGTATGTTTTTTTTTCTTCTTCTTCTTCTTTCTCTTTATCGAGTGGATAATAATGAATTTTGTGATTTGTGGTGTGTGGTGATGTGAACACTACAGTCTCTACGCTATCACTAAGCGAGAGTAGGCATTCTGCGTGCTCCTGATCTCTCTCACTCTCGCTCTCTTACTCTCACTATCATTCTCCCTCTTTTTCTCTTTCTCTCTCTCTCTCTCTCCCTCTCATTGGATCTTCAACTCTCGTTCTATCTTCCTCGGCAACCTCATGTACAGGAAGTTTATTGATAGTATTGGTAAGTCTCTCTCTCTCTCTCTCTGTCTCTCTTTCTCTCTCTCTCTCCTTTTCTTTCTCACCTACACACAACCCTCGACGCGTCCCCTACTCTACTGACAAGGGTGGGGCACACCGGCGGCGCTTCGTACGTCCGGCAACAGCAGCCCAGAGCACCAGCAACCAGGCAATACGCAAAGAGAAGGAAGGACGTCTGGTTCCTGCTTTTGCCGCTGTTCGCCGGTCGATAGCGCACGCATACTCTTTCTCTCTCTCTCTCTCTCTCTCTCTCACTCTCTTTCTCTCTCTCTCGGACTCATGCATGTGTATCGTGCTTTCTATCTTTCTCTTCAACCCCTGCACGCACAAGCGATATAAACACACATACATCGGGGCTTTCTCTCCCCTTCTCTGCGTTATGCACTGTCTAGCCTGCTCCCTCTCTCTTTCTCATCTCCCTTCTTCTCCAAATACACATAAATATTTATCTCTTTCTTTCCAACCTAAACTCCAGCCTTTTTCCCTCTTCATTTGTCAACTTGCATTGAAATACGCACACTCGCCTTCACCAACAAATGGTTTTTCTTTGCTTGTCGCCCTTTCTATTTCGCACTCGTTTAACCCTCGCTTCTTTCACTTCTTCTCATTCACCCTCACTCGGACCCATATTTACACACGTACACTTTCTCTCTCTCTCTCTCTCTCTTTTTACTGTTTCGCAGGGAGACTCACTGTACAGCGTTAAATTTGCACGCAAACTCCTGCGCAACTACCCCTTCAAGCAATTTGTAGAAAAAAAAAAGAAAAAAAAAACAGCTGGAGCTAATGCTGACGCTGCACGCGCAGGTCTCTCCGGAAGAGAGCAAGCACCAGCCCCAGCCTCTTCAAACCCTTTCTGTGTATCTTTTTTTTTTCTCACAACGACTAAAAAAATCAACGTCTCGTCAGGCGCACATGCGGGATTCACAGTGAACGAAACCCCGAACGCATTTTCAATCGAAGGTACAGCAGGTGTCGAAGAAAATTTCATCACAGCTTGAACGATTGCGAGAAACGATTCCAAAGGATTCGGACGGAGAAATTCAAATGGAAAAACCAAGTTTTGTCTCTATTTGGTGAATTGAAAGTTACAGCGTCAAATTGAATTATAAAAACTTGATTATTTTGACCGAATAATTCGTAAAATTATTTTACGAATTATTATCTCCATTTTTAAGGATATTTACCTGCCAAAAATGCGAAAAAACGATGAAATAAGGAAATACCTCAACGTCGAAAGGGTTGAGTGCAAAAAATGTCAAAGTTGTGAATGAGCATAATCGCAGTTGCTATACCGTGGGACGTTTTCTGGGTTATATCGCTGGTAAACACGCGGGTTTTAACCCTCGGTTCAAACAAGCCCTCGAGGTCTGGCCTTTCCATTTTTCTTTCGCGTCAATGGATACTTAACCACGAAGAAGGGTGAAAAAGGAAGAAATGAAAAAAGAGGAAGAAAGAAAAGAGCACAGCTCGCCTTCGCGAACGTTCTTAAATTTACACGTCCCATACGTCATCGTCAACCTTTCTTCGTTTTTTTTTTTTAATCTACTCGCATCACACGTCATCTGACTTGTTGAGGAAGATAAAGAGGGCTCATAAAAAATACATGAGAGATATCACACGATCACTTTGACAAACAATTGCCAATGAGGCCTTTCTACATTTCTCGCTTCTCTCGATATGACACAGTTTCGTTTCTTTATTTTATTTTATTATCTAACCACCTTATCTAACCACGCGATAAATCCAATCAACGTTTCTTCCCCCCCCCCCTTCCTTTTCTTCTCTCATATCGTATCGTAACAGTGATAATTATTATGATAATAATCGAAATAAAAATTTCGCGGAAAGAGCCGATCTGTGCTGCGATATATTTCGAATTTCTTTCTCTTGTTTTTTTTTCTTTTCTTTTTTTTTCTACCTGTACAGAGAACTTATCATTGGCAATCTTCTCAAGTGCAGACGCACGAGCTCATGCCCTCGATTTAATGGAGTTCGATAAACAATTTCACGAATTCATATCAACAGGGTGTCTCGTTACAGATAATTTATTAGGTTACATCCGGTGCATGAAATTCCAAACGAAAAAGTTCACGAGAAGCTTTTATCTGACGAATCAACAGCAGGACACCCTGTACATTTATTTCGGGACTTAACCATCCACGAATACAATACACGAGGATATTTTCCACTTGTTTAAACAGTGGCTGCTTCGCAAGCTGTAAAATTGAGATCCCCGAGATGCGATAAATTTTATAGCCCGACGACATTTACGCACACTCACACAATTCATTGTATACGACAAATTTCTTGCCCTCTCGTCGCTCTTGGTTACGAACGAGAAAATCGCAATTCCTTGTTTTATTCAATGTGACGAAGATTTTGTCACACACATTTCTACATGTACATAAATTTTCACACGTAAATGAACAAAACCATTTTGAATTCACGCTTTTTCGATCGAAAATTCCTAGTTCAAGAATCTTTGGTATTTAGATCGTTACAAAAAAATATAAAAAAGGGGACTACGCTTTTTGATGGTGTAGAAAATTGACGTTAGTGGATATTCCAGTTTCTATTAGTTTTCAACGTTTCAAAGGATATCGAAACATATTTTGAATTATCGATTAATCGAATATCGAAAATCCTCTGGTAAATGAACAAATAAATCGATTCTGAGTGAACGAATCAATGAAAAAGGAAGATTAATTTCAAGTTTTTGACTGTGGACGATACTCGATGTTTAAAAATTGCACTAAAGAGGAAAATAAATTATTTTTGGTGACAGTAAATGATCGAAAATTATTGAGAAAGAGAATGCACATTGTTATGTCTTCGACTTTTTTTTTATCGATTTACCTAAACCCGGAAAACTTTATATGTTTTGAAATTTCTAAAAGACCTGCCAAGGAACTACTGAAGATTCAACGTGGTCGAAAAACCATTTAAATTATAACACGAGACATTGAAGCAGAATAAAAATGGCTGCGCAAATTTCCTGCTACGTCTAAATTAATGTGTGTTCGTTTTATGTCCCTCACAGTTAAAATATCATTCGCTTTCCTTCTCTCTCTTTCTTTCTCTCTCGCTTGACATAACTCGACGACGAGGATGATGTGTCGACGAGGATGATGATCATTGGTGAGGAAATAACGTCACAAAATACCATTGTTCAAGCTATATATAGATCGAGAATCCACACATTGATTAAGAGCAGTCAAGAAAGCCATAGCCTTCGTCACTTTAGAGGTTAAATCGTCAGAATTACGCCCTTTTATTTGACAGAATGTGGACAGTCATACATGGGGCTTTCTTCGTACAATCAATATTTTCAATCATCGGATTATTGGATAATTTGCAACAATATTAAAAAAGCAGTGACTACTAATTGTTATTTTTATAATTCGTCTTCAACCTGCTCAACTAATTTGTTAAAACATAATAAAAACTCCCTCGGATCTGTGAGAATCGTTGATGAATGTCAAATTTTTTCGATTACTTCACCAAATTATTGTTTGTTACTGTCAATTAAAAAATAAATGATTATTCGATAAAATATTGTGTTTGATTGACCAATAATTTTATTTTGTATAAAAATTGTCGATGCCCGAGGATGTTGAAATTGCAACAATCTAAAAAAATGATTAACCAAGCTTCAAAAAAATGGAAAATTCGTTATTTCAATTGAATTTACATGAAAGCTCCATATATTTTTGTAATGGGTGTGTATAGCTGCTCCTAGTGGGCTCGAGTTCGTCAATTTCGAGGTTCAAGAGTTATGAGTCATCGTGAACGAAGAAAACGGACTGCCATAACAGCGAAGACGAATTAACGAGAGAACGAAGCGAGAAAAACGTGCTTAGAAATGGTACGGAGTGGTTCGTCACTAATTTGTCGAAGGCAAGAGTTTAGAGCGTGAAAAGATGGCACAGACTTGTGAATCACTTGGCGGTTATGACCAGGATCCGAAAAAACTCAACGCGTAATGCCTTAAAACGAAAAGAAACGAGTACGAGTTTCGAAAAAGCATTTTTTTAACGTCCGGAAGGCATCGGTAGAGCTGCAAAAGTTTGCCGAGTTATTAGAGACGATAATTTTCTTCTTGGCGTTATAATCATCCCAGTTTTACGAGCTTCAAGTAACCCTGGACTCCATGATCGTTGAAAAAACGTCTAATTAGCTGAGAAAACGTAGATCGCGAAAAATAAAAGCAACTTTTTACTCCAGATTCCTCGAAATCTGTTGGCAACTCATTCGCTATGTGTTACCCTGTCATTATGTTGTTATTTTTTTTCTTTCCAATTGCGCGAAAGAATTACTGTTCGTGAATTATTGAGTAAGCCTCAGTTACGATTCTTGGGCTCGCCAACAAGGCAGCCAAAGCGACAGAGTCAGAAAAAGAGAAAGAGAGAGAGACCAGTCAATTGAGAGCAACAATAATAATGATTGTTCTATTTTTTTGTTTCACACAACTCTTCACCGAACCGCAGATGAAGAGTTCGGGTTACAAGAACAAAGATATACATAGAGTATATCAGGGTTCAGTGTATCTCGTTCCACACCACGAAGAATTTTTCGTATCTTGTTTCACCTGCTCCACGAGCGTCGTCTTAGCGAGTAGACATTTTTTTTTTTTTATTATTCAAGTTTTGTTTATTAAACCGAAAGCACCCGAGGCTGTGCGAACGAAACGAGCTTCAACGATTGGTCGAAACGTTACGAAAACTTTCGCCCAACTGTCCTCCACAGTGCACTCGATTATTTGTTCTTAATTCTCTTGCAATGTTTCTTGTACTTTTGAGATTTTTGTTACATTTCTACGTCTCGACTATAGACTTCAACGTGTAAATCCAGACTGCGAGTCTTCAAAAGGTTCTTGGGCTTTTACGCTTTGCAACGAAACACTCGAAGCATTTACTCGAGTGTCCAACTTCTCACGTTTCATCGATTCCAACGAAATTATAACGTTCAAGATCGATCCTTTCTCTACTATTGTTTCTACGCAGTCACAAATAACTGTGTCGCCTTTGAATTAAATAAATATTATAAAAGTTTTAAGGTTTTTCTTCCAAAGATATTTCTTACGATGGAAAATGAAAAATTGATCAAAGCAAACGAAGAAATTAAACGAGTTCAGTGTTCATGGATTAAAATAACCATCGACCTGGGTTCAACCTTGAAACACACACTTTAAATCCATCAACACAAACCTCAATTTAATCCAATTGATTCAAATCGTTGAAAATTAAGATGGAAAGCTTTTCCCAAGACTCGAACATTAATTCGAATATCTGTCACGATATCATCGTAATGAGATCAAAGCTCTAATACACCCAGAGGACATTTCAACCGATGTTTCACGTCGAAAACAAACACGACTCGTCGAGGTGTCTGGCAAGGTGTCTGTATAGACAATGAAAGATAAAAATAATTATACATTTGTAAATCAGGCCGATTGAGACCAACCAAATACTTTGTAGCTGAAGATTTATTGCCAAGAGAACTGTTTTGATGTTGGTTAGTTAATAAGTTTTATTGGCACGACGAATTATTTGTCTTTTACAAAAATTATGATTGCAAACTAAATGTTTTAGAGTAAAAGGCAATTTGGTACATTTTTTATGTTAAATATTTAATTTTATATTAGAAATTTTTTCAAAACTTACTATTGTAAACGTCAGTCATTAAATATGGAATATTTTAAGGATTTATAAAATGGGGTAATTTTTAAAAAATTGAAGGAAATGATAAAAGAAAAATGATGCAGAAAATCGTGTCGAAATATCGGAGATACTTGTTTTGTTTTGATATTTCTTTTTGTTTAAAGAATTAGTCCGAACGTTCGATGTTGAAAAAAAACTTTGGCATCGATTCGTGTTCATTGATGTATAGAGTGCAGAAAAAGAGTGAGGGAACTCGATCGATCCTAATTTCACTCGTCAGCTAATAATAAAGCAATCAATTTCGTTCTAACTCGATTTTAACCTTGCATCAACCTTGGACATTGACCCAGTGACCCGTTCACGGAATAACGTCGGGCCAGCTTACTCAAGCGAAAGGGAAAGTTCCCCCTACGCGGCTCTACATCGTAAGTTACTTTTTTGTTGAAAGGGTTGCGAAGCGAAATAAAAAACTTGAATGGGTTGTTGGGGTGCTTCTGAGAAGACCCTGTGCAAAGATACTTTTTCTCGGTCACGATTTTTATGGTGTACACCAACGAAACTTTGACAACGAATAAAAAAAAGGTTAAAATTTTTTTTTTTGCTATTTTTATCGTAAAATTGTTGATCGATTTTGGTTTCGATGAAGATTCGATGTTTACTATCATTTTTTCTTCAAATAAATTCATGAAATATGACATATTTTTCTCTTTTTATATAAATTATTATTTGACTACAAAAATAATTCCTTCCTATAGAAATAAAAACGTCGAAATACTATTTGAAAGCTTTTTGCGAACCGTTATTTTTACGAGGTTTAAAACAATTCATCAACTGTGAAGATTGAGAAGTTGGTGGATGAGAGACACGCCATCTATTGTCACATATGTTAAATAATACTGACGACAATTTGCGTGGGCGGCGCAAATATTCGTCGAGAACGAAAAGCTTTACGTCGGAGCTTGCGTAATTTTATTGCACACATCTGCTGCTACTTTTGCGGGTGTCGGTAACATTGTACTTCTGGAACGAATTACCGGAAGCATTGAAAGCTCTTTTGGCAAGAGTTCAAGACTTTAAAATTTTACGAAAAATACGAAAAGTTTTGTTTCATTTATTTCAAGCCTTTTAAATATCCTGATCTACAAAATGCAATCGATTTATTGAATAAAATTTTATTTAGTTTTATTATCATACGAATTATTATCATTGGGAACCAAAATATATTTGAATAAAGTGTTTTATACTTTTATTTTGTAAAATGCACATTTATTAACCGAAATTTTTCATTAATATATTGAAATTTGGACAATTAATTCATTTAAATTTGATCTTTAAAAAAAATTACAAATTTTGTCGAAATTTTTTATTCGAAAATCTATTTGATTAAATAAGACTATAATTTTATCGAAAAGTCACCAAATAAATTTATTCTCTTGTTGCACGGTGTGCAATATCTAATTTCGTTGAAGACGAAGAGAGTCCGAGACGTTGTATAGACGAATAGAAGATGAGTTGAGATAAACAGCTTTTTGGACCCGGCACTAACAAAACCGGGCTGCACGAAATATATTTTTAGGTGCTCGAAGTACGAACAGAAACGAATTTGTTCGAAATTCAAGTCCACACTCTATGAGAATAACATTGAAAATGACCAGGTCTTTAAAACCAAGATGTTTTTTTTTCAGAATCCGACAGCATTTAATAACGATTAATAATCACACTTTATAAAACAGAATTCTTTTGAAAAATCTATAAAGATAGTTATTTATTTTGGAACTGAAATAAACTCAGTGTAAAGTGTCGTTCGAGTAAAAACCGTACATTATTTATTCATCAGTTTAAAAACAAACTTTCATTTTCGAATTAATAAATAAATTCCGTAGTTTTTGATTGAACTTTAATGGAATAAGTTTATTTTTAAATCGAAGTACAACTTTACGAATTCTTATCAAAGTTCAAAAAAAAGACAAATAAAACTTCAATTTATTATCGATTACTTTAAATTATTTTCGTAAAATTTTATGTTCACAGCCCGGCAAATCGTCGTGTAAGAATAAAAGTAGTTTAGCTCCTTGATTCATATTATTTATAAATATTGGAATAAAAATCGATCAAAGACTTGAAGTGGGGGGAAAAAAAAGTAGAAAGGATAATGTTTTGTTAAAATTCGCCAACGTCAAGACTAGATCAATGGAAGTATAACAATTCTGTGGATCAATAATTCAGTATCGTTTTGTAACTTCCAACCACGAGCGTCCTTGCTCATTGTGTGCGTATACATTTTACATTTTATATACACGTATAAAAAATGTACAGTCGCGAAATGATGGACACGTGTGTGTTCTTCCGTGTCAGCAACGACTCGACACATCTTTGAAAGGCTTCTCTTTTGACATTAATGCGCCGACTGAGAGATGCAAAAATAGAACGACACTATAAAGCACGATACTGATAATAATAGTGGAAAAAAAAATCCCTTATTCTGTTACCTAATGTTACTTCAACGATCGTGAATCTACGATAATATCGTCGTGGCTCGTCATTTGCATAAACTTTCGTGTTGACGTGAACCTGTCATTTCTACTTTTTTTTTTTTTTGTAAAACCCAGCAATTATCGTGATTATAATGAAGTGATTAACGGGAAGAAAAAGTTCAACTTTCTTCGCAAAAAGCATCCGATCAATATAACTCAACGATTCAATATTTATTTCATTAGAAAAGTAAATGTTTTGACATTTCGTACTGCGCGGACCTTCATTTAGTCACGTTTTGATGTTCTATGATTATTGAATTTTTTTTTTAATCTAAAAAATCTATGTTTAAAATATTTTATCCAAAGGCAATCATTTGAGCGATTCATTTCGATAGACCAAAGTTGAAGAAAAAGAAACAATAATTGAGACAACACGTAAATGTTTAAATGTTTAAATTTCGATTGGTACGCAGCGAAAGTTTTGCTACTGTATTTTTTTAATTTTTCGTATCGATTCTTCAAACTGATTTTGTTTTTAAATCTCAAGAAGATTGATTCTTTATCGTAGACAAAAACTACACAGAAATTTTTGGCTCTGGTATGAAAAGGGAAAGGAATTTTGTAAAATTGAGAAAAAATAAACGCCATTATTATTTCCAAGATAAATATCAAATGAATTAAGCATGGAACCCGGAGATAATTTTCAACATTTCGAGTAAATTTCACTCGTTCTCTGATTGTAATTACAGACACAAAAGAAGAAGAAGATGAAGAAGAAGAAGGGAAAGAGGAGAGAGAAAATGTTAGACGAAAACACGTATACGTGATTTGTCGACAAATGTATTTTCCTTCTCATCTCACGGAACGTTTATAAATAAATTTGTGTCTTATATACACATCGGTATATTTTCAGAAGCTTGGGGATAGTTGGACAAAATCTGTCTCAGTACGGTCGAAGAACGTGTTATGCGTCTTCAAAGTTCAAAGACTTTATACTGTCGTCTCTCCAAGATGGGAATAGAATTGCCAAGATTATGAGACTTAGATAAATGTAAGAATAAGATCGTAGAAAACATTTAGAAACTTGTGAACTAAGGTGTACATTGACCTCAACGAATTATGACAAACATCGAGATAAAACACAATGCAAGAAAAACATTCGATTTGTTCAGTTCAATACTTTAAACAAAAATCGATTTTTTGTTTGTTGAAATTATCAACTAAACGAACTATTCTAATTACACAATTTATCAAATCGATATCCTACGATCATAATTTCTGGACAAGCCCATTGTTTATACTCTCGTACGCGAAACTTTGTTTACCAGAGTGTGAAAGCGTTTGCCAAGCAACGAGTTGCCAAACATTTTAAAGTTTTAGAAAAAAAAATTCTAACTGTTACCAAAAAATGAGAATTTGTGCATAATTTTAATTCAAAGTATTGAGTAGAATGATATTTTAACTCTTGACAGAAAAAGTTCGAAATTTTCGGATAATTTCAAATTTTTTTTCATTTTTTTCGATCGTAACACCATCAATTTCCCATTTTTTCGTAACGAAATTCTCAATTTCGTAATTTCAAGCACGAAAAAGTCAAAAAAGCATGCCAAGTAAAAAAAAAAAAGGTTGAAAAGTGGAAATTATGTAGGAAGGAAAATTCTCAACATCCCTACTCTTCGCATAAATACCAAGAGGCAGAAAGAGCTATGGAGGACCGTCAACTATCAATTTCCGTTTTGAATTACCGAACGCATAATGCGAGCTCATGCATTCGCTGCTCATACGAATCTCCGGTCACTGTTTCGCCTGTCCTCAACGTATGCTCGTTGGCACATTTCGTCTTTTTTTTAACCCTGCTCCGTTGCTTCTTTAAAACATCTTGACACTGATTAACTAACCAACAAAGTTTGAGAAATTTACGAAAAATAAAATAAAATCAACACTCCCATCGGCCGAACTGCTTTTTCAAATTTTCCTAAACTATAAAACGTCTAGTTCGACCAATTCCTTATAAAATATTATTTAATGACAAAGTTAAATTCCCAGCAAGTTTGATATTAAAAATACATCGATTCGCAAAACTTTGTAAAAAAAAAACAAGAAAACAAACAAAAACTTTATCCCGTTCTTTTCAACTTTTCCAACAACACCAAAACTTTGATCTCACTCTTCCTGGAACTTTGTTCGATCCCAGATATTTTGCAGAAAATTCATTTATTTTTTCTTCCATTCTTGCAGATTATTTTTACGAAACAAAATTTATTAAAGTATTCTCCATTTGAAATATCGAAACATTGTTATGGGACATTGTTTAAAAAGTCTTGGAATGAAATTCATACAAAAATTACTTTTCGCCACTCGAAAAATCGTTTCAAAGAAAATCACATCGAATCGGACCAACGTACTTGAGTTAATTTTTTCAGTAATGAAAGAAAGCCATTATTTTTGATAATTTAATAGTCAAAAATGAGGAGGAAAGTATTTTTTTTACTGGATTATAATTTATATGCAAATATCGTAGACTTTTGAGAACCTCTGGCGACACTGGAATCCCTGACTGATCTATATCGTCATAATCCGGCTGTTACGTAACGGGTGCTGCACCCACTTGATTGGGGGCGAGCCAGTGTCTCTATCACTATCGTAATCCATCAATACTTTTGACAGAGCTTAGTATTTCTCACATTTTTTCTTCCTGCTGTCACTGTGGTCATGAATAGTGCGCCGGAAGTTGGGCTTAATCGTCGATGGCTTTGTGGTAGTAATGATTTACGAGCTCAATCAATCTTTGTGACGTTAAATAACAAAATAACGAAAAATCGATCAAAGTAAAAAGAACGAATCTTTCTTGGCAGTGTTTGTGGAAAAAAGCAATTAATTAAATCGTGATTGCAAAACGAGGAGAAAATGTGCACAAAGTAAACGAATTTCTGTGGCGTAACAACGTTACATTGTCACACGAACGAACAAAAGCCAAAACTGTTTATTTTTTCAACGAGTTTACATTTTCTTGATATTTTCATTTTTTAAAAACTGTCAAATGAACGAAACTTTGATTTTACCGTCTCGTGGAAATTATTTTCGAACAAAACAAATAAAGAAACCCTTGAAATGTTTCATTTACGTAACTCTTGGAATTCTCTTTTCGTTGAAGAGAAAAAAAACTTTAGTCATAGCAACGAGCGATATTGTTTAGTTTGTTTCTAAAATCGATTTCCATCGAGATTGAGATTTTATCGACAACGACAACGACCGATAAGCCCACCGATAAACACATTTGACGAAAAAGTATCGTCAAGCAAACATACTTAAGAAATCGAGGAAATGTAAAACAGAAAATGAGGGTTGTTCGTGTTTTTTTTTATTTATTCTTTGGGAAGTGAATCATAGTCTAAAAAATCCATTTTTTCTTTTTCCTTACAAATGGGCCAAAAAATCCATCAGAAATAAAATCACGGTTCCCAGCTACGATTTTTTTCTCCCCTACTCTTCGGGGGTTCGCCTTTGTTTGTTTTTTTTTCTTTGCCTAGAGAATAAGCGATCTTTATCCCTCGGTCGTACAGGTAACCCGAGAATTTTGTCTCGAGCTCAGGCAGCCATAATACCAATGAACGTGTCAGAAACACTTGTGCACACGAGGAACGAAAAAATAAAAATTGTAACGGTCTCACATGCGGGACAAAATATTATTTGGAACAGCGTTAAAAAAGGCCGGAGGATTTTGTTTTCTAGGAGAAAGCATTGGACCTTCGATTTTAATGGAGAAAAAAAATGTAATAAACAAATACGAAGTTTTTTTCTTCGAAGAAAATTTGTTGGAAACTCGAGCTCTCTAGCCAAATATTTCTGATTTTTTCATTATAAATTCGCTAATGTAAATAATCGATGACAAACGAATTGAGTCTCGTAACATCAAAATTTTGTCTGATACCGAGAATGAAAAGCGACGTCAATAAATTTCGTACGAAACCGAACTTTTTTTTCGTCGATAAACAACAATGTAAGCGTCGCATTGATGAATTCGCAGAAAAAAATAATACGAGACTAAACTTTTTTAGAAAGAATACAATTTCCGAATTCTTGGTACTAACAACGAGCTTTGTATCGAATAATTATCAGAAATGAAGTTCTAGGAAGGACTGGAAAAGGAATTCTTCGATGTTTTTATTTTACAGATGAAAAGAAAAAATGTTTCGAAGAGTATCAAATAAATGAATGTATTTTTTGAGACTTGTTACGATTCCGAAGTAAAAAGCATGTGAAAAGATTATTTATTTGACCTCTGGTCGAATATTCTTACCTCAAATAACACGACTCGGAGGACAAAGGTAAACGTCGAAGTAACGGAGGTGGGAAGAAAGAAGAGAAAAGGAAACACGAGCTTCGGCAGAGACCTCGTTTCAATTCGACCAGCCACCCACCCTGGCGGAGTTACACAACGCTTACTGTAACCGATTCTTTTTCTTTTTTTCCGTCCCCTCGTTCTCCTCGTAGCCGCGGTATCATTTGTCAAGAATTTAACTCAGCAATTTGAAGTATCAAATATCCCGATGGAATTTCTTGAAGAAATTCCTCCGGCGTTTATAACGAACTGTCTTATTTTGATAAACGATAAAAGCAAACGATCGATATTTTCAGCGCGATTCGGTACGCAGGATCGTGAATCCACGACGAAGCAAGGAAAGAGGAGGGGGGGGGGGAAAGGGAGAGAATATACGAAATGGACTAGTCCGGGGTACCAAAAACCGTTGGACGAAAAAATCGATTTTCTTCGTCGTAAGCACGAAAAGGGTTTACAAGAAAACAACAACAATTTGTGACCCGAACGCGAAAACCTTCAGTCTGTTACGTTTCGTTTCTCACTAACTCTCGTGTTATTCGATATTTGTCACTCTATCCCGCCTTTTTTCACCGAACAACAGACTGTCGTGGAAACAATGGAAATCGAATGAAATACCAAGGGATGATACATCAGGAAATAATCGAGGTTTCCATCGACAGTTTATTTTCTCGTTAGAAAATGTTGATTCCGTTTGTTTTACTATTTTTTCTGTTTGTTTGTTCAACTGACCTTTATAGCACTGACGAAGGAAGGGTTGAAGCTCGATCAAGACGATAGCAGCAGCAGATCTCTGTGGATGGGCCACACGTCGAACTGATTCGTGAGTCGGGAACGAAGTGGCGCGGATTCGGTTCTCGTCTGTGCCACTCGGCTCTTTGCTACTACTACTCCCGGGTGGCGCTGTTCTCTTCTATATCTCTCTTTCTCTCTCTCTCTCTCTCTTTCTCTCTCTCATTTGCTATATCTCACTCGTTCTTTGGCTTTACTGTCTACCCCCGCTCCACAGCCAACATCCCTTCTTCGTCGTAGCATCGGCATCGTTGGTAACACACTCGTGTATATACACAGGCCAAAGCAACGTCTCACCAAGGGCGAAACGCTATATGTGCATCATACGATCGCTGCTTTAACCCCCCAACACTCGTTCGTATGCAAGGATTCTAATTCTGTATCGTATTTTTTCACATTCCCATTGATGTTTCATATATTTTTGGAAAATTCAAGCCAGTTTATAAAAGACAGTGACATTTTTTTTATTTCCTTGCGGTTACAAAGACTTTATTGTTATTTCTTTCGACAATAAGTCTCAACGGTGACAAAAAGTTTTTACTATTGTCTAAAAGGTAATTAACTGTAATTTGTTGATAACGAGGAATTATTGTTCTATGGAATGTACTTTTTTTGGGATTATTGTCTTTTTTATGCATTTATAACCTCGAGACTATAATTGAGCGTTATTCTCAAGTTTGAAACATTTATCGGTGAACTTTTTATACAAACCGAAACAAATGAACAGTGAATACATTTTTTTCAAACTTCCAAAAAGACTTTTATTCTAGTGATACCTTTTTTCGGTGTTAATTTGAGCCATAGCGGGACTTACGTTGTTCCCTCGTGTATCAAATTTCGAGTTAATCGAAGTTAAAGAAGAATGTACGACTCAAGAAGTAAAGCTTTTGGCAAAATTTGTTGGTGCTCTGTCAAAAAATGTATAATTCTCGATATTTATGAGATCGAATAATTCTGTAAGTTGATGATTATTCCAAGCCTAATAATAATCATAAAAAAGCCTGTAAATGTTGACTTAATAAATAATTTCGACGATCGTTAGTATCTTAAAGAAACCTCATTATTTTTAATATTTTTTTAATGAATTGGGGTTATAACGATGTGCAAATTGATCGAAAAAGCATTAGTAAAAGATTTGGTACGAAATAATAACGTAATATTGTAACGTAAAACCCCGACTGGGAATAATAAAGAAAGTTGGTTTCGCCCGAGGGAATTGCGTCGATGTTTCAGCAGATCAGCTGGTGCGCCGGTCACGAGCTCGCGTCTTGTTGTTCTAGGTCGCGTTGGGCTTTTCTCTTGTCACCCCTTCACCCCTTGGCCCTTAACCAACGATCCGCAGACTTGCTCTCCCATTTCCGGGTTTCATTCTACCCTGCAACGGCAGCACAGTCGATCCTGGTCTACCTCACCCTTCACGTCATCCTCCGCCGTCAATTTGCTGCTCAAGTTTCGCCGGATTCGCGCCAGAGGGCGCCACCAGGATCAGACGAAGAGGGAGGGCAGAAAATTTAAAGGTCGACTCGAACAGCCAGTGCAAAACTCCTCTCGCCGATCAATACTGAATTCAACTTTCCATCTATAACTAACACTCGATTCCAACCCTTACGATATCAATGTTCATCAAATAATCACCTTCTCAATCGCAATTTAAAATTCAAATGGTCAAACGATTGACATTTTTTAGTAATTCGATTCCGATTCAAGGACACTCTCGATAAATTACAGTTTGACAAAACCAGCGCGTAAATATCGTCAGTAGACAAACATTTGAAAAAAAATCTTACCCGATTTGAATCGAAATAAAAAATAAATAAAAACATCGATTGAAATGAAATTGTTTCATTTTGCAGCTTATCGAAAATAAAAATCTACAACGCCATTTTCCATGTGGGGATTATTGTTCGTAAGGAAAATCCCAATAATCACATTTATAATGTTAAAAAAAATTGTGTTTCCATGAATTTTCGATTACTGTTGAAGCAATTAGTCCAATATTCAGTGACGTAGACAATAAACGTGGGAGGAGATGTTCCAAGAAACGAGAAAAGTCACTTGCAGCTAATTTCCTTACCTTCCAAACGAGACTCGTTGCATAAAAAACTACTGATCGATAAAAGTTCTGTACGTCACTGGAGAATGACAGTTTCATTAATAAAATCTCGAAAGTAATAAAAATGTTGATTATTTTGTTGAGTGTCCGTGCAACTCAATATTTTGCGACATTAAAAAGAATTTCATGAATTCTATTCGTTTAGAAACTTCACGAAAATACATTTTTCAAGTCACCACATTTTTTTATCATCACAATATATTTCGTCGATTTCTTCAAACTCAACAATTGACCTTTTTTATGGCCAAAAAAAATTCTCATCGCATTACGTTCGTAAATTAAAGGAAATAATCACAAAAATTTTCAAATGACTAATAAATAAAGTACAATTGGGAAAAGACATTTCAAAACAATTGGCCAGTTTGCTCTTCCTGAATAAAGCCGACCAAACGTCAACATATATATATTAAAACGATATTGGTATTCGATATTACGAGGAGCTTCGTGCAAGCTTTGTACGTTTCTCTATTTATATTTTATATGAATATATATATTCGATATGACGAAGAAGATTCAATTAATCCGGTTAACGACCGATTGATTGGACTCTCCCTGTTTCTCTGAACAAATCGAGCGGTTGTATGAACACGAGTGTATAAATATGTATATCAAATTCGTGATATAAAGTGAGTCCTCGTTTCTGAGTAAAATGTCAATATCTATTTCGAACGACAAATCGATTTTTTTTTTAACGATACGTATTATAAATAATCATGTAATTTCAAATATAATATTGTACGATATCAAGAACATTATAAAATCCGAAGAAATTGAAAATAATGAATAATTCAACTCAGACTTAGAAACTTTTTTATTTTTATTTCTTCTTCAGCTGGAATATTAATTACGTAATTCGAGTTGAGGGAATTTTGACTAATTATTTGTACAACTGTCCCGAGACTGGTGGAAATTTTTTAAAACGTTACAATCAGCCGTTTTAGAAATATATGATTTTTTTTTATTTTTTTATTTTAATGGGCGAAACACACTGAAATAATTTGTTGTTACTCATTAATTTGAAATTAAATGAAGAAAATTTGATCAAAGTGACGTTGACATTCGAGTTGGCAACATAATTCTTTTTCGTATAATTATGACAACAAAAATGATGGGGTTCACACAAAATGATGGAGTTCATGGCAATTTCATCCACAGAAGTTTTAGGATACATTAAAACCGATGAAGTTCAATAAATTTCGATGAAATCTAAACTAAAACATTAAAAAATGCATATTGAATAACAATTCAACGATAAAATTACCGTATGTACAATTTATTTCCTGTAAAAACATTAAAAATCGTATTCTTAGAGAAATAAAAATTCTTGACACTTTCGTCAACGATTGTACCTCCAAGTTGATCCTAAAAAAAAATCGGCTCCAGAGACTCCCGCGATGTTGAGGAATCTAAAACCGTCGAAAGAAAAAAAAAATTTCAGATTTTGAAGAAAATAAATAAAACGATCGGAGTTGAGACAATTTTCTGAATTGCCCAAAAATTACAATTCTCAATTTCTTGAAATAAATCGGTAATGGTAACGGATGAAAACCTTTGAAAACTCAATAAAAACATGGACGTAAAAAATGAGAGTAAAACTAGGTCCCTCGCTTAATAAACATCGAGATGAAATAGAGTCACGAGTTTTTTTTGTTTGTTTTTTTTTTTCGTTGAAACTCGTCGTTGTGGTCGATTGATCACGAGATTGTAACATCAAGGATGGAAATTGTCTGGGTTTCTATTTAACTTCGTTTTTATTTTCTCGTACACCTGCAAATTTTTCATGACAATAAACACGAGGACACGGTTTGACGGACACCTGGAATTGTTGTGTGTAGTTATGAGGATATATTCAGTATTTTTGAAGGCAGCGAGAAATTCAACAATTATTTGGACGAACGATTTATCCTCGGTGTCAGAGTTACAAAATTTATGAGAAAACTGTGTTGTTCCTTGGCAGAGATCTGACGTTATTGCATGTTGGGCATTTTCTCGTGTAGATGAAATTCTTCGAACGAAATTTTCAAGTTCTCCTTGAGTTTCATTTTTAACAAAACAATTAAATTTACTAATTAACCAGTAATAAATATTTAAAAAAATCGATAATAATGAAGAAAAATGTGAAAAAAAAAATCGACTTCGTTTTCAAAGGCAATTTAATCTGCAGTAATTTCTATGATTCAAGTGATTAATTAAGCCACAAATCCTTTCGCTCATCATAAAATAACGTAGACACACGTTTTTATGAATTATGTCAAAAAAAAATCTTCAAAATATACAGCGATCTGTGCAAATGTTTATTTTTCGAGAAAAAAAAGAAAATTTAACGTCTTGCAACCGTCGCCAAAATGATTGAAACCTGGCACAAGAAATCTCGTCTCCAAATTGCTTGCATCCGATCCAAAAGTTTTGTAATCATTGTTTTGGGATTGATGGTGAAATAAAAAAGAAAAATGCTGCTTTTTACGAAGGCGATCTTCGGAATGATAGATCAAGTAGGAAATTTCGTGTACGTGACTTTTTATCGCCTGTACCTGCGACTAAAAGAGAGACTGGCTGACGTGTAAAAATATTGTCGTCATGTAAACAGACAACACGTCAGAGACAGGAATCTCTCATCGAATATCGCGTTTTAGCGAGTACAGATTAAACGAAGCCTTGGTGATAAAGCAACGAATTTTGACGATGACACAACGCCAGGAGCTTTGCCGAGGATTACGTGAATTTTAACTTCTCTCGATCGTCTCTCACCTTCCTTCCATCTTTTTGTACATATGAGACTTTTTTTTCGAGCCATAGACTTTGACGATCATTTTTTATTTCGTTGTAGAGACTGATAAAAAAAATCTAATACGTTTTGCAATTTAAACTCGAAATCTTCATATTCCATCATTAACGCTTCGTCAACACACTGGGTCATTTTGACCCTAACTTATAACGTAATTAATCGCCGAAATATAAAAATTTCGGAAATTCATGATTTTCAAGTAAAATTCTCACCTTTCTGACTGTCAAAGAATTCGATAACTTTTTTGAAAGCATTAAATTTGATATTCTCGACCGAAGGGCTCCCGATGACCTTCAAATAAATTTTTTTCCGGGTCAAGATGACCCAGTGCGTCGAGGAGTGGCAAAATCTCAGAGTGTCTCTTTTTTTCGAATCGATCGAAAAAGGGCAAAAAAAAAGATGCAGAGTCGAAAATACCAGCGACGTTTAAAAATCAACTAAATTCTTCGTATCAAAAGAAGAAAAAAAAAGTAAACTAAACAAAAAAACGTAAATTCACAGCCAAAAATGGCAAATGTCTGACTTCATATGATTGTAATAACGTGTGTTTATATATTTATATTCGCATAAATGTAAGTCCATGTGTAAAAGACTTAACAGCAGTGAATAGAGGATAAAGACAATACATTTTGGTATCTCTCTTTCTTTAGTGTAACGGTAGTTGCTAAGCGGAACTAGTGTCTGTCATTTTGTACGATCGTTAGCTACGAGAGAATACTACGAAGCGCGCGCGCCTCCAAAATATTTTCCGTACGAGCGAGAAGCATTTTTTGTAGCGATGTTTAAAGGAAAGGAGAAGCGAAAAAAAAAGAAAGGATTTTCGTTCACCAGAACCGGAAGTATGGAAGAGTGGTGCATTGGATTTTATTTTTTCTATATTTAGAGAACCTTGCTCTTGGAAAGCTCACGGAGACTTTTCAAATAACCGCAGGCAATACACACGCTGCCCCTGGGATTCTTACGTAACGCCCTTCCCCCCCTCCGCGCTCTCTTTTTCCACACGTACGTATATTTGTGTAGGGGAAGGAACGGAACGAACCATCCACAGAAGGGGAACAAGGGAAGGGGGAGAATGGACACACAGAAGGTGAGATGAAAGGTGCGAAAATGTATTTTTGGCAATCATTACGTGGGAGTTTGTCATATCACCTGTCGACTCGATCCTCACGTTTATTTGAATATTTAGAAAACGATGAGAATTCAAAAAGTATTGAAAATACAGTAGAAAACTCATTTCCTGTTTTTTTAAAGGTTGAGACTTATTTTTGTTTTTTTGTTTTTTTTTTTGTTACACGCGTGTTGTGTGGACATTCTTGAAATGTGAGAAAAATATTTAAAAAACATCGAAAGACTTGAAATAAAAAGAATAATTTAAAAAAACATTAAAAAACATTTAAAAAAACCTTATTCACATTTTCTACTAAATCGACTTTCATTTTAGAATGTTTACATTTTTAATTTTTTTTCATTCTCGAAATAAACTTTTTTCGATCTTATCAACTTATTGTACTTCATGTTTTTGAAGGAAATTAAAATCGACAACAATAAAATAATTGGAATGTGTTTAATTTTCCAAATATTTTTCAAACTCTCTTCTCTCTTTTTTTTTCTCTCTCTCTCTCTCTCTCTCTCTTTCTCTTGATCTTGAGTTACCATTGAAAAATGCGGGTTTCGAATGGTTGAAATAGTATATAAGCTCGAGGGAAGTTGGAAGGCGGACGCGTCATGCTAATTAAGACGAACGGTCTACCAACCGCGTATGTGAGGTCGTTAGAGCCACTTGACGTTAGAGCACAATCAGCCTCCCAAGCAACCAGCATTTGTATATTTTTTTAGCACTGGTACATGTATATTTTTTAAATATATCGTTTCGTATGCGTGTTTTATCATCACATTTTTTAGACAGTAGCATGCGAACACAGGTGGGAGGTAGAAAGGAAATGTTTAATTTTGAGATTTGCAAAAAAAGAAAAAATGTAATTTCAGCTTAAATTGTTTAATAATTATTTTGAAATTCGCTACAGATAAAATGATTGATTCATACACAAAATTATTAACGCGATTATAATCGAAACAATGATAATTATTTCGTTGTTTTCATTGGATTGGAAAAAAAATTGAAATTTTTTTTTTCTCTCCTTCAATAAGTGATTTCTATTCGTTTCATTTTCGTTTGTTTTATCAGAATGACGAAAGATAAAAATAATCGAACAGTTATTTAATTAGCTTGTTATCCCAGCCTCGTGTCAAATCAGTTGAAAATCTCGTGTTTGCACGTTTTTTTTCTTGTTCTATATCGTGGGTGTAAAACGTCACACTCAAATAGACTCACGAGACTGTAAGAAAATTTGAAAGAGAATATTCGGCGTTCAAGGTTCGTTAGACCCGGGCTTATTGCTACACATACATTTTAATAGTTCTTCGCGAGCAAAACACTTGCAAATCCAAGCTTCTCTACACTTCGAGATTGAGCATATATCCACATGTATAATTATTTGTGTGTGAGCACAAAGCGAACTGAGTGTTTATTGGCTGAGGCTCAAAAATTCGTCCGCAACATTCGAGCAGAATAAAATAAATCGAACAAAAAAAAATCAAGAAAGAGTGCAAAGAAAAAAACGTGCTTTCAAAATTCGATAATTTTTTTCTCCTCTTGACATTTATTTTATTCATGCACCCAAAAAAAACAGAAGATTTAGAAGCTTCCGAAGGATTTAAAAAACGTTTAGCAACCAACAAAATTCCATAGTGACAAATTCAATGACGTAGTGTACAAGAAACAAAATAAACAGATTAAATGATATTTTTTACTCGTTCTACCAACGACTCGACTCTCTTACGTTGACTTATACGCAAAAATCTCATGCGGAATTTGTCTAGTAGGGATTAACGAGGGACTCTGAATAAACAGATGTTTCTCGTAACTCTGTACATTCATTTGGCTAATATAAAAGCTGAGCTATAATAAGTACCGAGTGCAGATGGAAAAGGAACGAACAACATTTTTTATATGAAATTATTATTATTTAATTACCAAAATGTCATTTTTTTGGCATGAAGTTTGTTTTAAAAAACAAATTTATTTTCTACACGAATCCAAGAGCAATAACGAAATGTATTTTTATGGCAAATCATTTAATAATAGAATTTTTGACAATTACAACAAAAATCAATCTTAAAATTCGACAAGGGATTGAGATTTCGAGTCAAAGAGTCAAAGAGACAAAATCACGGTTTTCTACAGCCCTCAGGACGAAAATATACTACGAATTCTCCCTATTTTGAGATCTGTTGAATTCTTCTTGTATTTCCTTTTCTGTAGGTTCTAACTTTGTATGTTACTGATCTAGAAGACATTCGAACTCGACTTAACAGTTTCACGATCCTCGACCCTTTGTCATTCAGTCGACATTCTTTATAGTATGTGTAACCTTGAAGAACCTTGACATTTTTATTTCCTTCTTCATTTCGATTGGTAGGTGAAGAAAAAATTTTGGTCAATAGACAGAAAATCCGGTATAATTTTATTTTTATTGTTGTAATGTAAAGTTGTAACGTATTGATTAAAAAAAATCGATTAAAATGACTCAATGTTTCCTGATAAATAAGTGAAACAACCTCCGGGTCACAGAGACCCAAGTGACGATGGAATGGAGCATCTAATTAATGACAACTTTTTATAAATATAAATAAAAATAAAACTTTTTAAAAAAGTCCGAAAGAATTTCGTAATAAAATTATTTAAAGTTTTCCCCAATTTACTGAAATGACAGATTTCGATTGAACTTAGAATGTCCTGTGCGACGGTACAAAGTAAAGTGCATTTTCACGCAACAAAATTACCGAGTTCTCCGAATCCTTTAAATATCCAACTGTACGCCACCCCTATTTTAATTCCTCGACTCATTTAATCACCAATAGTGAGTATCCTTTTCTTAAAGACACGAGTGAATAAATAATTAGGACTTTTGAAAGCCACAACTATAAACCCGAAAATTCAGAATCAATCATTGATTTTCTTCCATTTTAAATTAATTAGCTTTCATTTTATTTTTTTTCACCAAAAACCACCGAATGGAAAATTGTGAAAAAAATTCTATAAAATTCTTCGAACTGTACTAAGTTTGTGAAAAAATAGCCAATCCGACGTTCGTAGTGATTCAGTAAAAAATCCGTCATTTCATTAAAAAATACGAAATACGAAATTTTTGCCGTTTGTCAAATGTCCCGAGGACCATGTAGAAAAAAAACCCTAGGCTTTGTCGTTAAAATACTATTTGAATCTTTGAAAAAAATAAAAATGAACAAATGCACTATGGCTCAAAGGGTCAGTTAATTAAAAAAGTTAATGAATCGTAAATAAGAAATTAGTATAGTGAAAAAAAAGTAGTAAGAATAAAAAAACAGGAGAACAGGTGAAAATCCGGTAGAAGAGTTGAGTAGAAAACGAAACAAAGTGCCTTGAGAGCGATGAGTGATATAAATATAAATTTGAGGGGCAAAACGCGGGAGAGGTCCAAGAGCGTTATTGTTGGGCGAGGGATCTTCTTGGCCGTGAAAAAGCGTCTCGTCGGGTTTCTTCGTTTAGTCCGTCACGCACTTGAGAGCTTTACAGCGGATTGGCTTTGGTAGGCTGGTGCATAAGTTAAACACAGAAGAGATCCGTTGAGTCTGCCACAGCGTCTTGCCAAAAATAATTAAACGCATTTCCCTCTCTTTCGTGTTGCTTGCTTCCTCTCTTACGGCTGTGCCTCTCGCGTTAATTTGTTGCGAATTCTTTTGTTTTTCTCTCATTTTTCTTCGTCTCTATCGTTTCTATTTGATTTTATTTATTTTATTTTCCGAAAAAAGGCGGATCTCCCGCGTAAGAACGATGATGAGGGAGCCAGTTCGAGGGTTTAACGACAAATATTTTTGCTACAGACACACAGAGCTATGCAGCTATTTTAAAACGCGAGGGGAACGCTGTTGTCAGGCGCGGTACGTTCTCTACGTTGTACTATTAATATATACACTTATATATTTACGTCTAGAGCCATTAATGTAAATATTTGCAATAAAATTTACTGCACAGTTGTGGATTTATTCCAGTGCAACATCTCCGTCAAGTATTTATTTGTGTCGGATTTATTTCTCGTTAATTTATTTATTGAACATTAAGGTTATGTTGTCATTCAAATACACTGTAATAATGTTTACGCTGTGGGTTTTGTTCGCACCGGTTTTCAGGATCGACGAAGTTAATTATTTGAGGATTAGATTTAATGGGATTTTTATTCATATTTTCGGGCTAAATTTCACGATGTATTTAAGTTAAAAAGAAACATTTTACTATTTGTACCTAATAGAAAAAAAAAACATATCGCGTCAACGATGTCGAAGTTTTTATCGTTAAAATACGAACATGTCAAATGGTGATTTTTCTGAGTCACTGCGAAGTTTATTTTTCGTAGATTTTGTCTTTTGGTTATCAACGATGGATGTAAACTAAAAGGTTCGAACAATTTTCGTTACTGGAAGGAGCAAAAAAAAACGCCACAAATTTCAGAAAAAAGAGCTCGCGTTACGTTACGATTGTGGGAAGTTTGAGCCTCATTGAAGTTCACTGTTCATTTACGTTTCAGGCGATTAAGCAACAGTGCAAACTGTACCCATGCCAATTCGACTTCAATTTGTCTCAATTAAAGCTTTCGCACGTTCTTAAAAGCTCGATGAAGCTTCCTGTATCGACAAACGAGTTTTATTAACAATTAAGAATATGGATCAGTCATCCACCCTGGGTCGAGTTTTCGAAAGTGAATTTTTGTCGTTCGATCCGGAACAGAAAAAAGTTTCAGTCCATTTTTCTTATTATCTTGTGTGGGCTAAGACTTTTTATAAATTCCCATCTGAATAAAATGTCAGCTGTCAGTTTGACGTTTGGTTTTAATGTCACAAGCGTGAGTTTATATTTTTTTCCAATAATTTGCACTTTCCTGGATGCAAGGGTAACTTTGATTAAAATTTCGATTTTGTTCCATAACAAAACGAGACAGCTGCTTCGCTGAACTTGAATTTTAACGCTTGGAATAGGCAGCGGTTAGCTCGGGAAGCTTTTCAAAAGCTTTTCTTACTCTGTCGATAAAAACATGTGGGTTTGACAGTCGATAAGATTAGAATCCACACGAAATTCATTCGATCACAAGAATAAGCAAAATGTGGGTTTATCGATGCTTTGTTCGATGCTGCCACCTGGTGGGGAGAATTTTAAGTAGACAAAAACATAGAAAACTTTTTCTTTTTATAAGAACATTTTCATTCGAAGTTAACGGAATTTATGAGATTTTAGAAAAGACCTAAATCAACAAAAGCGAAAACAGTTCGAAATAATGAAACGTAAATATGTTTGTACGGAATATTTCCCATTTGTTTTCTTCGAATCGAGTGTATATTTTATTTTTTTGATACACAATTTTTGTTTTTTAATCATCAAAGTGATCATTTATGACCTTCGTACGGAGTTTGCATAAGAATAAAATTCAAGATTTGAAATCCCTCGAGTACAATCGTAGGACGTAGGCAAAGTGGTAAAAATGTGGGGTGGGGGTGACGTGTGTTACCCTGGGGGCTGTCTTGAGTGAACGAGTGAAATTGCACACACATCCCACCAAACAGGCTGTCTTTTCAAGCAACGAGGTGTGAACTATCCCATGACACTTCCGACCACAAACTCATTCATCCCTTTCTTCAACATCATTTTTCAGTCTCGTGTATTCATGAACTCTTCAACATGTATTGTAATTATTATTGTGCTATATTTGGATCGTAATCGTTAACTTTTCCTTGTGCCACGTGTCGACACGTTTTACAATCACTAGGATACAATTTTTGATGGATAAGTTATGCTCAAAAGTTATTGAAACATACGATCACGATGGGACGAACTACGAAGGGTGACGAAAAATCGTACTCTATAATTTGTCTTCGATGAATTATGAGTCCTTTGCACAACATACTCATTATTTTCCATTTCGTAAATACTTTTATTACATTAATTTTTTTTTTCATCCTGTAGATAAATAAATAAATAAATAAAGAAAACCTTATAATTTTTTACTGAAATCTTTTTCTAGGAATATTTCAAATTTCATGATTTTTGGTGACTAGAAAATTTCATGGAAATGTTATTCCCTGGGAATTTCACTTTTAAAGTGAATTGAAATCAGATTCATTGCAGGTTTCAATGAATAGAACAAAAAAAAATAGTGACGAAATTTGTTTTTTCATTGATTTTGACAAAACAGATCGATTCAAGGATTTCAAACGTTTCAAACATTTTTTTTAAGTGTTCGTTTTTATGCTGGAATTCGAACTTCGAACTCAAGTTTTTTTGTACATTTCGTCTAGTGAAAAATTCTCGAATACAGTGAATTTGTCAACGATCGTTAAAGTCTATTTTTTGTTAAATATTATTTACCCACGAGCGGCTTAATTTTCTGGAAAATGGAAAAGAGGTGGAAAAGTGGACGACGAGGATGAGTTCGTCAAGGCGAGCGATAGTATGGATTTCCTGGTGAGGATCAGGTGTGGCTTTCTCTCGAGACGCATCTGCGACGCCTTAATAAACGCAAAGGAAATTTTTTCGACAATCTACCCCTCAACCTTTTTCTCGCAAATTCCTTTTCTTCGCTACTGTCTCAAAAAAACTATTATCTTCGGTATTCTTATACAATTTTTAAAACCAAATTCGACTGTTCGCATTTTCACTTCTGAATGGAACAAAAAAAGAAACTTTTTTTGCAACCGAGGGCAACGAATTTTCGATCTTTTAATTCGAAATAAATAAATAAAGACGTCCGAGTGTATTTACTTGGAGAATTTTTCGAAATGCTTAATTTAGTAATTTCTCCAATGAAACAAAAAAAAAATTGATTCGCTCGGATTATGGATAAAAATAAATTTAAAAAAACCAAAACGTATGGGGTAACGTTTTAAAAATTCTTGTTCAAACGAAGTGAGGAATAAATCACTTAATTTTATTTTCAACTTAAATTCTAAATAATGGCCGACTGTACTACTTTCTGTGGCTGAAATATTCGAGAATTGTTGAACGAATGTAAGAACAAATAAACTTTCGGAAAAATGTCAAATATGGGGTTTAAAATTTGAGAAATTCTCACCTTTCGAAACCCATACTTTTTGTCGTTGTGTCTGCGAAACCAAACGATTAAAATTCGTCATTTTTTTAATAAAAACTTCCCCCTCCGTGGCTCTGTATTGCCGAGAAAAAAAAAAAGAAAAAAAATGTGGAAAATTTTCGTAATTATTCCGCAAAATGTGAAGTTTTTTGCCGTTCCCCATGAGAACGTAAAACCGTGAAATCCTTGATTCCCAAATGTTTCGAATACGAGAGACAGTGAATATTTTCTAAAATAATGGACGTAGTTTTTTAAGGATTTAATGAATCAAAATTTTCAGAATTAAACTAGAAAAGATAAAGATTTAGAATAAATGTTCGCTGAATAAATGTTAGAAATAAATATTTAGCTGTAAATAATTATAAGAAATTGTTGGTCTGTAGAAAATTGTAAAATGAATGGAAATTTCATGAGAGCGACAATGCTCGTAAAGTTTTATCAAAAATTCACAAATAATCGAGCAATAATGGCGCCGTATCTATGGGGCGTGTTGCCATCAAGCCGAGATGAGAAATTTCATTGGAGAATCGGAGGGAAACTGCAGGGCGAAAGGGCGTGGTTTATGCGATAGGGTGGAAACAACCCCTAGTCGATGAAAATTCGGGTTCTGGGCCGAACCACCGGGCGGACATGGAATTCTTATCAGACACAATCTCGATCTCGGTAAGTCGGTACTTCACGATATAGTTCGACAGAGTGAAAGGAAAAAAGTTCATCGAAAGTTTTGTTAAAACGATAGAAATTCGATTTATTTTAAATGTTATAATCCCCGAGTGATAAAAGATTGATTTCGTCTGGTTTTTGTTTAAAAAATCGATTATGCAGATTTGTGATTTCGAAATATTTTGACAATGACAAGCCGGATGTACGAGGTCAATTTTTTAGTGTGAATTTCACCCCAAGTTTGGATCATTTGTCACTTTTATCAAAGGTAAGCATTTTGACGATTTCAGACTTTTTTTTTAAATTTTACCTCAACGTCTATTTTTTTATGCACTTGACTCGTAAAATTAATTGATCGCCAGCATTTTTCTATGCTTTTCTTTTTCATTCGATTTTTCATTTTTATTTATTTTTCGCATTGAAAAATGACGTTTAAGTCCGCATCGTCGTCAAATACAATAAAAAATCGTTTTTTCAATTATTGTTACCCGGAATTTCGATTCAGGTTTGAATTCTGAATAAAACTAAAAATAACGATAACTTGAAAATCCGGAAATTGAACACAATGGACAAAGTTTTTATCGCACCCTAAAAATTTTGTTGAAAAATATTAATTATTTTGTTCAATACTGTCAACAAATTATTTTTCGATAGTAACATTTTTTTAAAGTCCACAGTATTTTTGGTTTCTTCAGACACTGTCATCAAAATATTCGACTTTTTCACCGAATTTTGTTGTCAGTGTCTAAATTTCTCAAAAAACAACGCTGCATTAATTTCCTGTGAGATTTCTTTCATTTCTTTAACATTTTCTTGTTTTTCATACTTTAAAAAAGACTTCTACGTTTAAAAAATGTAAATCTGTGTAAAGATGAATCCACAGCGACTGTTTCGTGGTTGTAAAATTCCGAATGTGCAATGATTGAATTATTGATAAAAATAGGGTTCGAGAAATGTTGTCGAATCCATACAAATGGCTGGTTTAGCATAAAAATTTGTTGGAACGAGAGACACAGCGAATTTTCGCGTAAATCGTTGGGGTGTGATTTTATTTTTATATGTTTTTTTACCGCATCGTTTTAATGCTTGATAAGGAAAGGATCTCGAGGTTTGTTCCATTTAATAATTTATCCAGTGTCCCGTTGGCTCTCGATGAGATTCGCCGTTGATTTTACGTTCGCTTTTTATCCTCCTCACATTTCTTTTTCTCTTTCACACTCGTCTATATTTTCCTATTCTCGTTCGAACGAATCGAACATGAAATTCCCTCGGGATACATTTCCCTGAATTTTGCCCCTCGACATAACGCTTTCCCTTTTCTTCTAAATACGTCTCTCGAAATATCTCTTCTGCCAAATAACAACCACGTCCTATTTGACCAAATATTGACTGAATCAATTATCAGATTAGTCGGAACAACCCTTTCTGTATTTTTCTCCCAACAAAAAACAACTCTTATTCCTTTATCGATAATTTTTTCACTCTTTTTTTTTCCTTTCCAGTTAAATGATGGATAGAGAAGCTCTGCTTTCGATATCGACTTGTTGCAATTTGAATCTTCAACCTAGACGCAGGTTCGTCACGAGTTTTAACAAAATAAAATATAAAAAATTATACTAATTTCAATAACTCTGGTGACGAGGAAAACTCAATTGGGAATTCAATTAATTTAGAGTTTATTTGAGACACAATTTCTTGATAGAAATGCTTCTTATTACGGTTTTTATTCAATTTTTCCTCTGGGTTGACACACACTGGGTCAATTTGACCCAAAACTTCATCGAATCAATTGAAAACGAAAAGACAAACCGGGTTAAATTGACCCAGTGTGTCAACAAGGGGTTCAACAATTTTACGATTAATTTTGAGCCTGAGCAACCATTTTTTTCGACAAGAATTCTCGTACGCAAATATTTATGGATTTCTTTTTTTATTTGCCCGAATATTGCAACGTGTTGGTGTTTTTTATTCTCGAATTCTTGACATTCAAAAATTTGAAAGTTTGAAATTCTCATGATTTTTGAAAACGTGAATTTCTTGCAATTGAAACGATAATAAGACGATTTTTTGGTTAAATAACATTTTCAGGGATCGCGAAAATTCGATGGTAAACGGCAATCACAATATGGCGAACGGTCCGAGCTCAGGATCGTTGTCGCGTGAGGAAAGACGTCGACGAAGAAGAGCAACCCAGAAATATCGAACAGCCCATGCGACGCGGTGAGTTTAATAAATTTTTCCAAATCATTAACGATTTCGCAATAGATGGCAAATTATTTTTTCAATTTGTTGTACCGAATGATTTTCTTGGCGAATTAAAATGAAAAAAACGATGACTTTGAAATTCGACAAAAAATCGGAACCGAAAAAAGAATATTTTGTTTTGACGAAAATTCCTGGAAATCGTATTCGCAAAGTGGGATATAAAAAAAAATTGAAAAAACCCGAAAAAAAAAGATCGAAGGAAATTATTTGTTTGAACATTCAATCATTCTTTGAAGAAAATGAATAATTAAATAAATCAGTAAAAGAAAAATATGTTAAAACAGTGAACGAGTACGTGTGGAGGCTTTCAATCTCGCGTTCGCGGAGCTCCGTAAATTGTTGCCAACCTTACCACCGGACAAGAAGCTTTCGAAGATCGAGATCCTGCGTCTCGCGATATGTTACATCGCTTATTTAAGTCACGTGCTCGAGGCGTGAGGGAACAATTAGGAGGAGAAGAGGGAATAAATAAAAATATCCAACAAAAATCGAACGAGGGCCTAATGAAGTTATGCTTAAAAGTCACTAAAATGTTCATTACTACCTCCTAAAACAGCATATCGTTGATTCATTATAATTATTTTGTCAAATATTTGCATATGTAAGAAAATAAAACCGTACGTATAATGAAAAAAAAACTGTGAATAAATTAAAAAAAAAAAAAACGATAAATGGGATCGAAATTATCGATCAATAAGTAATAATAATTAATGATTCTGCGAATTAAATAATAGGAAATAATAAAACACAGTTTCATAATTTACGAAGCCATATAATGTGTTACTTCAACGAGATCGGTCACGTGATTTGATTTCTTTTCTCATATATTTTCACCATCCTTCGAATTATACGACTGTAAGTAGTTTCAACAAGCGTTCAATGAGACACACTCGTATCGACGCTTTTCTCATTCGTTTATCGCATATGCTCTCGAGAAGACTCTCGAGCCCATCTGGTAACGTGTATTGCCGGACTTGCCGTGGATGCACACGTCCCAAGGGATCACTCACATCCCCCTGCCCCACAAACTAAGTGAAAAAGAATAGGATTACGGGAAGCCAACTTCACGGATCGACGCCCTTTTTTTCCTCTCATTTCGAACTTTATCATCAATTTATCCGTTCGCATAAAAAAAGACGCGGTAGCGGCTCGACGCCAAGGATTAAAAAGAAAAGACGATTTTATTACGTCACAAATACTTCAAAGCGTTTTTACGGACAAACAAGTTGGCCGAAAAATCTTTAATAAGATTATTATTTTTTTACGATTTCTTACCTTTCGGTTGATCCTCGTTCGAAGTAAATCCATCCAACGAATCACGAGAAATCTGGTTTTACATTTTCACGATCGGTTGTTTCGGGAACTTTTTTTCCTTCCAGTAAGAAAGACGAGAGTTTTGCTTATTTACGTTTAGCACACATCCTTTGCGCGATTCACTACATTGTCTATTTTTCCCGCATGAAAAACGTTCACATTCGATACAGAACATAGAAGAGGACACCAGCGATCCTGGTGGGAGCAAGGGGTAGGAGAAACGGCCCGCAGGTGAGCGGGGAGAGCGCGCTGTTGAGAAAAGCAATCCGATTGGTTCTCCCCCATCGTCGCCGCAATGGGACAGTGAAAACACGCGAATCGCGGCGAGCGCACGGCTCGCCAAACCACCATAACCGCACGATTACGTAATAAATAATAAAGAATATTAATAATAATAGTTATAACAATAAAGAATATTAATCGACAATATTATTCAACGATGAAGCCAAAATACGAAAGATTGTCGATTAGATACGCCATTTTGTTTTTTTTTTTAATTACTGGGCTATAAAAAATATGGTGGACCGAAATCAGGTGAAGTTGAAACATAAATATTCGACGAGAGGATTCAACGACTATTGTAACTGGTAGAGAAGGATCGAAAAAAAAAACAATCGTGATCAAAACATAAAAAAAAACGTATTCGTATATCGAAATCCGCCTGTAATCCAGGCGACTCCGGACAACATAATCTTTATGTATCGTCGATGGGCGTATGCTCCTCGTCGGCTTATAATGCACCAGCAGAAACATAAACATATATAGATATACTTTAGAGTTGTAAGCAACCCCTCAAATCTGCAACGATGTTTCGACACCCAACTGGGACAACCGAAAGCTTTAGTTACATGTGTTTCTTGCTGGTATTTACGACACCACGATTCAAGCACACCCTCGTATCGTTGGGGTCCTGCTCATTCAAATTTTACACACGCGGTTATGCTAATAAACCCTGAGGAGACATGTCGCGAAAAAAATGTCTCTGAAACAATCATTTTGGCACATTCTAAATGGAAATACTGTTTCATCGTGTACAGAAATTATCAAATCACAAAACAAAATATCGTCAACTTTTCGATAAAAATATTGTATGAATATGAGTTTTGAGAGATAATCAGTCCGTGTATAAAAATAATGTTATGCCTAGAATACAAAACAAAATTTGAAGGTCGATTGAGGCGTTGCTTCACTGATTCAGTCGTTCATCACTGCGAGCACGAAGTGTTTTTGGTTTTGGTCGTGCGGAAGTTTGTTTGTTTTTTTTTTTGAGTTGTTTGACAACAACTTTTGTCGCTGAGACATTTGCATCGTTCATACGTCTGTGTCATTGGGGAAAAAAAGGTAATCAGCTGAAGTGGATGCTTCGAACGCGATTATCCGTCGAACATAACCTCCATTATTTTAATTGCAAACGCAACATTGTATCATCTCTTAGGAAATGAGTTTGACATATCGGAATAATCGCAAAAGTGATAGCACAAAAGGATTCTGTATTATGCATTAAAAGTATAAATATTGAAATTCTATTATTATGATTATCGTCGCATGTTGTGCATATCGCTTGGGTCGAGAATGCTGTTGACGTAACGCCATGCAACACTCGAGACAATTGAAGATCAGACGAACTTCGTTAAAGGAATCATTCTTACAATGAACAAATGAAGTTGAATTTATGGAAAAACTTGAATAACCACGATAAAAAAATTTCGACAGACCGATTTTATTGACGTAATTTCTCGAAAAATTGAAATTTCGTCAGGATCATACAATTTATTGTTCATTCATCGGACACATTTTAAGGAAACTTCAAAAAAACTTCGAAATACCTTTTTGGTTCATAAAATCGATATTTTTATCAAATGAACAGAAATGATTTTTCTCGCCTTTTCTCCTGGTACCAAAGAGCTAGCAGCTCGCGTAGTATTTTTTTTCTACTTTTTTTTTGAGATGTTGTCTATGTTGCGTGAAACACGCAAAAAAGAATCGATCGGAAACGAAAGGGCACATTTCTCTTGGGAATGGCGCTTTGTCCCCCGATAAAGTGTGTGTTGCGAACGGTTTACAAATACGTCAGTTAATCGTCGTCTCTCTTAGCGAGTTAACGAAACATTGATTGAACATTTGCGAATAAGCTTGAATAAAAAGAAGAAATAATAATCAAATGAACAGTCTGCTGTTTTGTAGGAAGAAAATTATTGAAACATCGAGAAAAGTGTCTCATATTCGAACATTATTAAATGGCATGGCAAATATGGAAACCAAAAATTTTAGCCGATGCTACATTTCCCTTTATGACGATAAGCGCGATGCTGGGTTTCGGTGTTTTTCAATATCCTGTCGGACGACCACGAATTTTAATCAGTGTCATTTACGTGATTATTTTCTCATGTGTCATATGGAGCGCATTCATCAAGAACGTTGTCAAATCGCTTGATCACAATCACTTCTCCAAAGCAAATAATAAGTCCAATTATTATTTGAATTACGTTAATCAAATAACAGCTGCAAGTGCACAAATTTTAAGTTTTTGGCACGTCAAAGTACGTATTATTAGTGAACACGAAGTTCATTACTTTGGCCATCTGTGTACAGTCAGATAAAGGCATTTTTGTTGTCCAAACTGGGTCTCCGGGACCCGTTCGTCACTAATTCGAAAATATAAGAAACGAAATTCATTTTTTTTTTTTTAATTATTAGAAACTTATGGCTGTACACAAAAGGTCAACATTTTGCCTTCTTTTGATGATATTTTGCCTTCTATGCATATTTTTATATTATTTTTAAAAACGTGAAATATTATCAAACGACTTTATTTACAATTTTTCGATTTTTTTTTTTTTTTTTTTTTTTTTTTTTTTTTTTTTTTTTTTTTTTTAACCGACTCAATTGCTTCTGTAACTATGTCCGCATTGCGGAGTATTTTTCTATTTTTTTCCTACGATTGAATCGATATAACACTTGCAAGTAGTCAAACTGCACGTTTAGTCAGACATGGCTTAGTTTTTTCTGGAACGTCGTATTGAGGCAATTTTTCGAAAATCTTTTGCCAACCTTTTTTTTTAACCTTTCGTTCTAAATGTACATAAAAATAATGAAGAATTATTATTATAACAAGACTCTAAACAATGATCGTAAATAAATAGTGAAAAATAAATGTTTTTGTTTTCTCTGGGCTCCATGAATTTTCTGTGATGAAGTTTGTTTGTCGTTAATATCGAATTTGAATCCGATTTAAAGATTGAATTGTTCTATTAACGTATCTGACTAAATTGAAGTTTTTTTTTTACCTCAGAAACATTTACGTGTCATCAAGAGATTGATGAAGATCGATAATACTCTTTACAAACTCGGAGCGTCTTTCGATTACCGACAGTGTTTGCTCTTTGGAATAATTAATTTAAGCTTTTGGACGCTGCTCGTAATTGGTCAAGTTATTTGTCGAGTTTTATGGCTCGTTGATGCGATGCCACTTACGAAGGCGATTTTTGAGACGATACTTACTAAATATGCATTGATTATCAGCATTATTACTGCAATTCAGTTTTGGTTCACTCTTTGGTAAGATATAAAACATTTCAATGAAATTTGCTCCTTTGAAAAGTTCATTTTTTATTTAATTAATTGTATTTTGATCTTGAAACATTATCTACGAACGTGGCAGTATTAAGAAGCCAAAAATAATAATAAAAAGGAGTTTTCATTCGACAGCCTCGACGTCACATGAAAACTGGGTTTAATTAATCGAAAAAAATTATTTTAATTAGAAAAAATAATGACGAGTTATCGAAAATGATTCAAGTTTTTGAATGATTTTTTTTTTTAGGTATTTAGGCCACAAATATTACGCAGTAAACAAATTACTCGAAGAGCCATATAAACACATTTACGATACATTTGAAAATGATGATTTTGCAACTACGCTGCAAAAAAGCTTTCACGTTACGTCATTTAATATGTCATTGTGTCAACATTTGGTCAACAACGTTGATCGAAGCATTTTTTTTCAAATAATAAAGTGAGAATGTGCACATAGCAATTCAATAAATTTATTGCATTTAATTGATTTAATAATTCAACGTTTTTTTCTAATTCCAAGGCACGTACATCTCGAAATAACACTTTTATCGAAAGATGTCAATGACATTTATGGGGGATTAATGTTGCTGGAATTCACAGAGAATTTTGTATTGTTCACCTCACGTTCTTATCTCCTCTGCGGTCTTATGATGCATCCAAAAATTGAAAAAAGATTGATCCTAACAATCGCCACGTTGTCGTGGATGGTGCCATGTTTTTTGAAAATTCTACTCATCAATACTATTTGCGAGAGCGTCAAAGATGAAGTAATTGAATTTCAATAGTTTTTTTCAACAAGCAAAAAATAACATGAGGCGAAATTAAATTGTGAAGCTCAAAAAATTCATTTTTTTTAAATCATCAAACCAGTCATTTAGTCAAATTGCTATTCCGTTCCACTTTTTTTATTTTCTATTTTTTCTTCTATTGCGAATGAAGAAGAATAATTCGATGAAAAAATTGTTTTTTCATTAAATTAATTTCATAAACACGTAAAATTCATGTTGTTTTTTTTTCTTTTTTGTATCGTGTCAAGGCAAAACGCACAGGTCATCTTATTTACCATTTTACGAACTCTGATGAAAGTCCAGAATTTTCTGCCGAGGTCAAACAATTTGGCTTGCAATTGTACAACGTTCCCATTCAGTTTTCTCCCATTGGATTTTTCGTGCTCGGCCACAGATTTGTCAGAGGTGTAAGTTACGACTCTTCATTTTTTAAGGCTTTTTTTTCTACATGTGAAAAGATAATCAGGTTGGAATAATTATGTTTTTTCAGTTTTTTGGCACTGTTCTTACTTACCTGATAATTGTAATACAAGTGGACGACGACGACGACTTGTAATTATGCTGAGATATTTAATTCTCAGTTCAACATTGAATCGACTCTTAGTGAATGGGTTTTTCGTATCGGAATAAAATAAATAAAATTTATAAAATAAATTTATAAAATAAAATAAAATAAAATTTCTTCAGTTTTCGATCAACTTTCAAGAGAATTTCTATTAAAATTTTATTAGAGATAATGACAGAGATGGAATTTTTGTTGCTTCGATAAACCAACATTTTTAATATCACAAATCAGAAAAAAAATGCAGACATTTCTGTGCATCTCAGAAAAAAAGGTTTGTTAAGAAAGTTGAAGGAATAAAGATAAACGCTATACTATTTAATAAATAATTAAATAACCTCGATCGTTTCAGGTGTAAATCGACGTGATCGAGAGAAGGAAAAAGTTTTGGGCCTTCGGGTGAAGAACGATTTTCCGGCAATTACTCGTCGGGGTTATCTCTCTTCGTCAATTACAACGACCCCATGGAGCTCTGGCTAGTTAAGGGGAGAATTCTACGAGTACAGATGGGAGGCGTCAGTCCGTAAAATTCACCAATTGTGCTACTGATCCTCCGGTAATCCAGCCTGCATCGATCATACTTTCGTATTTTCTGGTCATTGAATTTAACAAAAAATGTTTATTCTCATTTTTTTCGTTTAGTAAAATTGTACAATCATATTTACTATTTTTTTGGAAAATTTTATTATTTATATCGTTAGTTTCTAAGATATTCAAAAATTATGATTTTTTCAGTAAAATTTGCACTTTTCCAAAAATTAGAAATTTCAATAATATTTAAAATCAATTAATTTGACGATTTTGTTGGTTCAAACTGTGGGCATTTATTAAAGAATGTTCAAAATCGTCCTTCCAATTTTTTTTTCAATAAAAATCAATCGACGGTCTGCTAATGACAGAAATTTGATGTACGTTCCGGGTCAAATTGACCCAGTGTGTCAAAGCAGTGGTGAAAATAAAGTTCGTCAACGAAAACTTGAAAATTCAAATTTATTAAGAAATTGATTTCTATTGTAATTTCACGTGCAATGAAATGTTGGCGATAAAAAAGAGGAGACAATTATATGAAAAGACAAGTATCGTATTCGTCGAGCAGAGAAGAGGGGGATGTTGCATTAATTGAGAATTAGAGAGGCGCGAGAGCGTTTTGGAAGGCGTTCAAGCCACCTGCTACAACAAGAGTCCTCGGGATCCAAGGGGATTGATTTATCGCACCCGAGGGGATCCTTTCCGCTCCTGGGCTCTCGTCCCTTTGTATTCCCTCGGTGTATAAGGACAGGGCACATAGTCGTTTCGTTGGATTACTATGACTATATATCGTACTAAAACATTGTCGAAGTTCTCAGTCCTTGCAAGTGTCTCAGTAGTTGACCAACCGAGACTTTGTTTTTATGGTTGTCAAAAAATTAAAAAAAAGTAATAAGAGTTAAGTAATCCTAAAGAAATTGTTTATTTTTCATACGAAATCGCATTTCGTAAAAAACGTGATGATAGTCGTGACAAAAATCGAGAAATAATGGATAAAAAAATTCGAATACAAAAGAAAATTCAGTTCGCTAATTTGAGTGTTTTATTTTCAATTTGACAGATCGAAATAATCGATTTTTAGATCGGATTTTTGACTGCGAGTTGATGAATGAAAATTCGCAATTATTGCCAAAGTTTGGCTTGCGAAATAAAAGTCGAAATCACTTTTCTGAAAGTGTTAGAAAGGAACAAATCTGGAATAGAGAAAAAGGGCAGAATTTTTACCCATTCGGACAAGCATCAGCGACAAATATCAACTGGTCGTCCTTCAAATATAAGGCGTGGTAAAACAGTGGGGGAGAAGAGGTTTTTTTTTGTCCCCACAAGGAAATGCTGCACCATCAACATACGGGACGGCTTATAAAACGGGATCGGATTGTAGAAAAGCAAACCCAAACTGTTCCCCGAGCACCATTCCTAATAATCCGCAAACATCGTTTATCATTTTAGATCACGTTGTGCTGCGTGTACTTTGCTTTTATTTTTTTTTTTCATTTTAATACATTAAACGTTTTGGTTTCAAGGGGGATTTTAACTTTAAATCTTTTTTATGGCGGACTTGAAACTTGCTGTTTCTTTTATTAGTACAGATGTTTTTTGCAAAATCATACTAAAGAAAAATAATTTACGAGTTTCTATAAAAAATTAAATGGTCAAAGAATTTGTTTCGAATTTTGTTATACTTGTCACACTAATCAGCAGCAAACCATGTGATTCTTTCAAATGTGTAATTTAAAGGAATAAAATAATTACGTTTAAAATTGCAACGTTTCTCCTGGGGCTCTTTATCAATTATTTCGCAATTCCTATCCTCTTCGAATTTTTGAGATTTTTTTTTCCATCACGCTATTTGGACAAAAATTACACTCGAGAAAAATTCCCACGTTGGCCCGGTAAGTGTTTAGTGAAGAAATCAATGACAAAATCTTCCAGATTAGACTCTTTTTTCTCTATTGAATAGAATATTAATTAATGAGTTGGAAGGCGAAAAGAATTATGTTTGGAAACAAGAATATTTGTCTTCTCGTTATCAGCAACTCTTTATTTTCAAGAATTTATTTATTTACAAAAACAATAATATTACTAATGTTTCTTTCACTTCTTCCCATACTTTAATTTGTTTTTAAACTTCTTGGGATTGAGGCCGTAAGCTTTGAGTCTCTCAGAGCTCAGTAAAGCCACTGGATCGGTCTCTTGTTTCGACTTTTTCTTTTTTTGAACTGTTGAGTTAGTCAATTTGTTTTTCTTCTTTTTCATGATTTTGTTAGCGTTGGAATTGTTGAGCGAGTCGGGATTTTTGTTTTTCTTCTTTTTAATCCCTTTCGGGATTTCCGTATTTTGTGACAAATTCGCGGAGTCGGAATTGTTAAGCGTATCTGGCTTTTTGTTTTTCTTTTTCTTCTTTTCAACGTTTGATATTTTATTCGCCGGATTATCAGAGGCTGTTGCTGTTGACACATTTTCGGACTTTGATTTCTTCGCCATCGGTTCTGTCGCTTCCGACTTGATCGAGTCTTCCAAGTCCAAATTTTTAGCAGCTTTTCTCTTTTTACTTTTTACCGGCGAATTTGTCGCCGTTTTTTCCTCCTTCGTCTCCACTTTCGTTGGCGAGTCTTTCGAAACGTTATTCGAAGGCTTTTCTTCCGAAATTTCTTTTTTCGAGATTTTACTTTCGTTTTGCTGGGCAGTTTCTTTTTTCGGGATTTTGCTTTCTTTTTGTGGCGATTTCTGCTCAGTTTTTCCATCGCTCTTTTGTGGCGATCCAACTGCTTCTTTCTTTACTGTTTTCTTCTTTTTCTTCCGCTTTTTCTTCGATGGTTCTTCCGACTCTTGCGTCCCCGGCGTTATCATCGTTTCTGGATCTTGAGGCTCTTCTTCCGGACTTTATGATCGAAATAAAAATTACGTTATTTCAAGCTTGTTGTAACATTTTGCTTTTCAATGAACTTATTTTATAAATACTTGTCAAAAACTTACGTGTACAGGCTTTTGAGGATTTTTTTCTTGTACTGCTCGTTGGTCGCTTTTTGCTGGTAAATTTGAACTTCCTTCAACTCAACGTTTTCGGGCTTGTGCTCAAGGGCTCTTTTCAACGAGCACCATTTATTCAACTCTCGATCGTCAGCAACGAGAATCTGAATGACGAATACAACGGAAATGATGAAAATCGTTTTTACGATTTAAAGTATTTTTTAATCAATTTAAAACGTTGGTTATAACAAATTTTGGATGATCATTAATCATTCTGCATAAATCATGGAAAAAAGGGTCAAAATTTCTACGAAAAAATGGAAAAATTGTCCAATTGTGTCAACATTTACTGTAAAATTTCGAGGGTTTCGTATTTTCAACATAAATTCATTGGGAAAAACATTATTAAGTAGAAAAAAAATGAGCATTTGGAAACTTACTTCTTCGACGCTTAACCCATAATCGTTTGGAGTGACCTTTCGATATTTGAAACGACAAGGTAAGTCATCGATCATGTCCTCGTAATCGAGAGCATAATATTGTTCGATATAATCGCGGTACGAAGCATGCAATTTCGGATCGAATTTAGGCTTCTCTTTCGCAATGACCTCGGCGAATTTACTTTTTCTACGTTTCTTCTTCTTTTTCGAAGAGTTTATGAGTTCGTTTTGCAGAGCTTTCGTTGGATCGTAATCGGCATCCATCTGAAACCAAAGTTTCGATTAGTTTTATTTTTTATTTACTGGGACCTGAACGTAAATTATTCTGTAAGTTTATCTCAAAAATGTCAAGAATTTCGTTATTTTTTCTTTTAATAGAGAGGCATTTGGAAAGAGTTACAGTAAAAATGGTTCTAGTTTAAATAAAAACACGAAAAAGGAAATTTGGTGAAATTACGTTAAATTCAGGATCTTCACAGTGGGGGGTTCCAGGGCCTGGTAAATCGTTATCAGGAACGATTTCCTCGTTTTCGGGATCGTAATCGTCCCAAGTTCTTTCGATGCCGAGTTCTTCATCGATATCTGGAAATTCAGGTTTGATCTCATCCCCCGGTAAGGCGTAATATTCGTCGTTAAATATTTCCTGCATTTTTCGATCGTGTTCCTCTGGATCGAAGTCTGCGTCGAGATCGATATTCTCAAAATGAGCGTCGTCATTGCCTACAAATCAGAAAGAATCAAGTATTTTTGAGGTTCTGATAGAAATTTTAATGTTTGTGTATCGAATAACGACGAAAAATGTTAAAAATTGTTCTAACCAGTGATTTCTTTGAGCTGAGCAATTTTATCAGCAATTTCTTTCCTCTTCAGAGCTTTAAGTTGTTTCAATTCTTCCTGTTTGCGAACTTTGTCCTCCTCCTTTCGTTGCTTGACTTCTGCTCTTTTGACGGCTCTTCTATTGTCCTTTTTTCTCAAAGAGTTCTCCAAAGTTCTCGGATATCTTTTGATGAATTCTTGATCCGGTTCTTCGAACCGAAAATTGTATTTGTGCTCGAATTCCTCTTGTTCTTCGATGATTTTCTCGTCCTCGGACAAATTAACATCGTTGTCGTGAGCAACCTGTTCGTAATGGAGATCTTCATCTTCGTCATCGTCATTGCCCAAAAATTTCTTGTTCAACATGTAATCACGAAGATATTTTTCTTTAGGATCGAGGTTTGGATCGACCCAAAAATCACGCAGAGGTTTCAACTCCTCTTTTTCGCTATTTTCTATTTCAGATTTTTGTCCTTTCAGCCACTCTTTGTACGCTGCTTCCTCCTTCAACTTGTCCGACTCCACCTTTGCTTTCGGTACCAAAAGATTATCCTCTTCGTTCTCATCCTCGTCGTTCAGGGCTTTGCTGATACTCTCCTTCAAAGCCAATTGCTCTTCGACGTACGTGGGCGCTCGAGACTCTCTCTTTTTGCTGCGAATCGTATCCTCATCCTCGCTGTCGCTCAATTTACCTCCACGTTCCACCACTATTTCACGCTCGTAATCACGAAGAAAAAGCTTCTTCTCTTTCGGCGTCTTTTTGCTCGAACTCTCACCCAGATTTTTTGATGAATTGTCAAAGAAAGTTACTTCCTTATCGTAAATTTTTGGATCTTTATTCTTCAAACAGGCTAAAGTTCTGTAAAACTTTTTCTCCATCTCTTCTGTCAATTCCTGGAACATAATCGTCGATTAAGACCATTCAGTCAAGTTATTCAGTTGTAAACAAAAAAAGGATAGTGCGCTTTATCGGAGTTTCAGATTTTGAGAAAACGCAAACTCTATGAAAGGCATGAAGATGTACCGAGAACATCTGTTTTGTGTTTTGTCGTCATTCAGTACATTTTTATGGTTTTTGTATATATAAATCCATGCATTGCTCTGGTTTAAGCAAAAATTAATATTCAAGGCTTTCCTTTCCCTCCAACTGTCAATCTTTCCGAAAAAAATATATTCCAAAACTTGTATTTATGGCTTTTGGAATATACTGGATCACTTACCGCTCCATCTTCATCTTCGTCCGATGAAGTGTCAGAATCTTCGCCCGAACTTGGGAGATTTCCGACATCTTCTCCATACTTTGTTTTGACTGAAAATTTATAGCGATTTTTTATTATTTATTATGGTATGATAATTTAGAAAGAATATTTGTATAAAATAATGAAAATTGACGTTGGATAATCGTGAGAGAAAATCGAATCATTTGGGGGGCACTCACATTTATTCAATTCTTCCTTCTGCCTCCATGTATTGTAATTAGTGGCATATCCATTGTTTATTTTTAATTCCTCCTCGGAATCAGAATTATCATCGTTGAACAAGGTTGACATATTGTATTAAACTAATACGAAATCAATGGTCAACAGAACGAAAACACGTTGTGGTCGAACATAACCTCAAATTGAGCCGGAAAACATGTACACGATACACGACGTTGCTACCGTCTCGGTTTTCTGCCTCTGGAGGGGATTAAGTGAGGACATGAAATTGAGTTCAGGAATGGTAGAAATATTACGACTACATCGAGGTAATGTAACCCTAAAACGTAAACTAACCATCGAACAGTTAAACGGATATTCAACTGAGTTCATTATATTCCAAAACTTGTGTGAAAAGTAGAACTTATTGTAAATCAGTGCGATTCCCAAGTCTATATTTTTTCTCGTATTTTTCTCTATTAATTCTCCTCCAGACACTGACTTCTGTTTTGAAATTATTTCTGCATTAAAAGTAATTTTTTGGTTTTTTACCAATTGCCTAACTTAAATCTTGAATTATTATAGAGATGATCAAGATCGATTGAAATTCGAGTGTGGCAAGACATTGCGATAAACTGTATTCCCATCGTGTTCTCAAACACACAAAACTGATTTATTTTGTTCTCAATATTAATTTCGTCTCGAGCGACGAGCATGAAATCTCAAAACATCTCATTATTTGTCTCATTTGTTCGACCTTTTTATCGCGATCTCATATTCATGATTAAAAAATCGTCCTTCACCATTTGGCCATCAAAATTTTATTATCCACGATATTTTTTAAGTTTAAATCGTCTCCGAGTGGACCAACTGATAAAATACGTAACGAATTTGTAGACAAATCGTAAAATATTTCGCTTTTTTTCTGAATCGAACATGAAGAAATTCTGAGCTCAAATAATATTCGTAAATTAAGATAAAGATCTCAAATCCGAAACCTATTGAAACAAGACTCCTTGAACGCCTTTGACATTGAGAAATGCCTGGATAAAAAAAAATCGATATACATGTATATTATTTAATTGCAAGAATAATGAGAAGGTCGTCCAAAATATAATTCGTACTTGAGATGCTGATGATTTCAATTGCCTTAATTTCGAATGCGTTGACGCGATGACGCGAAATTTCGATGGACCCGATAAAAGGGAGGACAAGGTGAAATTTAATAGGAATGAATCAAAACATGTTGCAAATAATCCACGAAATCACAGATAAGCTGGTAAATAAAGTGTATAAAAGAATCGATCCGTAAAGCAATGTACGTATTCCATATTTGGGAGTTTAAACGAATATTTATTTTGTCAGCAAAGGTGCCACAATGGCACGTACTTCATGTGAGTAAAAACTTCTGTGTCCAATGACGAAATAAACTGAAGTAAATTCTTCAAATATTCCATTTAAACTGAATCTACGTTTTTTCTCCTTTACATCGAAACAGTGATGGATAAAATGCTGTCCAGTGTTTTATTGGCTGGATTTGCACTGGTCACAGTATCACGAGTAGAGGCATTTACCTCAGAGTGTCCAAAAAACGCATTGCGGAACGAAAGTATACAAATTCCTCACGAGTATGATTGTACGAAATATTATACGTGTTTGGGTGGCAAAAATAAAGTATTGAGAGAATGTCCTCTAATGGATAGTGAAGGTAACAGGCTTCACTTCAATGCCAAACTCAAAGTGTGTGATTGGCCATGGGCAGCAGAATGTGATCTACTTTTAACGATCAAGGCTACCAGAAAGATACCGTTTGAACCGAAACCCATACCGACCAAATGTCCAAAAGTAGATTCTAAACACGAAACAGTCCATCTTGCCGACAAGTACGATTGCACTAAATTCTACAAGTGTCTTCAAGGCCGACAACTTCCGATGTCGTGTCCATCTGACCAGGACGGAAATAAGTTGTATTTTAATCCCTCATTACAAGTTTGTGACTGGCCCTACAACGTTGACTGCCAACAACCGGAATATATCCTGAGAAAAGTACTCGTTGACAAGCCCGTGCCAACCACTTGCCCAAAAGTCGATTCCAAACACGAAACTGTCCATCTTGCCCACAAGTACGATTGCACCAAATTCTACAAATGTCTTCAAGGAAGAAAGCTTGAAATGTCCTGTCCATCTGATCAGGACGGAAATAAATTGTATTTTAATCCCAGAGAACAAGTTTGCGACTGGCCCTACAACGTTGACTGCCAACAACGAGAATTTACTCTGAGAAAACAACCGGTTGCCGTACCAAAAGAGTGTCCAAAGTTCGATTCAGTCAATGAGACTGTACTGTTGGCTCATGAAAGCGACTGCACCAAGTTTTACATATGTTCGAACGGAAAGAAAATCCTACGGCAATGTCCCGAAATGGATGAGGAGGGCAATCGACTTTACTTCAATCCGGAAGAGCAAGCCTGCGACTGGCCAGCAAACGTCGACTGCAAACTACCTCAACCCATTATGCGAATGGCACCCATTAGAAAATTATTACCGGTTCCAACTCAGTGCCCAGAAAAGGATCCAGTCGAATACGAAGTTAATATTGCTCATGAAAGTGACTGCACTAAATTCTATAAATGCTACCGAGGAATTAAATATTTACTCCAATGCCCCAAAATCGATGGCAGTGAAAATAGATTCTTTTTCAATAAACTCGAACAACAGTGCGATTGGCCATGGAAGGCTGACTGCAACTCTGATGATCCTCCTTCCACCAACGATTCAAAGGCTACAGACGAGGACGATTATTCGGATTAAGTCGTACCAAACATGCCATTTTTTCTTTATCATTTAATTATTTGTTTTAATACGAACACGTAGAACTAAGGTTTGCTGGAGTATAATAAAAAAATTGAGTACGAGTTCCGCTGTAAATAATTCTTCTAGTACGTAAATTGCGAAGAATAAAAAACCACGACCTGACCCAGAGATCGAATTATAATAACATTACGAACTAGATTTTGGTCACAGGCTTCGCTTTCCATTGAATCAGAACCTCAAGTTTGATTGAATGTTCAAAATTGTGGAAAAAAAGTTCTGAATTGTTATTGTTGGACCTGGAACACGACAGATTACTTTGCCTCCTAAATTAGCCAAGATTTACGATCATGAAGTTGATCTACGATCAAATGATTACATTCTTATTGTGACCTCAGTGCCGCTTCTATTTGTTTTTTTCGATTGATACTATTTTATTTTATTTTTATCGTGACCCTCTCGTGATAAAAAAATCATCGATCGATGAAAATCTTTCGATGATTTTCTACTTCATAGTTTCTGCCTTCAGTTATCTCGAGCGAAATGTGTCGCAATAATAACATAAATATAAGATTTAGAAGTAAAAACCGAATCTTGATTTTACTTTTTATGGAATAACCATAAATTTTATATAAACTTTATGGCATGAAAAGCTCTCGAAGCTTGAGAAAAAATTTACGTGCCAAGAAGATTTCAAATCAATACCTTCGTCAGGGCTTTGTAAAAAAAAAACGAGAAATAATTGGATGTCAGTGCAGATTACTTCATAAACCTGTCGAAATAATATCCACTGACGAAGTTGTAGTCACGTACGGTATTTTTTTTAGATGTTATAACAGAACGAAGTTCAAGAAGTTTCAAATGTGCAAAGATTAAATTTTGTGGTTTGGATTGATAATAAAGATTTACTTATCAAACGAAACTGATTAAGATCAAAAAGTATGAAATACCGAGAAAACTGGGTATATTCAGACATCATTAAAATTTGTTTATTAGATTTTGTGTTAAATTCATATTTTTTTGCTTTTTTTACAAAAATTCAAAAGTCAAGTGTTCTTGTCAATATTTTTTGACAAGTCTTCTTACCATTCTATCAGTCATTCAAGGAGGTTCGATCGTTTCTCATGCTCTCGATAAATTCCAAGTTTAATTGTTTCAAATCGCATGAATCTTCTCAACAGTCAAACTCAACTGTGGGTCATACTCAAATCTTCTCAAATTTTTAACACATTATAATACGACGCTCAAGAAGATTCACGCAAAATTTAAAAAAATTATCTTCGAAAAATTGTATTTAATCATTTTTCCGAGACTTTGTATAAATTATTATGATTATGGCAATAGAACTTCGTTAAAGAGTGTCATGTTTATGTTTACGGTTCGTAATATATTTTTTTTCGGTTCAATTGCTCTCTGTCTTCCCCTGCAAAGTGAAATGTACTGAAAAACTACGAATTTGTATACAGTTCCCAAGATGCTGCCGTTTTTCATTCATTTTCTATAATAATAAACGTTCAGAAGTTTCTGTGATGACAGTTTCAAAACAGAACGCTCGCGTCTCTGATTCTTAATTTCAAGTCCATTCGTTTATCGAATATAATATTTCGTGAAATAAGAGATAAACGTTCTTACATAGAGGAACCTTTAACTCGGGTTCGTTGAGAAAGATTTTCGTTAGCACTCTATTTTTCCAGAGCTCGAAACGAAATTAATTTGAAAATCAGATTGAATTGGTAGTCGAACCAGTCGAGCTTGAGCAGTGGATAAAATACAAAAGTAATTAAATTTCGAAGGAAACTCCGAGTGGGTATTAAAATCGCTAAACGTCGTTTGACCAAGTTCGATGAGCCTGATAAAAAAAAAAAGAAGAAGAAAGTGAGCAGTATACGTTGAAAACGATTCATAATCTCAGGAGATTATCCACAAAATAAAAGATAAGCTGACGAAACAAAGTATATAAAAGAATCGATCCCGGAAGAAATTAGCTCAGACCTTAGAAAAGATTTGCAGAGTATTTATAAGTGTTTGATTTCCTGCTGGCAAAGGTGCTACAATGGCACGTTCTTCATGTGAGTAAAAATTTCATTATCGAGTTACGAAACGAGAGAAAAATTCGTATAATATTCTGCAAAATAAAAACTCATGTGTTTCCTTCTTTGAAATTGAAACAGTGGTGAACGCAATGCTGTCCAGTGCTTTGATGGTCGGTTTGGTCCTGCTGGTAGAAGCGAAATCAGTTGACATCCGAGTCTCAGAATGCCCAGAAAACGGACCACGTAATGAAACGATACAAATTCCCCACGAGACTGATTGTACGAAATTTTATATGTGCTATGGTAAAACGAAGATAGAAAAAGAGTGTCCCTTTATGGATGACAAGGAGAACAGGCTCCACTTCAATCCTGAACTTCAACAGTGCGATTGGCCATGGGCTGCTGGCTGTGATTCATCTCTGACGAAGCCTGAAACAATGAAAGATACATTATTCGAAAAAAAGGCTATACCGAATCGCTGTCCAAGATTCGATTTAAATGACACGACTGTATTTCTTGCTGACGATCGCGATTGTACCAAGTTCTTTGCTTGTCTCCAAGGACAACCAATTCCAATGACGTGTCCAAAGGATCAGAACGGTAACAGGCTGTATTTCAATCCTGAAGAACAGGTTTGTGATTGGCCGTTCAATGTCGATTGTGAAATGCCTCAATTGAGCATCAAAAGGAAAGATTCGCTTGGATGTGACGCCCCGACACACTGTCCAAGAGTCGATCCAAAAGACAGAACCATACACATTGCTGACAACAATGATTGCACCAAATTCTTCAAGTGTCTTCAAGGTACTCCGCTGCATATGTCATGTCCACCTGACCACAATGGCCACACATTGTTTTTCAATCGCTGTGAACAGGTTTGTGACTGGCGGTACAATGTTGACGATTGCCAGTAATCTCAACTGATCGTCCACGAACAATCGGTTGCCAATATTAACTCGATATCATTGTTTTTTATTCGATTATCTGAAAACATAGACTTTAGGATACGAGATTTATGTGAATTACAAGTTTTAGTCTTACGTCCAAGTTCCAAAAATATTATTCAGACATTGAAACTGCAATTTTGACAACTTGAAAAATGAGAATCAAGTGTTGTGCAAGGTTTTCAATTGATTGCAATGTTAAAATAGCACACAAGTCCGATTGTGTTTCATTTTACTTGTGCTCCTGAAGGAAAAATATTGTGGAAAGCCCAAAGATTTGTAACGGTAACGAAAGATTGTATTCCCATAAGCATTCGACCCCGACCTCCATCACTCCTACTCGCCAACTATGGTCGGTTTGTTATATTTTATTTTTAAGTAATCGTATTTTTAGTTATTATTTTAAGAATCAATTGTTCGATTAATAAAGACCCTTGGAACGAAAGGGAAGAAACGAACATTGTTTCAATCTCGATTTATTTTGTTTCCTTAATCATAATGTTCCATTTTTCTCTAATGGAGGAAAAACCAACAGGGCGAATTGAAATGAGAGCACTTTCCAACAATTGAAATTCCAAATTTTTATTATTTTTTCTAGTTTTGATTATTACGCAGCTTCAGCAATTGTCAACTGTCATTTTGCGATTCTTTGACGTTTACATTTTTTCGCATCGAGCTGCTGTCTTGGCTCTTGATATTATTCTCTCCAGACTTAGGACTGAATCGATAAATTTGACTTTCAAAAGTATAGTCCGAAGATAAAAATACGACTGTTAAAAATTAAATCTTAAAAGTTCTCATTGTTTGTTTGATTTGTACAAGTGTTTTTTTTTTAATCGCGTTCTCGTTGATGATTAAAAAATCACGCAACTCACTGGGCCGTGTTAATGTACAGAAATTTCGATGATAAAATCGTAACGATAAATTTGCTGCGTGATAAACACTATCGATTGAATTCTGTCGCAATGACGATACGATCTAAAAGATAAAAAAGTAAAAAATCGAAACTTCACTGAGCCCTTTACAAAGAACTTTCGATGATACGATATTCGTTCAAAGTCTTCGGTAACAAATTAAAAAAAAAAATTCCTACACGCTTCGTTTTATAAGTCTTAAAACATTAATTTATGTCGATGCAGCGTTTTCTGAATCCAAGTTCAAATAAATGTAACGTTTAAACAAATTCAATGAATGATTGTAATTTTATGAGTAGAATACTGTGAGGAAGATTTATCAAGATTGAATCTGTTTTGTTCACTTATTTTTTACTTTTTCGTCGTGCAAACGATGAAGACAAAATAAGAGATTGATTTCAACTCCGGAATTTCATTATTGATGCTTGTGTCTAGTTTTTAATAGTCCTCCGGAGATAAAGAATGAATTAATTTTCTTGATGCCTAGCTGAGCTTTTACATTGATTAATTAATTATTAATGAATTTTTGGCTACTGTTTGAATGACAAAACTGGGCAGAATGAAAGACCAATTCCGTTGATTTGATTTTTATACGAAAAATACGACTTTTGTTTTCTCCAATTAGTAACGTACAAAAAATTGATTATTATAAAGTTTAATTTAATTACATGTTCCGAGAATCAACCGTCGATGACCCAGAGAACATTGACACCCGACATCCCTAGATTGACCCGGCCGAGCATTCCGTGGTCACGAGTATTTACAATGTAGAGAAAGAGTAGAAGCGTATGAAACATGTTGTTTCTCCCCTGAAAAGTAAAATGCCTTAAAATTTCCCGAATTCAAACTTAAGCGAGAAAAGTAATAAACTCTGTTCTTCTTACTCTTGGAATTTCTTCGAAGTCTGCAGGCAACGAGTCACCGGTCAAAGCTAAACAATAATGAGGAGGATTGGTCGATTGACACACGATTATTGGTCCTTTATTCCTCGGCAATTCGTGACCTGTTTTTGCCATATATCGCGATGTAAACGTTCTTGCATCCGGTTGGTCGAGAGGTGCTTCCAATTGAGTGTCCATGTAAGATGACACCAGATGCATTATAATCTGGAACACATTTTTGGTAAACTTGACAATCAATGGATTTGAAAATTGAAGCGAGAAGATCGTTTAACGGTGTTCAAATCTTACAAAACAAAAAAAGAGAAAAAAAGATTGAAAATTGAAGCGAGAAAATCGTTCAATGGTGTTCAAATCTTACAAAACAAAAAAAGAGAAAAAAGATTGCGAATTACTCGGGGAATGATATCGTTTCTAAAAACTAGAAATCATTTGTTTTTCAAGTCGATTTCTTTCTTTATCGCTTTATTTTTGAAGCATTTTGTTTTTAAGTTTTTAAGTCTCGTTTTTTCTAAAGCTTTTATAAAAAATCGACATTAAATTCATGATAAAATGAAATTATTTGTAATGAAACGAATATTTGTATTTTTTACCGCAGTGTCGGTTGGCAAACTGCTGTCCCAAGCTTTTCCATTGTGAGTACCGCCGCTATTCCATTTAAATTCGCTCATCGAGCCACCTTTAGCCAATACTTTGATTCTCTTAACAAGGTAGTCCTGATTGTTTGACAATTCGAGAAAAGGTACGAGTGACGGCAAGGTTGGAATTCCGGCAACAAGAAACTGCGATTGTGCGAGTTTTCGCAATCTTTCTAATCCCACGTGTCCAGGTTGAGAATCGCTTAATCCATGCCGCGTTAATGACGAGCAAACGTTCTCTATTTCCATGGCCACCCTTTCCACCACAGTTTTGCTGATCCACTGTTCAGGGATTAAATAAATATTGCGACGTTCGTTCATTATTGTAAAATATATACTTTGTTGATCAATTTCATTAATATTTACCATACGAAGGTTCGCTGTCCATTGATTAACTTTGCTCGAATCGATTCTATACTTTCGCCAAACATCCGGACCACCGAAATATCCCCTTGGCGAATTGCCTTCTTCTGCTCCTGGACTAGTTGATTTTGTTTTATCTGTAAATTCAACATTATTTGTAGATTTTTATATTCAATAAAGAAATTATAATACCATCTAATTCATCATTGTTTGTTTATTCCATTCTTATTAAAGGTTTATCTCGTACGAGGCTAAATAAAGTTTCATAAATTTAGTATTTTACTCGCTATTGAGTGAATCGAAATGATTTTTAAACAAATTCCTCCCTGATTCGATTTTTTCGTCGCTTATTTCTACAAAATCGACGTCGTTTCTGAAGTTTGAAATTGCATTTCTATGCGAACCAAAGATCTCTTACCAACAGTCGGTGCCAGCTGATAAACGCATCTCCTCAGCATAGGGGAAACTTCAGCAGGACTTCTTGTGGCAGGATGAGACCAAAACGAGCTCAAGAGATTCGAAGGTTGGTCCATGTTGGTCGAATGAGTTGACTTTCTCTCACGATCCACTATTTCCTTCAAATAAGTTTGTAACTCTGCTTCGTCTTGTATTAAACCCTCGCCTATTAAGCTGCCATTCATTAGAGAGTTCACCGAACGATTGTGGTAGGAATTGTTTGGAGTTAGATTCAAGTTTCGTGGCGATGGCGGATCGCTGTATTTACAGAAGGGACTTGAACCTGAGTAGGTTTCTGAAACAAGTTGATTAAATAATACATTCATTTTTTGACTACATAACGAACAAAAATTTCAACAAAAATAGAAAGAACGAAGACAATTTGTTGATACAATGACTTCGTGCAATAAAACTCGTATAAGATTTTTGTTTTGTTTATCTTACTGCTCTCGTTGATTCCTGGCGATCCGAGGACGTTGGATCTTCTGCTGAGATTCATGGAAGTCAAATTAATCGGTGTCGTTGGTTCCGCCGGTTTGGGTGGACAGGGAGTACCGTTTTGAAATAACGGATCGTCGTCTTTTATACCAAGTAAACATCTTTGTCGAGGAGTCAGAATTATTGGCTGTAGGCTCAATGTGGCAAGAGAATATCTTACGATGTGGTAAAGCGCGTTCAGGCCAAATATCAATGCTAGGCACCACTCGACCCACAAAAAAGGTTTGTACGCTAAACCTCCATAAACTCTTGGGAAAGAAAGATGAAAATTTCATTATTAATTGGTTTTAGTGGAATGGTTTCAAAACGATGGAATAAACATGAAAAATCGTTAAAATGTGATCAATAAATCCAAATTTTCAGATATTGTCTCAAAAAAATTCATTCTATTTTGCGTTTAGCTGTTTTTTCAATGAATACTCCAACAAAAATTGATGTTCAAAGATCGAATTGGAATCAATTCCAGTTTTTCTTCGAGTAATGACTTATTATTATTATTAATTTTTTAGTAGCAAAAAAAAAAGCTTACATATCGAATATTATGACGCTGAGAAGGCTGCCGTTTACGAAAAACCATGTTATACTGTTACGAGCCTTGGTTTGAGTCTGCCGAAGATCCAACGTTTGCTGGACTTGTGGTTTTGGCGTCAATATTCTGTGTTCAGAAAGAAAAACGGACTTCAAATTGTTGAATCGAAGATGTACTTTCGGAATTAGGTGGGAAAAATTGAACTTACCTGGCGTTTGGAGAAATACATCGCATGGGTGAATGAAAGTCACCCATATTTAGACGAGGGAAAAAAAAACTACAATTGTTTACAACAATTAAATGGTTTGTACTCTTGTCTCGTTCTTTTGTTAATAAATAATTGAATAATCTACGCAGTGTCGCAGATTTTAGAATAAGTTTATCATAACCTCAAAACTTTGCAATCGAACGAGCATCCCACCGACAACGTACGAGCCGGAGTACCGGCTAGTTTTTGAATACCAAACTGCCGCCAACGAACGCATTGAACATCGAACAGTTGACTAGCGCCATCTGCGGGAACTTTTTTCAAATTTACTAGAAATATATGAACAAAAGTGATGAACGAGTTCTTCGCACACAGTGAATTTTCGCCGTTTTGTCGAGCTCCTGCCGATGCAATTTACGCCAAAACTGAGTTCACTCTGCTTAGTGGTTGTTAAAAGTCAGTTTCCTTTTCGTTCGTGATCCCATTTACTTTAAATTGCTCTGCAGCATTTTGGTAAACAGTTGCATCACAACCTTTTGGTTGACGAACAGTGTCTGTGGATGCAACGATCTACCATGGATCCCAAACTTCGTATCTCGTACGATCTTCGAGACCCGCGGAGTTGTTTAAAAAAATTCAAACCCATTGGTACAATAGCTGTCAACATCACGATGCAGAGCTTGCTGGAGATCGCTGTACTGCAAATTCGAGGCGATGCTGATAACCAAGAACCATGTTCTGTCAGTAAGCTGGTCATCAACGTACGTTATACAGAACCGTCATTCCTACAGATGGAAACCACCGCTTTTGCACAAACAACAACACTTTCAAGCATAGTGGAAATCATCTTAAACTGTTTGTTCTGTTTTATCGATCGGAAACAGGAGCGGTCGGCTTTCGAAGCAAATGTTTGCCCATACGTTGGGCTCCATATATCGCGGCCGAACTGCGCAAACTAAGCTCATAACTTCTCCAATATACTCAGTGTGCCAGGCACTTTGGATTGTATACATGGACATTGTGTACAATTCCATTATATCGACGCTTCTTACGAAAAGTAGCATGTTTACATGCTAAATATAAACATATAAACATGCTACTTTTTGTAAGAACCGTCGATATGTACTTGCATATGCAAATGTACGATACTCGACGGCATCCAATAGGTGTGCCCCATGTTGATGTTTTTCTCGGTACTGACTGCATTAACAAGCAGTGATGAAAATTCTATGGGTCATGGTTTCATTGCAGTAATATTTACAGTAGACGACAGCGGTCCTCATCAGTAAACAATTACATTTGGAATGTGTTCTTGGCATCAATTATTAAGAAAAAAAGTTAACAGCAGTCAACAGTGAACAGTGTGCATACTTAAGAATGGGCTCCCATGCTCCTTACTGTTATTTTCGTACTTGGAATCGTCAGCACACAATGATTTACTTAGTTATTCAAAATGTTGGGCCTACGGAATGTGTTATCAATGTGCAGCAATTAGGTGGAATTAAAAACTTATGTGATAATACGGTTATACGGATCAAGTTCAGAACAAGATAACCCACGTGTCATAAGATCAAGATTTAAACTATAAAACGCACTCCGTTCCACGTTGCGCTCCAGATACAGAAGCTGAAGTGATACAAAGTGCACTTGTTTTCGTGTAACCAGGATGGATTCACGGGAAAGTCAAGTTTCGAGAACTCCACGACCGCCCCCGTTCTTAACGTCGCAGAACATTTGTCTACCGATAGAGTTGATTCTCCACATGGCCAATTTTATGAAATTCGAAGACTATCGAAGTTTTATCAAATCACTTTGGCCCAACAACGATGAATGCGACCTGATTCGAGCAAAATTGTGGCAGATGTCTACTTACCGCTTCACAACTAAGTTTCTCAACGAAAAACTATTGGAGGTGGAATACAACTTCGACCCCTCGAGAAAAATAGGAGATCGCATTCTCATCAATGTGGAATGTTTGTTACCTTTACTTGGGGGGGTCGTTCCTCCTACTATGAAAAAATTCAGCACTTTAAAGGAGTTACTAAATTTTGTTCGAATGCACGTTCATTTGAACATGTGTTCAAACTATAGACGTGCCTATTGCCCGTGTCAATTGGGAAACAACGAGAGACGACGTTCCAGAGGGTTTATGAAGCCTGTTGTAAATGTGTGTGAATACGGACACTTTCACCATTATTGCTCGCAACACCTTATGCACTGGATGGTCTTTTCTCTGGGAACTTTGATTCAGGACCGACACATGGGAGGATTTTGCAACGAGGACGTCATCGAAGATTTTTTATATTTTCTCGATAACGTAGTTTCTTTTCGAGGGTTAGACGTTCATCTTTGGGGTTCACTGATGTACAGAGTGATTTAGAAGACGCGGTATCGATTATGGCGGGATGTCGCTTGCCAGGTTAATGTAATAATAAATATACTCATTATAAATCTGCAGGTTTTTTTTTTACTATCTTATATTAGAATGATTAGAACCCTTGGTTGAACGCATTCAACTAAATTTGAATCGAGTTACAAAACAAGTCTAAAAGACTAGTAGTTGTTTCGATATCTCTATCGCCTTATCTTACCCACAGTCATTTATAGCGCACCAAAGATATACATTTGCCGTACGTAGTCTCAAAATTATTGTTTAAAAGTTTGAAGTAGTGACAAGAACTGAGAAGCACCGTAGTCGTTCCAATATGTCGCAACCACATTGTTGAGGAACATTTCTCGAGTTTCTGCGACTCCGGCGTCACAGTTTCTACCCACATCGTGCTCCCTTGGTAACATAACATAAAAGATCTGAAAAAATATATGTATTTGTCATCTAATCTGTTTGAAAGTCATACCGAACAAATTAAAGAAAGGTCAAACCCAAACAAACCTTATCAAATTATAGTTCGCTGTGAACATAAACAGCTTATAAACTGCTATTTTCGGCCGTATCAAATAAGAATACCTACCTGATAATGTTTTCGGTGGTTCTTAAAATAAGCAGTGTGTTTTGGAATTTCCTTGACATTATAGCGCCGTAAACAATTTTGGTGGAAAATGTAGGGACACGAGAATCGATTTTGGTGCATAACCGCCTCGATATAGCCATATGTACAAAAGGAAATATCTTGAAATGTCATGTGTCGTCGATTACGAATTACGCACGACATAATGCTAGCATTCATATCGCTCCGCGTTGTGCAGTTATCAAACAGTTCTCAAATCACGTGCGGTGGCTGTGAAGAGTCAATCGCAACAGATATAAATAAGCGTTGCATGTTGTGTGCGTCATCTCTATTACAAACAAACAACGAAAAACTCATAAAGTTATTCAAATAAGACAAATTATACACAAGGACCGTGAATAAAGCTTATAATGAAGTAATGACCGCTGAGCTGCACAAATTACACAAAAAACTTGAATCAACAAAATTGTGGTTAGATGTATATTTGCTAGTAGTAATTTAGTTGCCACAGCTGTAACGGAGTCAAATATTAAGTTCGTTAGCGGTATCGCAGAAAAGATAGCTTATTGATCAAATTAACCGTGAATGAACGTTAATGATGGAACATCTCTACTCATTTGAGCGGTTATGATAAATATCCAAGTCGCACAGTACAACGAGATAAACAATGCAGGTTTCGTGCTGTCAGGATGGTTCACAGGAATATAAAGTGTTGTGCGTTGACCCACCACCGCTGGGAACAAATACAGAACATATTCTTCTACCGCTGGACATTGTTCTCTACTTCAGCAAATTTTTAAATTTTGAAGACTATCGAAGTTTTATAAAATCACTTTGGCCCAATGGCGATGAAAGTGACAGCGTTCGGAAGGAGTTGTGGAAACTGTCTACTCACAAGCTAGAAGCTACATTTTTTAACGGCAAACAATTGCAGATCGAATACAACTTCGATCCATCAAGAACAGAAGAAGATCGCGTTCTCATAAGTTTGGATTCTTTGTTACCCGTATTTGGCGGCGCCGTCCCTTCAGGTGTAAACAAATTCACTAATATATCGGAACTATACAGTTTTATTAAAGAGGATGTTCATTTAAATAAGTGTTCAAACTATCGACGGGCTTGCTGCCCCTGTCAGCTGATGAATGACGGCGAAGAGTTTTATGGAGTATTTGTCAAGCCTGCAGTGGATGAGTGCGAATATGGACATTTCCACCATTACTGTTGGGAACACGTTGTTTCGTGGTTGGAGAATTATCTGAAAACGTCCATTTTATTGCGAGAATCAAAAGAACTTTTCGACGAGGAAATCGCCGAGCAGTACTCATTTTTTCCAGAAGACATTCGTTACTTTCAAACTGGCAAACGAGCGACTCCGGAATTTTTGCTTAAAAATGCTTTAGAAATCGATGTGGCTATTTACGAAAGCGATGATGAATACAAGTTTACAACAGTGGACGTCGTAGAGGCCGATGATTAACGGCTCATCCAGAGCAAACCAGAATAAAACACAATGTAAAAGCAATTTCATTGTTGTCACCTTTTTTGTAAGTTGTAATATATGAATAAACATGGGTAGTTTTTTTTCCGTGACTGTGTTCAAAGAAATTAAACAAGTTGAATGGCGTAGGACGTTGCTCCGAAAAGACAGAAGTGCCAATGTTTTTCAACTCGGATATTGTAAACGTAGCATTCGGAATGTATTGGGACCTCGACTTATGAACTTCGTACACTGCCGCAGTTTTATCCAGTGACTTCGACCCAAAAATGATGAAATCAACTTTTTTCGAGAACAACTGTGGGAAATGTCTACACAGAAGACCACAATCAAGTTTATTAAAAGAGAACGCTTGGCGATCGAATATAACTTCGATCTCTCGAGTAAGATCTTGCCCTAATCAATTTGAACTTTTTGTAACTATGCGATAATCGTCGATACTCCGCCTGCCGTGGTGATGAACGTCCACAGCCGGAGTTCTGGAGCATTTGTAAAGACTTTACTTACTACGTGTAAATGCGGATAGTGTTATGATTAGTGCTCAGACTTGCCAGTTATTAGTTGAATGTCCTCTTCGTTCCTTAGATTAGAACGTCTAGACGAATTACGTTAATTGGATGGAATATGGTGTCAAAGTAGGCATTGCCGCCATATGATGTCTATTTGATCTAGATCAATGAAGGGAAACCTCCGACGTGGGCGGTTTTTCATTATGTTCTGATACCTAATGCGAACAGTATACTCTAGTCCGCGGCTTCAAGCGCGCGCACACGAACATCGTTCGTGGAACTTTAAGCAATTATAACAAACCATTAGTCTAGTGTTGCTAAGCTTGTTCCATGCGGTTAAAGCTTGTGCGTGTAGAACTATGAACAGCAGGAGCAAAGAAGAACAGTACGCGGCACATGCCGATTGAGAGATATAGCCACCAAAGAAAAGAAGAAGAAGAAGAAAGACAGTAGGAGTTCCATCATCTGGCAATCGCACCATCATCTTTCTGGAGAGAACTGATAATCACGTCGTATCGCCTGTCGGAATTGGGCAGAGCTTTGACACATTTACGATCCCGTGTGCAAATGTTGACGCAGCAACTGCTACTACCACTGCTAATTCATTGGTATGCATGACACGACTGTCAAAACATCTTTACTTGTGTCCGTTGAAATACCGCGAAGACAGCTGTGAAGCTATTGTAAAGACTTCAGTGGATGAGCGCAAATATTGACGGTTCCAATATCGTTGGGAATGCATTGTCTCGGCGGTGCAGCATTGTTTGTAAATTTGATTCGGTGTCGAGAAGTTAAGTGATTGTCTTCAACGAACACACGTTTTACTTCGACAGGTAAACGGGCATCATTAGAATCGCAAATTTAAACCGTTGGACTAATTGGTGTCATTATTCACAATAAAGACCGTGAATAGAGGTTCACGACAGTGAAAGTTGTGCAGCTCGACTATTAAAAATATAAAAATATCATCTGGTCTACTTTGAAACACTCAAGATATACGTCTTCAGTATTTTGCGTGGTTTCGAAAAAAAACAGTGCATTCGTTCAGAGTGTGGTGCGCCATACAATGAGGCTGGTTTCGGGTGATCACGATTATTCTCAAGAGCATGAAAAATTGCATGTACCCCCGCTGGTCTCGAAGCCACTGGGTATTTTTCTACCGTTGGAAATTATACTCTACTTGGGCAATTTTTTGAAGTTTGAAGACTATCGAAGTTTTATTCAATCATTTTGGCCCAATGGCGACGAAAGTAATATTGTTCGTGCAAAATTGTGGAAACTGTCTACTCACAAGCTAGAAGCTACATTTTTAAACGGCAAACGATTGGAAGTCGAATACAACTTCGATCCATCGAGAGTCAAGGAATATCGGCTTCTCGTGAATTTGGATTCTTTGTTACCCGTATTCGGTGGAGCCACCCCTCCAGGGTTAAACAAATTCATAAGTATAACGGATCTTTTGAGTTTTGTCAAAGAGGATGTTCATTTAAATGAGTGTTCAAACTATCGTCGGGCTTGCTGCCCCTGTCAGCTGATGAATGACGGCGAAGAGTTCTATGAAGTGTTTGTAAAGCCTGCAGTGGATGAGTGCGAATATGGACATTTCCACCATTACTGTTGGAAACACGTTGTTTCGTGGTTGGAGAATTATCTGAAAACATCGATTTTATTGCGAGAATCAAAAGAACTTTTCGACGAGGAAATCGCCGAGCAGTACTCATTTTTTCCAGAAGACATTCGTTATTTTCAAACTGGCAAACGAGCAACTCCGGAATTTTTGCTTAGAAATGCTTTAGAAATCGATGTGGCTATATACGAAAGCGATGATGAATATCATGAATATCAGTTTACAATAGTGGACGTCACAGAGGCCGATGATTAACGGCTCATCCAGAGCACGTCAGAAGAAAATTCAATGTAAAAGTAATTCCCCTGCTTCACCCTCTTTCATGTTGTAATAAATAAATCCATCATAAACGGGTAGTTTTTTTTTTGTAACTCCATTACTATAGTATGGCGAGAAGCACGCAAACTAAGAGGCACGCAGCGGTTGTTTGGGCGACATTCATCAAAGCTAATATGTTTCTTAGTACATAACTGTGTTCGAATAAATTAAACAAATTGAATGGCGTTGGACGAAGCAGCCATAAAACCACAGGGATAATTGGGTAGTAGTGAAACTATTTCCTTTATGACTCTACTTCTATTCATATGGTAGAGTATGCTCCAGAAGATTACTACCATATGCTGCAGCAGTACGGTAACTCTTCTCATTCATTTTTCTCTCCATCGACAAAAATCAGATTTTTAACATTTATCCTTAGCAACGCCAGCAAGCCACTGAGTCAAAGCAGGTAGGTAGATTATACGGTCCCAGAAGTCTAGTTGCCACTTGTGAGTTTACAATTTAAATGCATTGGTATTCGAGATCATACAATTCATTCAATTGTTCCTAGGCAGACTCCTGCTAGAGAATATGTATGTAGCTTTCAAAATTCAGTTTTCTGGTATTGTTATTCCTATGGGAACGCGTGTTGTCGTACATGCGCGATGAATAATTTCCGGGAAAAAAATGTCCTATTGAAATCATCCACCGTTGAAAATTATTCTGCTTATTATACATTATTTGTCCTAGTAACGACAAAAGTCACATTGCTCGAGCAAAGTAGTGGCACCTACCACAACTGCGTTTTTTAATGGAAAAAAATTGGTCATCAAGAATAAAGGAAGATCGCATTCTTTACTATTCGATGGGATCTTCCCTCTAAGGCCGGTATTAACAGTCGGTTCTCAAATATAAGTCCTATGTTTAAGACTCGATTTGTGAATGAAATGACTCCATGAGTCAAAAAAAACATGGACTTAAGCATGGACTTATGCTCAAGAACCGACTGTGAACACCGGCCTAAGTGTACAACAAATGCACAAGCGTATTGAAGTGGATCGGAATATGTAATCAGACCGTCGATATGCTTGCTGCCGTGTCACTTGATGAACGTCGATAGCCGGACTGCTGGAGCTTGTTTGTGATGCCTTCACTCACTACGTGTGAATACAGCTACTTTTGTCTTCAGTGTACCTGGCACGCTCGTGAATAATTGGATTCTCTTACTGACATTTTGAACATTCGTCTAGCAGCGGGACGCCAATTGCACAAATGGTGGGGCTACGGTAATACATTTACGCCATAAAATGCCTATTTCCCTATTTCAATAATGGATGACCTACGCCGTCGGTACATCTTCGTTAAATTTACATGCACAAAGATAAGTGTTTAGTCCTGCTCCAGACATTACGTGCGAGTACACATGATGCTGAGGTAGTGTTGCTAAGCTTTTTCTGCCGCGGTTCAAGTTAGTGCCTGGGAAACTGTTAACATCCGAGCTTTGACATAGTCTTCAACAAGCACATGTGTTACTTCAAATTGTGAACGAGCATCGTTAAAACTTTTACTGCAAAGTGTTGGACTCATCAGTGTGGATGTAAAAAGTAACGACCGTGAACAGACTCATTACAGTGGAAGTAGTGCAGCTGGACTAATAAAAATATCGTCCGGTCTACTTCGAAAGCCCAAGCTATACGTTTTCAGTCATTTACGTGATTCCAAAAAACAAACAGTGCAGACGTACAGAGTGCGGTGCGACAAACAATGCAGGAGGTATCGTGTGATCACGGTGATTCGCAAGAACGTGGAAGATTGTATGGATCCCCGCCGCCGCTGGTCTCAAAGGCACAGGACATTTTTCTACCGTTAGACATTATTCTCTACTTGGGCAATTTTTTGAAGTTTGAAGACTATCGAAGTTTTATTCAATCATTTTGGCCCAATGGCGACGAAAGTAAGCTTGTTCGCGCAAAATTGTGGAGACTGTCTACTCACAAGCTAGAAGCTACATTTTTAAACGGCAAACGATTGGAAGTCGAATACAACTTCGATCCATCGAGAGTCAAGGAACATCGGGTTCTCGTGAGTTTGGATTCTTTGTTACCCGTATTCGGTGGTGCCACCCCTCCAGGGTTAAACAAATTCATAAGTATAACGGATCTTTTGAGTTTTGTCGAAAAGGATGTTCATTTAAATGAGTGTTCAAACTATCGACGGGCTTGCTGCCCCTGTCAGCTGATGAATGACGGCGAAGAGTTCTATGAAGTGTTTGTAAAGCCTGCAGTGGATGAGTGCGAATATGGACACTTCCACCATTACTGTTGGGAACACGTCGTTTCGTGGTTGGAGAATTATCTGAAAACATCGATTTTATTGCGAGAATCAAAAGAACTTTTCGACGAGGAAATCGCCGAGCAGTACTCATTTTTTCCAGAAGACATTCATTATTTTCAAACTGGCAAACGAGCAACTCCGGAATTTTTGCTTAGAAATGCTTTAGAAATCGATGTGGCTATTTACGATAGCGATGATGATGATAAGTTTACAACAGTGGAAGTCGCAGAGATTAATGATCATCAGGGTGTCCAAAGCACACCGAAATAAAATTCAATACAGAAGTAATTGCATTAGTTTCACTCTTTTTCATGTCGTAATAAATAAATAAATCATATGTAGGTTGTTTTTTTCTATATCGATATGATGAACACATCCATATGGCTATTCACGATAACGAAAGTGAATAGGTTTAATGGTGCGACTGAAGCACGCACGGAATCTAAATGCAAATTAGATAAAAATCAATGTTTATCATCCCGTTGCATGCTGTACGCTGTTCAGCGTATCTTCGCCACGTACATGAGTCAGCGAGACTGCATAACGTTGGCTTGAGTTCGTGATTGACCATATCGCGACGTACATATGAACATGTAGCATATGTCACATGACCATCAAGCACATCCGTAACTTTGTAGCAGTATCGACATCGTACATGCAATGAGACGTGACATATGCCGTCATTGGAATAAAACCAGTTTTACACTAGTGACTTAGCAAAGAGGGGCAGTGCCACGACGACCAGTGAATCCGGGTTCGAATCCCGATGCCATACCAATGACTTTTTCAATATGGTTATCTGCATTCTTAGTTTTTCGGAACCCACGAAAAATATGTATGTCCAAGATAGGGCCAATGTCATGGGCAGCGGTAACGAAGAAACAACAGAATGAGGTTTCTGTGGTGTAGCTTCTCTGGTCGCGAGACCCATCACATGAAAAACCCTCAATGGATTAGGACGTAGCTCCAAATGCACGATGTGCCAACCGCAACTATAGTTGTTCCGTTGCTTACGTTCAGCGGGACGCCACGAATTGTTAGGACCTGTCGTGAAGTTTGACAGCAACTTATTTCATCGCACAACCATGAATCCGTGTGTGTTTGTTTGCGTATGTGGCTTAGGATGCAATGGTTTACCACAAGTTCCAAGTCACATACCATACGCACTTCGAGGCCCCCGGAATTATTTTTAAAAATTCAACTCTATCGGTACAGTTACTGGAGATATCACGATGCAGATCCTGCTGAGAGTTGCTGAACTGCAAATTCGAAGCCGGGCCGTTACCCCAGAACCATGGTTCGTCGATGATCTCGTCATACATGTAGTGCAGGTGCGAAGTTGAAATAAAGCGAAATTGTTGTATACATTAGTCTCTCTGAAAAAAGAGTACGGAAGGATTTTTACCGATCGAACGACCGATAGTTCAGATCTTGAAAAACAATTATCGTATGATGGTAAGTCGCTGCTTTGGTTAAGATTCTCCGTCGGCAAATCTTTAATCGTCGAATTACCGGCAAAAAGAATTTTTGAGATCGATGTTTAACACCCGTACGTTCGGGCTGCCCGGATATTTTTCTTGAAGATTTTCTTTTGAAAAATCTTTCCTTGCCAGAAACATCGCGATAAATTTAATTACTCAATTGACTAGCCGAGTAGCGACTTGAATATTTGTTTCGATAGTATCTTTTCCGAGCGAGGCAAAAGGTGAGAGGGAGCGAGATCGAAACAAAGAAAGAGGGAGAGAGAAAGAGCGAGGGAGAAGAGAAGGCGAGTGGCGCCGCTGCGCGGCGGTTTTTGCGGTCGTGTTTGTCAGAGGCCTCCGTGTGGCGTGCACACAACAGTCGATCCCCAGTTTGTTACGGACTACGCGACGAGTCTGTGTCCAGTTGAGTTGAGTAGTGTCTCCGTTGATTGTTGTTGTTGTTGTTTTTTTAAACATAATTATTTAATTTTTGTGTACGACGAACAAATATAAATCTTAATTAATATCCCTGTGGAGAATAATCGAGTGAATGTTCATCAGTGTTCTCGGATAAGCCGAGCAGTATTTTTCATGGTGGATGCATGTGTGTGTGGGATAAAAGTCAAATGTGCCGTTAGTGAAATCATCTCGGGGCACGGGAATAGGACGGCAAGCGAGAGAACGATAGATCTGCCGATGTATATATATATATAAAAAGATATATATATATATCTATAAATATAGGAGAGGATATTAAAAACGAGTTGAACGAACGAACTTCTAAAAAATCGTGGTTTTCATCGAGACTATTTCGTGTTGAGTGTTGTTTTTTTTTCTCTTTTTAACAAGCATCAAAATGAGTAAAACTTGTGCGCGTTGTGAAAAAACGGTTTATCCGATTGAGGAACTCAAATGCCTCGACAAGGTGGGTAGTTGTCGCTTATAACGTCACGAATAAAATAATGCTTCGATCTTTTCTTTCGTTTCGGACTTGAGTGATAATTGGATTAATTTGCGGCTTTAGTTCATGGTACAAGGATCTTAAACTGTGAATCTTACATTTGTGTGTCGGTCTACGTGTGTGTGTGTGTGTGTGTGTCCGTAAATGGCCCTTCAGGTCCATCTGGAATGGATGTTGAGCTAACAGCCGGTTCGAAAGTTTTTGCCCATGAAAAATTGTAATCTCTCCCTCCTTGAACTCCGCGTACAACCGTCTAAAACGACTCAATTGTTTTTTCTTTGTTTTTCAAACTTTACTTTTCACATTAACCGCGAAATTTTTTCTCGATTCGATCTATATTCACTGTCTCCGTCTCGTTCGGAATTCGAAGGCTTTTATTGGGATACACGATTTTTCACAGCATCCCGAGAGTTTCATGCGGTGCGTTAGTATCCAGTCGAACCAACAAATGGTAGATTCGCTTTGAAGCATTCTCCTCGATGTCCCATTGACACGCCTAGAAACGCGAGTTAAATAATTCCGTCAAAAAAACCCGGTTGTTCGAGCGAAACGGGGGTGGGGTGTCGTTCGATTTCCGCACTGCTATTTCTCACGTTGTTCGTTACTTTGTGCATTTTTGCCGATAATACCTAACCTCAAAATGTAAATTCACAGTAACTCGAAGGCCATTTAGTTCGCGCTAAAATTTCATATTAATTCCAAAATAAATACAATAATGTCATTGTTCAATTAGTTATATTAAATTATATTTATTTTTCGTAAGAAAAACAATGCAACAAATTATTTAAAATAAAATCAACAGAAAAATATCGCGAAAATGGTTGAAAAAGGTAGAGTTTTATTGAAGGCTGTGGCTACTCGTCCGGCTAGTTCGTATACGGGTAGCATGTCCGGACGAATAAGCAATCCTTGGTCGTCCGGGTAAAGCGGACATCTCATTGGATAAAGCGTAGCCGGACGAATATTATTCATCCGACTATCCGGACGACTAGCCACTGCGTTTATTGAATCGAGAAGAATTGATGAATAAAAAGTATGTTAATGAAGAGATCTTCCCGTCTGTCGTCTCTGTATGTGTTTATATCTTATCTTTATTATTTTCTTATCTCTCTTATCGTAGCAACAATGATATAACTATTGTACGATGACGAAAATATGTTTGTCGTGTAAAGATTTGATTTCTAGTGTTGAGATAATCGTCCTGTATCTCCGAAGACGTTTTTTGTCAGCGAAAAAAAAAAAAAAGACAGCTTTTTGTCAAATGTATTTCTTCCAGTTTTCCCTCTCGTCGTCGCTTACGCATTTGCGTTCGATGAATACAAAAGTTTTTCGAGACCTTTGAAGCAGCCCCCCGTCGATGTTTTTGTTCGTACTGATTGGTGAAAGGGCGGCACCAAATTAACCGACATAAAGAAAGATTCAAGTGGAGTTCTCTTTCTTCGTAATAAGAATCATGTTTTAAAGTACGAATGATGAGTGTATCAAAAAGAAACAATTGTTCTCTCGTAGTTGAGTTAATTCCTATTTGTAATTGAATTCTCGAGCGGCCCGGAGAATATTGTTATTATATACGAAAAGTCCGTTACTACAAATCTGTCGTTTCCGTTCTCGCTTCGATTTAAAACTGAATTTCAAGGAAATCAAAATATTGCTGCCTCCGGTCCGTTACGACTAATTCGTCGTTTCCGCTTTTTTATTTATTGATTTATAATCGTTCTTTTTTGCGGAAGAAAGAGAACTTTTTTTAAATAAAAACCCTAGACCTTCGGCGTACTTTTGTTTTATCCTTTTTATTGTTTATTTCGCCCCTGGAATATTGTTATTAATTATACACGTTGAAATTATCGTGTAAAAGTTTTAGCGTCACAATTTTAGGAGGAAATTATTGCTCAGGGAAATTGCTTTATCGCTCGGAAGTGTATAGTCGTAGTTTTTAGGGCGGAGATGGCAACAGGTGGTCGTATACCTTATACTTCGGGAATCTCAAATTAACGACCTGTTGCTTCGAACTGTACTTACTCTTTTATTGCGGTCATTTCGAAAGCAGCGTTACTGGTTCCACTATTTTTCTATTGTTCGTCTATCTTCCTACATAAAAACGACAACAATGCATTAATATTTTTATTTATTTTTATGATATTTATGTTGACGTCGTTCGATTTCGATAAAATGACTTTTTTTTACCAATTCGTTCTTAGATCTTTTTCAAACTTTTAACCACACTTTTTACACGAAAATATTCGTCTTGAAATTTCCAAAGTTTCGTTTGAATGGAACGAAATTTCTTTGATTTCCAGTCATCGATATTTTTAAATAAAAAATAATTAACAATAATAAGTAATCACTCAATAATTAATGATAATTTTCGTCATTTTGGTAATCTTTATGTTTTATTCAAGTAAATAAATATTCATGTATTCGTAACTATGTAAAATATTGAATATTTACGAGGATGGTCCAACTCAAGTTTGTGTCAATGCTCCCAATGATTTTATACGATTAACCTTCACTCTTGCTCGCCGATACCCTTCTCTGTTCGTTTCCCATGTGGAATTTCTCATGCATTGCAAACGCATAATTAATGTGATTGCCGTGCGTTCATTGAGTCGATGGATGAAAAAAGGAAAAGTTGATACGAATTGTAGGAAATTTGAAGACTACTTAGATTTGCAATTTTTAAACAAAGTCGATTTTCAAATTGTATTTATTTCGTTAATAACACCAACAGAATATTAATGGAACAAAAATCGTATTAATTGATAAACGTGGAGCATCGTAAGCCCCATTATGGTTCGAAGGATCGAGCACATTATTGATTGTGGTTTTAGAATCGAGATACGTGACAGGAGTTCGAAAGAAAGTCTACAAATTCGAAAGAAATCGTGATATAGAAAAAAAAGAAGTATAGCAAATAATTATTTGAACGAAGAAAAAGAAGAGAATTGGAAAGAAAGAGGGCAGCCAAGAAATACGATGAAATGTGGTGGACACACCGGTAATAAAAATTGAGAAACTATAAATAGGAAAAAAGATAAAGAGAAATATTGTTGAAAGAAGTGAAGCTAATTTCTTGCGAAGCTCTCATTACGCTCGTTATTTAAGCTTCATTTGGTTTGGTCTCGACAGACGTGAGCTATTACTGATAACGGAGAACCTGCATGAATGCCGAGTCTCTCGCAATAAAAAAACTCGTTTGTACAGCACGATGATTTGCAAATTAGGAGTCGACAGCTGTTAGTTGTTCAAAGTCTAAGGAATTAGACACGAGCATGATAAAATATGTTGCAAAGAAGATAAAAAAACTTATTGCAATTACCTTCGGATTGCCCTTTATTTAATTCGTGGATAAATTAATAAAAATATGATCCATAACCAGGATACGATGTACCGTTTCGTTACCTCGTCATTATTTTTCTCTCAACGAAGACTGATGAAATCCGGGCACGTACCGTACACCATCCTTCCTCTTATTTTCTTTTCCCAGGCCGTCTCTCGTAATGTATAGCTTCACTTCCGGTTTCGTATGTTTTTTTTTTTTCATTCATACCCGACTCCTCGCACACTCACGTTACGAAATTTTCGTCTAGCGAAAGGATATGTATAATTAAAATATAATAATAAAACAACTGTTCGTTAGTACCTTGTGTCTTGAATGCATGAGCCAAAAATTTCACGAATTATGATTGATGTCCAGAGCTCAGGAAAATAACTGTGAAATGTCACCATGTACCGTTTCGTTCTTAAATTAACTGTCAGAGCTTAAGAAAATAATTTTATTTCTCTTTCATCCTGGTTTATTAAAATTTGATTCGATTCATTTTATTGAATAAGTAGTTTTTTTTTTTTAATCCGACGAAGGGCTTTGTCAAAACATGGGAAATTTGTTTTATCTCTCGATTGCTCTGGTTCGTCTTTTTATTTATTTATTGAGCTTCGTAAAATATGGAAATTCAATTTTTTCTTTTATTCCAAATTATTCGATCGAGGAGTTAATTATTACCGAAAATTTGGCGGCTTTTCAATCATATTCAGTTGACTTATTTAACGAAATGGTTAAAAAATTGAATTAAAAAGTTTAATTAAAGTTAAAATATTATTAAGCACGATGGTATTATATTGAATGAACAAAACTTTCTCGTTGCTTAGTGTCACAGCCGATGAGTTTGGTAAATCGTTTATAACGGAATCGCAATTTCTCCATTTGATATTTAAGCATTTTGCTACTTTTACTATTTATACCAAAACAAAGAATTCTGCGTCTCGTGAAAAATATATTTTTATATTTATACATATGCATTTATTTAAACAAATCCATGAAATCATTTAATTGAGAAGATTTTACAACCGCGTCTTTGTAATTGAATGACTCATTCTGCGAGAGTTTATTTTTTTTTTATGAGTAAAAAATAAGTGAGTCATGACCTTGATTGGGATTTAAAAATCAGTTTTTCCGGACAAATTATTCGTGGAGACTGTTTCGTCATGTTTTGAATATACGACGAGACAATATCTTGATCAAAATCTACTAGATTTTGAGTCAGCGATAAATATTCGATGACAGCGTCTTCAAAAAAAAGAGTGAATATAATAAATATGACGAGCCATGGTCGTAGTTCGAAAAGAGGAGAAAAAAAGAGGGCGAGATCGTTGACTTTTGCATTGTTCGTCAGTTCGTTTCTGCCGTGCGACTCTTTTCGCTCTTGTCCCCTTGTTTCGTGCTCTCTCATCGGAGAGTCCTCTTGTTACAAAAGCGAGCCAAGCAACTTTCACTCTCGATTGCGACGCGCCATTTTTTTTCTCCCACTGTCGAGATTCACCAAATCGTAGTCCTTTTGTGGCAAAGAAAAAATGTTATGTGTCGAAATGTTTCTTTCGTTTAAACATTTCATTTCAGCCTCTAAACAAAAGAGAATTCTTCGATTTATTATTTTGGCAGAAAACAAGGCATTTTTTTGATGTCGATTTTATTAGAAATCATTCGTTTCGAAACCTCGACAGAATTTATCAATTTACGTAGCCCAGAACTGCTGCTAATACATTTTTAAAAAACGAAGAGAAAAAAATGGATTTCCGCTTTTTTTTCGTTGTCATAAATATTAAAAATCGTTTGACTTCGTCCATTACAAAAAAGTCTGTATTATGAGCTCATCTTATGAGTACAATCGAATAATAATAACAACAAATATAATAACAATATTAATCACACGGTAAAACCTACTTTCCACGATCCAAGTACGCGGAAAGTAGGCTCTCCGGTAAATTAATTACTCTCCATGTGCAAACTCTCGATTTCAATGTCGAAGCTGCATGTGCGTATGTGTCCGTGTGTTGTGAATTCATTACGTCGATCGTTTTGCATTCGATTAACAAGAAGGCCGTCGACTCTGTGGGAAAAATTGTTAAGATTCGTTAAATCGTTTGGATTTTACGATTTAAATGATTATTCGTTGAAACACTTTTCTGTTTTTATGCACTGAAAATAAAATAAGAGGCTGAATAGTGGTTTTATGTACTCATAACAAATTTGTAGTGAAAATGAGTAATTGAGAAATTCGTTCATTTCATTTTTTGGGTCTTTCCAACCCGTTAAGTTCGTGTTCGAGATTTTTCTTTGTCTTGAAGTTATTACTTTACAAATAAAGATTATTTTGAATTGACATTATTTTGCACATTCTAGCAACGAAATAAAATACTTTCAGAGGCGGACGTTTTTTTTTTCAATTTTCTTAATTGATCGAAACCCATGGTTTATTCACGTAAACATTTCATATTTGTTGCAGATCTGGCACAAACAATGTTTCAAGTGTCAAGGATGTGGTATGACACTCAACATGAGAACGTACAAAGGATTCAACAAACAACCTTTTTGCGAGGCGTAAGCATCAAAATATATATTTTTTCTTCATTATCCACTGAATTGAAAGGATAAATAATTGACTTAGTCAAGAAAAACATATTTCAATCGTAAAATTACATGAAAATGGGTTAGAAAAATGTTGTTAAGGTTTACCAAAAAAAAAAACAATCACTAAATCATAGAAATAACTTTTTTTTTTCATTGTCATAAATATGTCAAAATTTACGGTTAAATATAAATCGTAAATTTATAGTGTTTCAACGTCCGTTGACACAGTGGAATTAACGTCACGTCACCGTTAATTTCGTGTCGTGGACGAAAATTAAGGCGCCAAATAAAGTCGTGTTGTATTTCGAGTGAGAAGACGAAAAGTTCTACTTGATATACGTACGACGATTTATTGTTGCCCGGAGAGAGCCGAGGGGTTAGCGCGTTTAAGTCATGTAGCGCTTGTCCGTGATAATCTCACCACAGCATCACACTTTTCAAGATTTTTACATAGTCTTGTGATTTTTTTGTTTATTTTTTCGGCCAAATTGAATTTTAGGACACATTCGTTTTCCCAATCATCGTTCAAACCGAACGAAGTCTTTTTACACAATTAGGCTGAAAAAGTTTTCCTACTCGATTTTTCCGCAAAACTAATTCGTTTTAATATTCAAGAGGATTCACTTGATTTTTTAAAGATCCAACTAATTCGTCTCGAAATCGAGTTTGGCCGAAAACCCATGATTCAATCGTGAAGGATTAAGATGTGATTTTACAATTTTTCGTATTCACGTTGTTCTTTATTTGTAATTGAGAAAAAAGGTCGTAAAAATTTATACCAAACGCGATTTCATTATTTTTTTTCTTCCAAAGATTATAATGATTATTATGGGTGGAGGAAAAAAAATGCGATGAAAAAAATTACATCGAGCCATCGTCATGGTGTTTTCGTTTTTTTTTTTTTTAATTTATTATTATTTATTACTTCTTTTGATTCGATTTCTCTTTACTTTTTCTTTGTTGCTTTATTCCACGACCTTCTCATATAAGTCCAAGGAGAGATCGTCCAAAGTATTTCGTCACTGTTTTGTTATTATCATTTACTGGTACACATATTTATATATATTTGAACATACACGTGTGCGTTATACACTCGATGTGCTGTACACACGAGTTACGCAATTTTTAACGTTTGCGAATTGCGCGCCACTTTCCTCGATTCTCGGCACATGAACTTTGCCACTTAAATCGATCGGTTTCGATCTTTTTTTTTTTTTAATTGCCTCTGGATCGTGGTACTCTCGTCACAAATCGCTCATTTTGATCGAGTTCGTTGGTTTTTATTTTAACCGCGAATAATAACTCTCAATCGATTTGCTAATCGATTTTTTATTATTATGGAAAATCATGGGGAATTTTAACATAGTGAAAAAAATGCATAAACCGTTTTTGAAAGAAGGAAATTTTTTGTGTCAAAATGTCTTGGTGTCCATACGATTGTTCAAGCTTACGAAAAACTTTTTGGACTCTAACATGAAAAAAAAATTTAATGACACTTCATATCGGCTTTTCTCGTTCGAATAGAACCGAATCATTCAATACGACAATATAAAAAATAGAAATTAATAAATCGGCTTTTTTTGTCGGTAAAAATATTTTATAAAGAAATCATGTTTGGTTAAATGTAAGCTAGATGATCGCGCCGGTTTTTCCCCGGAGCAATCTTTAATTAATCTTCTCGCCCACTCCTTCTCTTCGCTGTGAATCCTACCTCCATCGGGTTTTCTTTATACAGGGTGTCCCGACTCAATTCGGCAAAAATTGTCTCCGTTAAATTGTCACGAATAGATGAACTTCGAAAAAGTCGTCATACATTTGTTTTGTTTTCGAACTATTTTTTTTCTTCTTATTTTATTAATTCTATTATTTTGAAATAATTTCAATAATGATTAATAAATACAATAAATGCCGCATGTTAAATTGATGATGTTTATATTAATGATTCGTGTTTTCATTGTTCGATAAATGAATAAATGGTAATTTGATCGTTTTTTTGATAGCAATAATTTTAGGAATTAACCGAATTTTCCTTCGAAATATTTCAAGTTAAAAAAAATTGATGCCACACTGATTCAATAAAAAAAATTCAACTCAATATTAAATAAAATTAAAATGATTAAAATTATCAAATTAAAATTATTATAGAATTCTCCACGTAGTTTCGAGTTCTTTGATCGAAACCGGACACCCTCTATGTTTTAGTATTACGAATAGACCGTAAACCGATGCTCTTCCTCTCTCTTCATTTTTCTCAATTCGTTCTCCCGAGCACGATAAGCGTCCTATTATTGGACTCTCGGTAGACATCGTTTCCCCTCTCGTATACTTTGCCCTCCTACAACCAAATTGCTCCCTTTAACTTCCTGACGTTCCCGAGGTCTGACTTCATTCACTCGGTCATTCATCCTCCCAGAACTCCACGCAGTACCATTTTATTTTTATTTTTATAAATTCCACGATATTCGATCCTATTCCAAATTCGCGGAAAATTGACAATTTTACGTTCGTTTAGAATTTAAAAAAAAAAATTTATAAAGAATTCAAGGTTCCAACTGTTCTGGCAAAAAAATTTCCAGAAAAAACGTCCACGAACGTTTTTTTTTGTTGCAATGTTCTATTTTCGTCGCTAAAAAATAGTTCGCGATTAGCATTTTATAATCTCAGTGGGAAAAACATTTTACAAAATTCTTGGGCTGCTCCATTCATCGCAACGAGTTTCGTTTAATTGGTCCTACGAAGAGACGTTTGTCACTTTGTGATTAACAGTCAGAGCACGTCCTGTCGCGATGACACACGAGGCAACTCATTCGACGTTAATGAGACACTTGCGGATACGCGTTCACCACACCAAGCGTGAATTCTAGTCCTCTCCCTTCTCAGAACTTTTTCTATAATTTATTAAGTTATCGCGAGCGAATAAAATATCGATTGATAAGGAGATTATTTTTCCAGTTTATTTTTATTGCTTCCGACCTTTTTTAAAGCTTTTTATTCGTTTCTAGAAATCCATTAAAGTTCATGGAGGAAAGAACAGATTTCTTGGTCACGAATTGGCCAAAAATAATTAAAACAATATCAATCGATAATCAAATGTCAAATTTCTTACAAGATGCAATTAAAAATTGAATTAAAAAAAAATTCGGTCTATTTTAATTCGCGTAACGAATTTTCATTTATTCGCTTGTAATACGAAACGATTCTCAGACATATTCGTACACCAAGTGGAATATGTTTTCCCCTGACGCGTCAACATTCTTACCGAATGTGATCGCATGATCGGAGAAATCCGATTCATTTTTTTTAATAGTTGGCCTTTTATATGGTAACTTTGTCATTGTTGAAGATTTTTTTCAAATTTTTTTTCTCGATCTGTATTTCATTTTGTGTTCGAAATGAAATGGATTTTTAATTCTTTCTCGACAAACATGGGTCTGTCAGGCCCACACGAAGGCTTTAATGATCGATCATTTTTGTTGGTAGTCTTTACAAACTCTTTTTTCTCCAAGTAATTATCAAATAATTCGATTTTTTCTTTTTCTACTTAAATGATGCAAGATTTGATTTTTTTAAAGGTTCATTTGAAAAACGGTTCCGAATATTTGTGCGTAGAAAAAAAAATTATCATATTTTTTATGAGAATTCGTCTTTAATGTATAATTTAAAGAGAAACCAACTTCTGAATGCGAAAGTGCACGAGAACGAATGCATTGTGAGACAAGGTCGCCGCACAAGATGCAACGACAATAAAAAGGTCACGCCATACTGAGTAACACTTCACGTTTTATGTATTGGCTGTTTAACAAAAGATCGTGACTCAGAATGTTTCATGCGTAGACTCCAACGATCTTTAATTATTTGTCTCTTGTCTATTTGATTTTGAAATAAATTCAAACAATACTTTGCTATTTTATCGATAAAGAAGAAACAAAAAATTCTTATAAATTTGGATCAAAATAAAGTCTCGCACGATAAGAGCATTTTAGACGAAATTTTCGTGACTTTTTTTCCAATATTTTCGTTGAAACAATGCATTTCCGAATTGTTTATTTAACAATAAACATTGCACGATGAATTGGGTCAAAGTTCATGTAAAAAAACAGATCTCGTTATAGCGTTGTGGCAATTTGTCAAGAACTCGAATGATTTGAAAGTGATTTTAGTCACTTTTTCTTGAATCTCCTTTCAAATATACTCAATTTTCGTTTTTTTCTCATTTCCGAAGCTCAATTCCGTTGCACTTGATGCATTAACGGGGGCGTATCGGATGCGTTGAATTATTCAGCGTACGATTAATGCGCCCGCAGCGTCATTTCTATGTACTTCATACACATTTACACGATGATATACATATTTATATAATTTTTACAATACGCACAGAGATCGTAAGACATATACAACAAGTTTTGATGCATATACGGGTTCGCCACGATCACGCCCACACGTCTCGAATCCTGATAGCAATTGCTTATAATAAAAAAATATACCCGGGGCTATATATGATTAAATGTTCTCGCGAGAGAACGTACAGCTTGAATTTTATTCTTTGGCCAACTCTTTTTTTTTTGTTCTTATCTCCTCCGAGACATCGAAATGAATTTTGTGTTTAAAGAAGTTTTCGTGCGAATTTGAACCATGAATCGTTAATGGTAACCAACCATTTTTTTACGTCGGAATTAATATTCGCACAGAATAGTAAAAAAGAAAATTTGTAAGATTCCCTTCATTTTATTAATTGAAGAACGAACAATTAAAAAAAAAATAAAAACATTCATTCAAATAACGTAGAAAAACGAATAGAACAAGAAATATTGTAATGGGTTCAGATTTTATTATTTCAGCACTGCTTTCAATATTTTTTTTTTACTGATTCAATAAAATGAAATATTTTCAACTGAATGTACGTACTCGACCTTGAAAAAACATGAAACACACACTTTCATGTCGAATGTAGAATCCACAACGAAGCTCTGAGTTAAAAATTTCTTGATGTCCTCGACACATCACGAAGACAAGTGTTCCATGTCGCGGAATTTGAGTCGAGAAATATGCACAATTACTATTTGAATTCTGTATCGTATTGAGAATATCTCGTTCTACTGAGTCACCTGTTTATATAAAGATTTCGAATACGTCAGTCATTTCAGGCTCACTTGACAAAAATTAAGGTTTCGCTGAAGAAACATCCAGAGTCTGGAGTTTTTAGAATTTTTTGAAATATTGATTTCGTCATTATTATAGAAAATAGGAAGTTTCAGAGATTTGCGAAATCTATTTAAACAAAGGGGTCAACGCACCTCAGAGGTTGGTCAATAAGTGGATGAAAAATCTTCAATTATTTATTCGACCTCAATTATTATCTCAACTGGACTCGATATTTTATTAAAATGAATTCCTCTCTTTATTTATACGAAAAGCTTTTGGCTGACAATCCCATTTTTTGATCAAGACTGTGAAACAATGTTGGCCGTTTTTTTTTTTTTTTTTTTTTCAAGTCATTGTCAGCCATATATTTTTTTTAATTACTCCTAAGAATGTTCTTGTCCATTCGACACGAAATGTTCAATACGTTCCGGAGCCTCATGTATTCATTGATGTGCTTGTGTGTATAAAATCATATTACGAGTGTATGCAGTGAAGGGGCTTCCGGATTCGCTACCAGCGTCAATCACATGAACCACAGCAAACAAAAAAGAAAAGAAAAAGAAATATGCCATGTGCAGCAGCAAAGCTCTGAAGCCCCAGACACGAGCTGTTTTACCTCGAGTATTAAAATTAAAACACTCGTGGAATTATGTTGATGGTTTTAACACATTCCTGTCTCTTTTTGACGTTACTATTGGAAAAGAAAAGAAAAAACACGTTTTTTTGTATACTGTGAAAAGTTACACTCTCCTTTAATCAATTATTCTATGACTTGTGAACGTTTTCCTTCAAATAATCAATTAATACTCAATCAATTAAACACTAATTAATGAATTTGAGTTGAAATAAAACATTTTTTTTTATAATCTCCAAAGGACTCAACCAAGCAATGATTTTTAAATACAATAAAATAATTAACTCAATAAAATTATTAGATAATAAATAAAAATTATATTCTTTATGAATTTCGTTCTTTGACGTTACGTAAGAAATATTTGGCACAATGATTCGGTCCGGAAAAAAAAAACAAAAAAAATTAATACAAAGAAAAAGACGGAGGAAGAGAATTCGAAGTGTCGGGCAATAACACAAACCTCACGCGGTAGTGCGTATATGTTACTCCCACCATATGTTGAAAACGAACTCGTGACACACATCTCGATTACAGAGGTGAGCGTTGTCGAGCCTGAACTTACTCGGCTTACCTCGCTGAGGCATTTCTCACTGTTACAAACCCACAATGTTTCAGTTCTCAACTCAAAAATATTATCTTTTTATATTATATTTCACTCACTATTGTATGAATCTATAAGAATACGAAAAAATGTATAATTACAAGACTTATTTTTATTCGAAGCTCCTGGACCGTTATTCTTGTGGATAATTTTACAAAATTATTTTTTCGAGATATTGACCTTGTTTATTTTCTGTACAAACAGAATTGAATTAAATTTTCATGAAAACATAATAAAATTTCGTGATTATACAAAAAAAAAATTTATTCCTCATCGAGAATCTGTTCTAAAACGTTAATTTCTCATGATTTTCATGAACCAACAAATTAACGTTGAAAAAAAAAACGACAAAGTTCATCTTCACGACGAATAGTTTTTAACTTGAAAATTGAACCAATTAATCAATTGGTCTCGTTGTAATTCGTTGTTGTTGTCAAAATTAAATCTAAGACATGGCGAAAGGGCTTGCATGCGTTAAACAATGAAAAAAATATATATTTATCAGGCACATACCAAAGGCAAAGGCAACGACAATGGCTGAGACACCAGAACTGAAGCGCATTGCCGAAAACACGAAGATCCAGAGTAACGTTAAGTATCACGCTGAATTCGAGAAGGCAAAGGGTAAATTTACTCAAGTTGCTGACGATCCCGAAACACTTAGGATCAAGCAGAACAGCAAGATTATATCGAACGTAGCTTATCACGGTGAGCTGCAGAAAAAAGCGATAATGGAGCAAAAGAGGACGATGACAGGAGAGAACGGCGAACAGATTGGTAAAATATTTCATAATTCGCTTTTATTTTTCAACACTTTTTCTTCCACACTAACAGACATTGTTTTTATTTAATCGTCTGTTGTGCACAACGAATAAAACTGCCTTTATAATCACTGCTTAGAGCTTCAAATTCGCCAGTGTGTTAAAGTTTGTCGATTTTTTTTTCTCACTCGTCAAAACATATTTTTCGTTATTTATGTTTGTAAAAATAACACATAACCTTTGGCAACCCCTTTGTGCAACCCTCACACGTAATTATTTCCATAAAAAAAAAGCCATACGATTTTTTTCGTTATTATCTTCTTACTCTGTCCTTGAAATTGAAAATTCCATTAAAATCGTTGTGTGTAGAAATTTCTAAAAATTTAATGAAATATCAAAAATGCAAATATTTTTTCATAATTAAACCAGCTGATTTTATTTATTCCAATAATTCCTTCAAAATCAGTGTAAAATATTTTACTCAAAATCGTCTTCCGCAATAAATAGATAAAAAAATCTTGAATTGTTACTGTTTAAACAAATTCCTATCGCTATTTGAGGCATTTGAGACCCACACGTCGAGCTTTGTGTTGCTTTGTGTTGCTTAGAGTACGTAGAGTACACGGACGGTACGATTACACCGACAGCTACGAGCGTAAACGCGAATCTCGTGCCAGCAAGAACAGCCAGTCCGTTGCCGGTTACGACACCGGCAGCGATACAAAGAGCACCCGGTAGAATTGCCGATTACGATCCCCTTACCGAGGCAAGACCGAGTCCTTATTCCGCTAGGCAGGCCGCAACGACCGTTATTTACACGAGTGACAAGGGTGCAGGTAAGAATAAAATTATCAAAAAGCAAAAAAGATTTAAAATACGAAACATTTCTGTCCAAAAGTGTTTGTCGAATACAGAAAATAGACATGGAATTTATTAATCAAAATTGATATCAAACAAGGAGTCTATTAAATAAGCTTGATTTTTGCGCTTGTTCGTATTTTTGACGGTTTTTGGTCTTAACGAGCTCGATTCGCTTTACAGAAGTACGAACATACTTTTTTTTGTTCATTGCTGATGACATTTTAGGACAAATCATTTGTCAATTATGTTGAACATGAAAATATTTTTAAACAAATGAATACAAACCTTGATTCCGTTTATTCCTGGATGTTTTTGGCATTTTTTGAATTCAGTTGATGTAGATTTATTTTGATTGGATATCATTATATTTTCTTCTGAAAAAATACAAAATCCTGAATTATTGGTTTGATGAATAATTGACAAAAATGAATTTATCATCGTAATTATCGATGTTCTCTTTGCTGAGATATTGGGAGAAGATGAAAATAACAAAAAAACTTACGAATTGACCCGATGTGGTGTTTGGAGCTTAATTTTGTGACGTCAGTGTCAACATCACAGTTTTTCGTCTCTCTATTTACTGTGTGTACATTTTTTTTTTTTTTTTTTTTTTAATTGTCGCTAAGAAGGTGCGGGTTGTCTTAATCAAAAACATTTAAAATGGAAAAGGTGTTTTCATTCATAACACATCGTTGTATTGAAATATTGATGAATAAACGAGACATTTTTTTTTTACTGTTCACTCAATGCCCACAGTGACGAATCCACCCACAAGGAAAATCGGCTCAGTCGCTGATATAGATCCAGTTAACGAGTATTATGGCTCATTGACACCTGCCACGAACAACAATCACGTACCACAGCATCAACCGCCTCCACCACCAGCAAATAATCTGGTAAGACTTTTCCCATCATTGAATGACAGTTCAACTCGTCAACAATCGTGGCTTCGTTAATGTTTCACTTGTTCAATTTCTCAATTCCTTCGATCCTTTAATTTCTTGGCTTTCGTATAAAAAAAAATCTTCAAGATTGTTGATTAATATTTCGAAAGAAATATCTGGCTTTGCTATGAACTAAAAGTGTATTTATCTTTTGTTTTAATTAAAGTTTTGTTTATTTTCTTTTCATTTTCTTTCTAGTTTCGACGATTTTTATTCATATTTTTCGACTTTGTTCGTTTTTCTTTTCTTCTATTAGTGTTTATTGATTTCATTCTATTTTTATTAGTTTTTTTTAATTTTGTATGATTTTTTGTCCACATTTATCCTCTTCCTGCGTTCACGTTTTTCAATAATCGGTGATCGTCTATTTTGGTATCTCGGTGACAAAAAATTATTTGAAAGCAAAAAATTATTTGAAGTTGTTAATTTCTCCAACATCAACGATTCCATCATTTTTTTCTCCTTGCAATTCATAAAAAGCCACAATTACAAAAGACATAGTTGCAAAACTTTCAAAGTGAAAAATTTTCTATTTCTTTGCCATTTTTGTTCATTTTTTTTGCGTGGGTCCAGACTTTTTTGTTACTCCGAATGGCTAAACGATGTCGAAAATGTAGATACTTTCGAAAATACCCAGCTCGCTGAGGAACTGAGCCATGGCCTTAATTACAAGTTCTCCCGAAATCCCCTTCTAATCATTAAAAACAATTGAATATCTTCATTTTATCGTTTTTTTTGTTTTATCTTTTTTCGTATGATTTTTTATATTTTTGTTTTGTTTGGTTCGTCGTTTGTACAGCGGGTATACCGAGCGATGTACGATTACGAGGCTCAGGACACAGACGAAGTGAGCTTTTGTGACGGCGATCTTATCGTTAATTGTACAGCGATTGACGAAGGCTGGATGACCGGTCTCGTGCAACGTACAGGACGTCACGGAATGTTACCAGCAAATTACGTCGAGCCTGCTCAGATCTAAAGAATTCTAAGAGGAACTAAAATCATCCTGCAAAATTATCTCCACGTGTTAAAAACACGTGACACACGAATATCCAGTTTTTATCGAGAGAATTTTATCCCTCATTCTCTCAATAGAATATTAAAAATTACAATTCGAAGAATTTTTTCGTGTCTTGTAGAATAATTATCCTCAAGACACACACGTGGTTACATTAATGACATTATCCTTTTTACACTCTATTTAAGTTGAAGAAAAAGAGAGAAAACGTAACTAAACAACTTTTACAAAGATTATCTGGTTTTTTTTTCAATTTTTTTTTTTAATCAACAAGTTGGGAGAAATCATATTCACTACTAAACTGACGAAAGAGATTAATTTTTCTATTAGTTTGTCTATTTTTGTCACTGACAACAAATTAAGAAATTCTTATTATTATTTCATGTTCTCTTGACCGATTTCTCTGTGTCCCAGAATGCATTTTTCTGAAACATCAGAAGAAATAAAAGCATTACGAGAGACTTAGGAAATATGCGAATTCGTATTTGTTTTGACGAATCGCTGTATTTTTCATTCCGTGATATAGTTCCATGCTGGTTACTTGCGAGCGTGAAAAAAGAAAGGAAATTTAAAAGAAGTTGTTAAGTCGTTGAAATCGAGCTCGCAAGCCCCAGATCAATCGCAATAATTCCGTGTGTCTTCGAACAATTCCTCGCCTCTCTCACGCTTGATCCAATCCAAACGCGATCACTTTTTGAAAATATATTTTTGTTGTTTCTGTTGTTGTGAGGGACCTAATTGTCGAGGCGATTCAACACAATACATACCAACTTAGCGTTAGTTACAATGTTGTTAAAACACATTAGAGACAAACGCGTCTTTTACCTCGTTCCGTCAATAAATATTCGAGCTTATGTAGTAGAAAAAAAAAGAGAAAACAAATTGTAAAGAGAATCTACGTATATTTTATACGCAATGTACACGAAATGAGAAAATGAAGAGGATATATTTACAGATTGTTGATTACATAGCAATTCTTCCTGACCAAGTCGATGTCGAACTAAGAAAAATTGATCGAAAAGCCAAAAATATTAGAAAAACTAAATCTGTCAGTTTTTTTTTCGATCTTTTACATTAAAATTTGAAAAATATCTGGACACTGTCACTTTACATTCTGTGTTATGGGATATTTTATGAAAAGTCCATTGATCTTCGAATCTTGACTTTAATGGACACGGATGACCTAAAATTTGGGTTTTAAGGTTGAAAATATTGAAAAAACGCAAGTGCCAAACAAATTAAAATCCGCCTTTTCGATTTAAATTATTTATTTTTGCACCATTTTTTTTATATTAAAGAAATTTTAGTGTCTTTATTGCATTTGAGTCTCTTAGCTGTCAAACATGACAACGAACTCATCCTTTTGTATTCGAGGTCATAAATTTTGAAAAATCGAGTACTACGTTCGAGAGTTAATATGCTGTCAGAAAAACTTCAATACTAATTAGTACGAACATGTAAAAAATAAAATATAATAATTTTTCTTACTTCGACACTCATTTCGACTGGTAATTCTTACTTTCTATAGAGCAAGATGATTTTAAATGATAATATACAAACGATGAGAGAAAACCGATGTGCCTTAATTATTCTTCGTGGCCTGTTTCACGAACTTTCATCATAAATTTCGTACTTTATTATTCTATGAGATAATATGATCTTCGGAGTAAAAAAAAAAATGAAAAAAAGCAATCAACGTCGCTGAGACAATGTTGACTTTCGCTCTACTTGCCCACTGTTAACTTAAAACTATATAAACTATGAAAAATCAATTGAAAAAAAGGTGAAGAAAGAAAAACGAGCGTTAGCGATTAACGTTTAAAAGGAAATTGTTACAACTGACTTTAATTGACTAACGACAATTAACCGAGCAATTTATTTCTAGTATTTAAGTTTTATTACAACGAACAAGACGTTTTCGGCAGGACGTTGTAAAAAAAAAACAACAACAAATTAAAAATAATTGAATCCTTCATGTACGTATAAAAAACAAAATCGTCCAAGTGTCTCAGAGTTGAAGAAGATTTGTTTTTTGTGCGCTCGGCGGAGTAACGGCCATCAACATAGCGTAGATATGAAAAAAGTATAGAAGAAAAAAAATCGACAGTTCATAATTACGATGATTGACTAATCAATATCGAAAGAATCTCGAAAAGAAGTCGTTTTTTTTAGTTTTCTTTCAAAATCACAATCGTTTTTCCAAATTTTGCGATTCGGCAATAAAATAATAATTAATTTTGTTTCCAAAGCATGTTTCAACTGCTGAGTCTTTTTTGTCATCTTGTGTTATTTTGAAAATATCGTTCACAAAGGTACGGAAGAAATTAACGATTTAAAATTTGGAACATACAGAAATATATGTTAGCGTTGTGTTTAGAAAGATAATTTTATATTATGATACACCAATCATAATGAATAAATATGTATGTTATGTAAAACAAAAAAGGAAACAAAATCGCCGAGTTTATTTTTATTTCGATTTGTTATTGTATTGGATTTTTGATCTCTACGCATTTCTCAACCAACCCAACAACAACCAATCTTCCCTATTCGTTTGTCTTTCGTACGATTTTGAAAATGAAAAATTTTTGAAAGTAGATTTTCGAACCATCGACAGTACAAAAAATTTTTTAAAGTAGATTTTCGAACCACCGAGAGTACAGAAAAACATATGGAAAAATCCTGTATTTTTTTAAATTGTTTTTGAGCTTCGGTGAATAGGCTACAGGACAAAACGTCAAATATTTAAAAAAATGAAAAGTATAAACATTGTTCTAAACGCCCATATAATGGTTTATGTGGGAATATTATATGGTCCCGATAATTTTCCATTTTTGTACCGCTCTCCCGAAGGAACGACTCGATTAGAAAAAGTTTTCACACCTTAGGATTTTTATTGTGGATTTTTACAAGTCAAAATCACTTATTGACACAGTTTTTGTACAAATTTTATCAAAGTTTCATAGTTCGTCACAACTTTTTTGAACTGTGACATGGAAAATAAAATTTAGGAATAACAGTGTGTGGCTCAATGTTTAGGCAGTTGAAAGACGAAACCAGGTGCAGGCTGCTTCGAGATAATGACAGAATTTTTTTATTTACTATGCAAGATCTTCAACTTCGTCGAAAAGATCTCTTCTGCATCGAACTCTTCCACTTTTTGTGACTATTCAAATATCTGCTGTATGAACAGTCTGTCAATAACGTTTTCACAATTTTACGACTATCCTTGTTGCAACAAATTATACATCGAGTAAGTAAGTTTCATCAGCTAGAAAAAATGCCAGACGATTGTCAAAAAACGATTTTTTCAATGATATTCAATATCGAGAAAAAACAATGAGAAATGGAAACAATTCAAATAAAATGAGAGACAAATTAACTGATTATTGCACATCGATTCAAGATTTCTTCGATTTCATACTAAACTGCCTTTTGGAAAAAATATAAATACAAAAATGATACTAACTCTGTTATAAGAATCGAGGGACAGAACAATCATGTGGCCACTGGTGTACTGAAGACGATAATGAGTTCTTGTCATCATCAGACGCAGGTCTTTTTTCGTGCTTGTTTTCAATGAACACCAGTCCATGCTGTAAATCGCGTCACTAACGTCCATGCTCTGCGTGCCATGCATTTGTTGATTGATTCATTTACCACCAAAATAATAAATACGAGAAGTACAGTTTTGAAGTAGAAAAAAATAAAAAAATTACCTCCGTTATGACCTCGTTGCCGTACCAACATAGAAGAAATATTTGGACGACCATACACCCAACATAAACAATTAGAAACGTAAATCCAGCAGTGTGCACTGTCATTTTCGAGAGCATGTACGTACTCATGCAAATAACGAAGGCACTCACAGAAAATTGTATCAACATGACAACATTGAAGACTTCATTCGATCGTTTTACAAATCTACGATTAATATTTTTAATGTTATTTTCGCCTGAATGCGGAGAAAATTGAAACTGAAAAGTAACCGTAACAGAATAAAAACAAGGGACTGATTTTTTCGTGAAAATGAAATCATTTTTTTTTTTCAAAATCGATCTTTCATCGCTGTAAACAAAAGTTTATTTACTTATGTATTTCTTGATGCTGCTGAATGCACATTTTGACCCCCTCTCGTTCGCTAATCTCAACGCCTACTCGCGATTTATTCTTTTCTATCAAATCGGGTATTGAGCGAAGTCGATATTTGAGAATATTCAATTTAGCACAAACTTGAATCATGAAACCGTGGAAGAGTGCATCGTGGATACCACCGATAGTTGCTCCGATTCCGTGCGCCAATATCTGGTGAAGAAATGCGATCCAAAAACTCCAGTCCTTGGTATAATCGAAAGGCAACCATGCCGGAAATGGGAGAGTTCGTTGGGAAACGTTCTCCAAGAACGAACCTATCGTCACTGCAATTACTGCTCCTTCTGTCAGTCCGCCGAAGAACATGGTATTGTTCCTTTCAAATGGTTCACTTATTTCATTGAAAATTCAAAAAGAAAAAAAAAGTTTGAAGTATGTGCGTAAGAAAAATGAAATTCAATGAGCGTTTCGTTAGAAATCTTGGGCCTCATCATTCAATCTGGACGAGTCGATTTTTCGTGAATTTTTGATAAAAAAATACTTTTTCAAACCGTTTTTTAACATTTTTGTAATGAATTTATTGTTGCATGTCGGAATTTCTCAAAAAAAGTTGAATATTGTCGGATATTTTGAGTGTCGCTAAGTGCTAGAATTTTGTTTTTAAATTGTTTAATTTAAAAAGAGTGTTTTTTTTTCGGCTCACCTGCTAAGTTTGTCAAATTTCATTTGTATCGCGATTTCTTCATCCCCTCGAGGACGGCACATCCTGTTGTTCAATATGTCAACGAGAATAGTAATGTTGTTTTGATTTAAAACCCAATTAGCCATTTTGTAACATACTCCGAACATCGTGAGTGCCATAAAACTGCTGTTGGCTGCTTCGTCGACATTTTCGGACATTGTTATTTGTATTAATGCCGTGAGCGTGAATGTATAAACCAACAGTATTGAAAATATCGTATAAACGTTATAAGAGTATTTTTTCCAACCACTGGACCATTCACGGGGTCGCCAAATACCACAAAATTGTAATATACCAAAGTTCCAAGGTAATACAAGCATCTCCAGAATGAATAACAATTATGAAGAAAAATAAGCAGAGAAAAAAAGTTGCAATAAATTCGTGAAGAAAATGATCGAATGTACAAAAGTGTTGTTTCTTGGTGAACTCTGCTTTTAGAATGACATTTCTATAAGTAAAGTGACCGAATGAATGTGGAAGACGTGAAACACGAGAGACTTTTTTACTTCCTCTGTCGCATTCGTGCATTAATTTTTGCCTTGCATGCAATGGTTGCCTGTGTGATTACACGATCTAAATATTAAAATGGAAAAATGTCTTCATCGATTGGAAAAAAGTACCGATAATTGCAAGCATTTGTCATCCGCCAGAAAAGTCATTTTTATTCTCAGGGAAGAGAAAAACAACAAGGAAAAAAAACTATGTTGATGATGGCCAATTACTTTTTTCAACCTTCCATTGAACTCCATTACGAATGCACCCCTTACGAGAATTTGTCCTACACTCGTCGTGGCTAAGAATTTTGCAATGGATATTAAAATAATTGTCGTATATTGTACGTTTGCGTTGACGACACACGTTTCAATAATTCAAACGATTATTATCTTTGTCGTTTTCTTTATTTTGGATCTTCGAGGCAGAATAAAACAATATCGATCGTACTTTTAATTTCCGCATAAAGTTTTCAACTCATCACTCAATCGTTGACGAAGCATCGGGTCTCGCCCACAAACGCCGTCCTGCGCTCTCTCTTTGTTGACGTTTCTATAAACCCTTCGTTTGACAACAAGCTGGGAATTGTGCGCACAGTGAAAAACAAGTGATTGAATTTTCGAAAACAAATAAAGATTCCTTAATTTCTTTGACAACACATTTCCCTTGTCTCTTGAGTACGAGGAACAATTCATCAGTGACGTGAACGTGACGTTTACCTTATTAATTAGTGGTAAAAAATATAATTTTGTCAGGCATAAGAATTGAAAAAACAAATTAAAAAAAGGAATGAGAATGAAAACAAGATTTGAATAATTATAAAGAAACGAATCCAGTTTTCTTTATTCATTTCAAAAACAATCCAAACGAAATGCCATGCGCCCTTTTTGCGAAATAAGGGCGAAGTGTCGATAGTTTTTGTTGTTGCCATTCAGAGTATTCTGCATTTTTACACTACAATCGACTTTTTTCTTCGTGTGCAGTTCGTTATCTGTCGTTTTCCGAACTTTACGTTGATGTTTGCAACAAGTTATACATCGAGTACGAAAGTTTCAGGAGCTGAAAATAATTCAATCGAATTGAAAGTGAAATTTTCGAAGACGATACTCCTTAGATCATCGGAAACTTTTATATCGGGAAGGCACAAATAGAAAAGAAAACAAAACACATCAATTGACTCGAGGTCAAGTTGACCCACGCCAAAATAATCTTTCCTACGATGAAGAAGTTGGACTTTTTTGAAAATTCATCATTGAAAAAAACATCCATTCTATTAGATTTGGGAGCCTGTGAAGTGGTCTGGGGCAATTTGACCATTTGTTGGAACGCTGGAGTACAGAAAAATCCAAAAGGAACGTAAGGTTCAAAAATTAAATTAGAAAAATACTAACACTGTTGTAAGATTCAAGAGACAGAGTAATAAGGTGACTGGTCGTATATTCAAGACGATAATAAGTTCGTGTCATCATGAGATGCAAGTCTTTTTTGGAGTTTGGTCCCAGTGAACACCAATCCATGTCGTATATTGCGTTACGAACGTCCATACTCTAAGTGTCATTAATTCATCGATCGTTTGAATAAGTACCGAAGACAAATATGCATTGAGATTTTTAATTAATTGATGCAGTGATGATTAATTATTAATTAAATTGCAATTGAATAAAATATTAATGCGATGTAATAAATTGCATTAAGAATTTAAGTTTTGATTGATATTATAACTCACCTCCACTATGACCTCATTTCCATGCCAACACATGAGAAATATTTGTAAGATCATGCTCAAAAGATACACGACGATAAATATGAATTCAGGACTGTGAATAGTCAGCTTCGAAAGCATGTACGTGCTCATGCAAATAACGAACGCACTCACGGAAAATTGAACGAGAAGAACAATATTGAAAACTTCGTTCGATTTTTTCACAAAGCTAGGACAAAAATTCACTGTACACGATTCTTGCATTAAATTATCCATAAATATATTTTTTTATAAAATACAGACACTTGTGCGTTTCTCATGTTAGACCTTTGTTGAAAAAATTGAATACGAAAAACGGTGCTTCATTTTGTTCAGAAAGAAAGTTGAGAGAAATTTGCTTTTGAATGTCCTTTTTTTTAATTATAATAATTGTAGTTACGTCGTTGTTTAGATTCTGTTCAGCCTTTTTTTTTGACCGAAATCATTCGGATGTTTGAAGAAACGTCTTAAGTAAATAAAAAAAAGAAAATATATGGAAAGTACAGAAAGTAGTGAGATGACAAGCCTCAGAAATGAATCGGAAATTTTGGAAATTTGTAGTAATTTCTAAAATTTGTGTAACTGTGTTTAATAAACAGATCTACATATTGTGAGGCAGTATTTCATGGAGACAAAGATATATTTAATTTACTTGTATATTTCTTCATGCAGTTGAACGCACAGTCTGATATTTTTTCTTTCGCAATCGTCAACACTGACTTTCAAATTTGGCTGCTCTATCACTTCGGGTATTGAGCGGAGTCGGAATTTAAGTATATTTAATTTAGCACGAGCTTGGATCATAATCTCATGGAAAAATGTATCGTGGAAGGTACCGATGTTAGCTGCAATTCCATGTGCCAAAATCTGATGGAAAAACGCTATCCAAAATTTCCAATCGCTTGTACAATCGAAAGGAAACCATGCCGGAAATGGGAGAGTTCGTTGTGCAATATTTTCCAACAATGAAGTTATTGTTACGTCGATGACAATTCCTTCTGCAATTCCACCGAAGAACATGGTATTGGTCCTTCAAAATATTGCACTCAATTATTCAAAATCGAAAAATAATTAGAAGATAGAAATTAGAATAATTAGAAGCGTTACATTTATTATTTTTAAAAAATCATGCAGTTTCCATTTATGAATATTCATTGCCATAATAAATATTTCCTTGTAGCACTCAATTTCTAAATGCAAGTTGCATATATTTTGATGAGCATCGATCTATCTGTCAGCTAGGAATTTTTTTTTTTTCGTAATAGTCGCCCAATTTCATTTAATTATTAGTAGCAAATAAAATTGAGGTGATTAATGTTCGAAATAATTGCAGAATCTCCTTGAAATTTCCTACAATTTTCACGGTGACTGTTTGGATTCAATTGTCGAGTGTAGTTATCGTTAACATAAAAAAATGTCAATCAGTGTTATTTTTTAAACTCACCTGCTTAGATTGTCGAATTTAGTTTGTATCGCTAATTCCTCATTACCACGAGGGCGACAAACATCATTATTCAATATTTCCATAACGATTATAATATCATTGGATCTTAAAATCCAATTGGCGATTTTGCACGATACTCCAAACATGGTAAGTGCCATGAAGCTACTCCCGGCTGCCTCCCCAAAACTTGGAGACGTTATAATTTTCATTAATCCCGTGAGCGTAAAAACGTAAATGCAAAGTGTCGAAAAGACTGTCAACGAGTTGTAAAAGTATTTCTTCCACCCACTGAACCATTGTCGGGGTCGCGATAAACCACACAATTGTAACATGGTAAAGCTCCAAGAATGTGAAAGGAGCATCACAAAAGTTAACAAAGTTCGTGACAAGACTATTTGAAAATTTGACGAATGTGTTCTCTCCAGGTTTACTTCGTCTTATGAAGGAGAACTTTTAAGTGCAGCGAATGTAAAAAAAAATATAACATGAGAGAGTTACGCACTCCCTCTGCAGAACAGTTCAATTTTGTTCGTCGATGCATTTGTCGACTGTATCATTAGGTGATCAAATATTTATATGAATAAATGACTTTTTCGCTTGAGTTATAAGTCAAGATAATTGCAAGCACTTTTCATCCTGCAAAGTATTCACTTTTTCTATGCAAAAGATGAGCAACGATTGATAGTGCTTACGTTTATACAACGCAGCTATTTTTCTTCGACTTTTTATCGAACTCTATTAGAAATGCACCCCGCATGGGAAATTTGTACGATAGTCTTCATGGGGTTCAGGATTTTGCAATGAATAGTAAAATAATTGTCGTACGTTCTGCGCTTCCGTTGATTACTTTACTTTCAATAATTCAGCCGATTGTTTTCTTCGACTTGACATTTCTCCTCGATTCTAGGGGCTGGAGAAAAAATATTGATCGAACTTTTAACTTCTGGGAAATGTTTCAAACCCATCAGTCCAAAGTTGACGTTCCATTACGGAGCATGTTCATTTGATTCTGGATATTCGTTATTGAAAGTACGGAGGGTTAAGAGTAAATAAAGTTACAAATAGAATAATAAAATGGGTAAAATAATCTAAATGAAGCGTTTTTTCATGATTTTGTAATATGTTTTTTAAAGAATCATTTTTCAAGAATTCACGGTCACGTATTTATCGTATTTGAATTTTTCCGTTCTTTCACGTCGACGTTTGTTGTAATAAATTGTAGATCGAATAAGTGAGTTTCATCAACTGAAAATATAAAATAAAATGCTTCGTTTGTTCTCTTGCTTTTACGAATAGAAGATAAAAATTCACGCCATTTTTTATTCATGAGAAAACAAAATTGTGCAACTGAGAAAAAATATGAACGAAGAATTTATCATTTTTGGAATTAAAAAAATAGTTTTATTTCCCTACAAAACTAATTGGTTAAAATCTTAATCAAAAGATATACTCACACTGTTGTAAGACTCGAGGGAAAGAGTGATAACGTAGCCACTGGTGTATTTAAGGCGACGATGAGTTCGTGTCATCATTAAACGTAAATCTTTTTGCGTGTTTTGATTCAACAAATCCCAATCCATGTCGTAGATAGCGTTACTTACGTCCATACTCTGAGCACCATGAATTCATTTATTATTTGATTTATTTCGTCTGATAAAATAGACATAAGAAGCAAAGCTTCAAAATACGGAAAAACTGACCTCCGTTATGACTTCGTTGCCATAAAAACACAGGAGAAATATTTGGGTGACCATACATCCAAGATATACAATGATAAATGTGAATCCAGCACTGAGAAAATTAGCCTTTGACAGCATATAAGTGCTCACGCAAATGACGAAAGTACTCACTGAGCATTGTATGAAAATGACTATGTTGAAGATCCCATTTGAAAGCTCAACGAATCTAGGACATTTTTTTTAAAGAGTGTTTCTCAATAATTGCATTTTCTCAGTTACAATATATGCTCCATATTTTTTTACTAAAATATTGATCTGTTATTATTTTTCATAATTTTATTTCGAATTTAGTTTTAATGAACCCTCTGCTTACTTGCAAATTTCCAGATGATGCTGAACGCACATTCGAATTTTTAGTTTTTCTCTAGTTTCGAGACTGATTAGTGATTTTTTAAATGCCGCCTCGGGTACAGAGTAAAGTCGAGCCTTGAGTATGTTCAATTGAGAACAAGCTTGAATCATAAAACCGTGAAAAACTGAGTCGTGAGCACCAGCGATAGTGGCTGATAGTGCGTGCGACAATATTTGATGAAAGTAAGCAATCCAATAGCCTAAATCACTCGAATAATCAAAGGGCAACCATGCTTTAAATGGAAGAGTTCGATTTGGAATGTTTCCAAAAACAGAACCAATGGTTACTGCCATCACAGCTACTTCCACGAGACCAAGGAATAACAAGGTGTTGGTGCTATAAAAATGTGCAATTTTAGTTGATTAAATTATTAATAGAATTTTACGTCATTTTTAATTGTCACTTTTAACAGCCACGATGATTCTTTATCGTTATTCTTTTTCTTCTCACCTGCATCGCTTGTCGTGCTTCATTTGTATCGTTATTTCTTTGTCTTCAACAGGACGACATCTGCCATTGTTCAAAATTTTCAACAGGATTATCATTTCGTTTCGTTTAAAAATGATATTACCGACTTTGTAACAAACGCCGAGCATTGTGAAGGCCATAAAAATAATGTTCACTGCGTCGTCGAAATTTTCAATGAATATCGTTACTTCGATCAATTCCGAAATCGTGAACGTGTAAACGAAAAATACTACGATTATTGTATAAGTGTCGTAAAGATTTTTTTTCCAACCACTCGACCATTCGTAAGGTCGCCACAAACCGCAGAATTGTAATATTTTGAAATTCGATGGTAAGACGTGCATTGTGACGATAGATTCAAAATAAAGGATCGTAACAGACCGGGTGTTACTTTGTCAACTTTAACTCTTGGTGATCGAGCCACGAGTGGAGAATTTCTATTTGTCGTGGAAATACAATTTGATTGTAACATTAACGTTTCAACTTCCTGACCCTTTCTGGATAAATTCGAATAAATTACAGGGCCAGTGATCATTAACAACGGTCTGGTCATTTTCTTCTCCGATCCCAGCCCCATTGTTTCATTAAATATTGCTTCATTTTCAAGCATAATTACATTTGACCCTTTCGACTTCCTCGCAATGATCACGAGGGCTTCTCAAAACGTGATTAGATTTCGTGAAAAATGAAGAAAAGCTCGTTTCGTTTCATTTGATCATAATTCAGTGCCTCGCTCTACTGGAATATTATTTTTAGTTCGAGAATACTTTGAAATGATGTCAAAGTTGGATTTAAAAAAAAGAAAAAAATTATTTAAATGAAAAGAATAATTTTAAGCCAATTCATACGTAAAATTTGTGCCATGGTGAATGAGAAAAGAAACATTGATAAAACACAGATAATCTTTGATAATTTTTATTCACTACGCCTGCTGAATTGGTAATTATCGGTCCAGGGTTGGTATTTCATTTCGTCGTAATTCTTAGGGTTCCGGTGATTTTTGAAGTACATTATAAGTTGAATAGGAGAGTTTGAGAAGCTGTACATCGACAAAATGATACAATTTTAACAAACGCCTTCGTCCAGGATTTAAAAAATTTGTTCTCATCATAGACAACTTACACTATTGAAGGAATCGAGATTCAGAGTAAGGATGCGACCACTTGTGAATGTAATGGGTCTCAATGTACGAGACATGACAGTAACTAGAGTTCGTTTAGTTTTGATACTCAGTGAAGGCCAGTCTGTTTCGAAGACTGCGTCACCAAGTGCTAAACTCTGAATCAATAACAGTCGTTTATTAAACAAAACAAAACAATCTATACTTCGAAGCGAATCATGGATAATTGAGAATTTTGATGTCATTCAGGATTATTCGACATTTCTGCTAATTTTATATTAAATTTTTATATTGAAATTTTATATAAAACAAAAAGAAACATAAATTAGCCAATAATCTTTTGATGCAGATTGATAAATTTTAAGGGGAACCAAACTACTGGATGTTGACCCACCTCAATGGTAACTTGTCCACCGTACAGGCAATAGATAAATATTTGAATCAACATGCAAGTAAGATACATCAGGACTCCTGCAGCTTCAACACTAAATGGCTGCATATGTGTTAATTGTAAAACGCTGACGCACAGGACGATAGTGCTCAAACTGTATTGGACAAATATCATAAAACTAAATATGTCATTTGACGTTTCAGCCAATCTGCAATAATAAAATGATGAAATTGTGCCGAATTTGCATATTATTGAATTTAATTATAAATCAAAGTAGATCGATGCAATTTTCATACTAATTTTGTTTAATGTTCGATGTTCGAACACAATAAACGTTTTCACTGAACTTGAATATTTTGAGATGATGCTCGATACATTCAGCCAACATCTTCTCTTCCATAAGTTCGATTTGGGCATCAGGATTTTTTATTTCACGACGATCCCCGTTGAAAATCGTTTCAGGGATTTGGTGAAATCGCAATTTCAATATATTCAATTGTCCACATGTGAGGAGCATTACACCAGGCACGAGAGTATCAAAAGCAACGTTTATCCCAGCACCCACAGCATGACCCAAGATTTGATGTAAATTTGCAACCCAAAAACCCATTCGTGACGTATCGTCGTAAGGTACCCATGCATTGTAAGTTACTTTATCTGCTGCCAAATCTTGGAACGAACGGATTAAGACAGACGTCGCACCAAACCCGGTCAGTGCACCATAGCCCACAGTATTTAACCTTCGACAGGTAGGTTTAAAAAAAAGAACGTTTCAATGTTTTGGGATCTCGAATAAACGTTTTCAGGAAAAGAAAAATGATTTCAAAATATTCGTTTAGAATCCAATAAAAATTCGTCGATCAAGTTTAAATTTGTGATAGGAATAATGCGAAGAAAAAATACGTCATTGAAATTACTTGAAAATCGAATGACATGTAAAAAAAGAGAAAAAACCCTTCGACAGAAAGAAAAAAATGTCGATAAAAATCTTGAAACATCACTGCAACGAACAATAAATATTTATGGCTACGAAAAACACGAATTTCAAACGATTTCAAGTGCAGATTAATGTGCTTTAAATAAATGGCTAAGATCGTGGAATTTATAAAGAAATGTTACTTTGTTAATCGATTGAAGTATTCGTGAATGCCCATTTCCTCTTGATTTCTCGGCTTACATGGAGCTTTTCGTAACGATTCCATTAAGTCGATAAGCTCCTGTCGTTTGATCAGTATATTTGACGTTTTTCCACAAATGCCAATCATTGTAAGCGCGATAAACGAAGTATTGGCAAAAACTTCGATATCATCGGTCGACATAAATAAAGCAATTAATTCGGAGATCGTAAGAGACGTTACGAAAAACACTACGAAGCACGTATACAAATTGTATAGTTTCGTTTTCCAAGATGACTTCCAGTGCACTGGTCGCCACAGACCGATGTACTGAAAGATAAGTAACGGAGGTTTCAATATTTCCATTTTTCTCGTGGTCATTACGCATACGAGTGTAGAGTTTCAACAGTACGTTCGTGGGTCGCCAGCGAAAAAGTGGTAATATTTATTTTTAATAAGAAAAAAATGACTTGTGTGCATCAATAATAAATTCGCTAACTATCGTTCTACAGCCATAACATAACAATTAGATAAATGCAGTTTTAGTGAATAAAAAATAGTTTTTTTTTTCCATCCATTCTTTCCATATTATTATTATTTTTTCCACAGACGAGGGGACAATAAACCATTTTTGTTTTAATAAATTGTCATTGCGTAGGAGACTTACTGTCTACTGCAAATCAATTATTGAATCGTCAATGAGTCTGCGTTAAGCCATACTTTTTTTTCAGCCTTCCATTTACGAAGTTTTTTTTTTTTCATTTTCGTTTTCACAGTAAAATGCCAATCAATTATTCAATTGATAATAACGCTATGTCACGACATTTCCTCATCCCTTCCACCGATGTGGATGCGATGACATGAGGGGAACAGTCAAACGATGTTTTATAGTTTCTTCGACCACGTCCATCTCACTGTCGTGAACCTCTTTCGATGGGAAACACATCGAGGACGTGGATGGTGTTCCATGAGGTAAGCAATCAATATTATATAATATCACTGACCCACAGAGTTACACAGAAATGTGCAGTGACTTGAAAAGCTTTTCGTCCTATTCGTTGAGTTCAAAAGAACATTTCCCAGATTCCGACGTACGTCCGATCGAAACAACAAAGACTTGGAAACTATTTACTATTTCTCTTATTTCTGAATAAAAAACGTTTTTTTATTCAGATTGGTCAAACTGTGTCTAAAATGTTCACTTCCAATGAGTTCGAGGAGGGTGAGGGTGACTCATCGAAAAAACGTTAAACCAATGATGAATAATTTGAAGAAAAGAAATATTTTTATTGCAACTTGTTCTAGTGTTTATTTTCAAGTTTTCTTACATTACTCCGATGTTTTCAAAAAATTGTAGATTGAGTACGAGAATTTGAGGAGCTGAAAAAAGTGTTTGGCATTAATTGAAAATTGAAGTTTGCAATAAGATGTAATACCAGTCAGAGAATGACATTACACGGAAATATTTCATCACTTTTCGACGACTAAGTCGTAATTTAGATTATTTTCTTTAATAAGAAAAAAAAACCTCTGAGAATCATTTACAACTTGTAATATACTCACCCTAGTGTAAGTGTCTAGTGAAAGTACAATAATACCGCCACATTGAAATGATAAAGGTTTGAAGCTTCTTGATACTATCATAATAAGTTTTTTTTGTGTCCCGATTGTCAATATTGGCCAATCCATGGCATACAGTGCCTCATGGACATTGACGCTCTGGGAAAAAAAAACCATACAGAATTTGTTTCGAATATACAATGAAAAACTATCGTAACCCAATAAATAAAAGAGTTGTGTCTAGTCTGTCAGAATAAACAGATCAACTATTTCCTCTGCAGATTGCAAGAAAATGTGACAACAATTTACAATCGTCTTAATACTTCATTCATTGAGTAGACGTTTTGTATATTCAAAGACATCACATTGTCACTGAACTGATTAGGACAATTTCTCGAAAGCTGCTGCATCAATTTTCACTTCAAATTTTTTAAGGTTGAAAAACACGAGACAAAGCAGTATTTCAGCTCATGACTTTTAACGCGTTTTTAATTATTTTTTTTTATTGACAAATATTCTACTTTACTTGACAAAATAATACTTGAAAAGTTCTTAGTTGATATTTTAACTAGACAAAACCACTTAACGAGAAATCAAATTCACCTGTAACATCAATTCATTTCCATGCCAACAGTATAAATATATTTGGCTGAGCATGGTGATCATGAATGCAATCAGAAATGAAAACTCAGAACCGAGGGGTATTGTCGTAATCATGTACGTACAGATGCACAGCACGTAAGTACTCACAGCACATTGAATAAATATTACTGTACCGAATGTCTCGTTCACTGATTTAACGAATCTATGATGATGAAACAACAATGCTCTTTGTAATTCCAAAATAAATAAATTGCCTATGAATGATTACGCGATAATGTTAAATTGTTGCAAATTGATTCTATAGAAGGAAGAAAAAAAAATCGAATGATCAAATGTAAATAACATAAGAAAATAACTTTATTATATAAAGGTGATGGCAAACACATTTTTCCAAAATTTTGGCTTCAAGATCCTTCGTGCTCTCGGAATGCAACTGTCTATCCTTCGAGGCTTCAGATATTGTACTGGGTATGGATTGTAATCTGATTCTAAGTATATTTAATTGTGCGCATGCCAGATTCAATAGATTGCAGAAAAGCAAATCGAAAGAGCTTCCAATTGCTGCACAAGAAGCATCAGCGAAACTTTGATGTACGTAAGCGCACCAGAAACCTATAAACGTTCTATGTTCAAATGGTATCCAACCATTGAATGGCAAGGTCCGTGACATGATAGAACTCAATGTAACTGCCATAACAGTCAAGCCAACAAGCGATTCGTAACACAGTATCCACCTTCTGCAAATTTTTAGATTAATATGAAAATCGATTTTCATGTGCATTAGAATTTTTTAAATGAAATGGACTAAATTGAGAGTGACAGGAGTATGGTTCGAGTGATCTAGCAAGCAAAGCAGCCTCAAGTGAGACGCAAACATGATTGATAATCCTTACCTCATATTTTTTTCGGAAACATTCTGTTTTTCAATTTCGTCGATACTTGTTGGTCTGCATATATCGTTGTTCAAAATATCTACGAAACTCTGAATAGCTCGTTGATGTTTCAATAAACTTCCTATTTTACATGTTACACAAATTGTCGTGACAAGAATAAAAGTATTATTGGCAATATCTTCAATTTCTACTTCGATCATTTGTAAAAGGTTGATCATCTGAGAAAGAAGAAATGTACAAACTGTACCAACAACGAATGAAGTATGGATCAAATAAGAATGTCTTTTTAATTTTGATTGAGACTGATCCGGACGCCAAACACCGCAACATCTGAAGACGTTCAATATCAACACTGATATCGCCATTCTTGTAAAAGCAATTGTAGGTTTACAACTCCGTGTATTTGTGCAAAATGAGAGATAGTTTTATCCTTTGCGCATCTCTACGAATAAAGTGGGGGACATTGAGATAAATGTGAAGAATATGCGAGCACGGGCTAAGCTATTATTTCGTATTGATGAGCCTTGAGAGCCAGGGCCTTGAGAGACTACCATCTGTTGTAAATATTGTCACATATAATTGGCTCTTTTATCTTATAGGCATTTTTTATCGGTTAAAAAAGAAAAAAGTTTTCTGCACCCTTTAAATTTTTATAATCGCTGTTTCATTCAGTCTTCGGTACGTTGATAATAGACTTATGTATAGACATATTGCTGTTAGTATCAAAATTGGTAAAGCCATTGTTTTTTCATTCGAATATTCATGAACGATTATAACGACAATTGTCTCCGAATGAGGGGACAATAAACCCGTTGCATTCACCCTGCGTTCTCATTGCATTGAAGAGTCGCTATCTAGAATAGATTAATTATTGATCATGCACCTATAAGTCTGAGAGGGGACAACACTTATTTTTCTTCATCATTTAGTTTAACATTGTGATATTTTTTTCTTCCTGATTGCATCTGCACCATGCAACACCAATTAATTATTCAAGCGATAATAACGCTTTGTCGCGACATTCATCTATCCCTTCCACTTGGTTTTCAAAACGACAGGGTGAGTGGAACTGTCCAACTATGTTTCATCGTTCCCTCAATCACTTCCATCCAACTCCATATCCTCACAGTCGTAAACTTCCGACGACGTGAAACACATAGAGATCGTAGACCGTAAGGTAAGCGATCGATGTTTGATAGTCGCACTGGCACACATTTTTACATCGAGGGTGTACAGAGATTCCTAAACTGGTGTTATTTTATAAGAGCACTAAATTATTTCATAAAAATGTTCAAGCACAATTAATATTCAATAAAAATGTTGCTAAACATTGTTTTTTCAAGTGGATTTCATTGACATTGATGTGCTTTTCCTTATTTTTGCTTCAACTGCGTCTATGAAAAAGACATTCCTGGTTGCATGCATACAAAATTAAGAACTCGGAGCACTGGGCCATCAAGCAATTTGCAATGTGTCGTAACTTTTTTCTTTGACAATGCATTCGCAACAGTTGTCTGTGTACGATTTTCTTGGTGTCTTAGCTCGAAAATGAATAAAAATAATCAAATAACTTCATAAACAATAACAATTAATGATGAATAACACCTTGAATTTTCAGAGACTGAAGGAGCTTATCACAGATAAGCTATAAATATCCAAAAATATTGTTAGCAATTTAAAACATTGAAGAAAGAGCTCACATTAAAATGGATATTCAGGATCTAATCAACTGTTGAAAATTAAAAAAAACGATGAAATAGTGCAAGCTGCAGATAACACTTTGTTATTCACGATGATTTCTAAAATGGATGAATGGCAAAATCTCAGTACATCGAAAAAAATATATATTTATTTCACACATTCAACTTTTAATAATGACGTTCACACAACACATAAACTATTTCATTCTGTATGAATATTTTCTCCAACTCACGAATACTCAGGAGAAACTCTTCACTTGACTGACGAACTCCAACTGAGCTCTTGAGCATTGAGATACAACCCTCGAAGGGTCTGTTGACAGAACGCATTTCATTCTACACGTAATATATTTTCTTTTACTGTGGCATTAAAGAACCTATTATTTGGAGCCCGGTTATGTACCATAAAAACAATCGATGACATTACTTCGATAATTCTTCTCCTGTATTCTTCTTCTGTATAACAAAAAAAAAGTAATGGAATGTCATGCAATGTTTTCTCTACTGTCGTATGAAAGAATCCACAATTATCTGCACTTAAGTCAAGAAAAACGTCGACGATACTTTCGTACATTCTTCTCCCCCATATGTATTTAAGGGACGATGCATGTCCATGCAGTCCACAGCAACATTTATTATTCAAGGATTGATTGTAAGAGAAAAATGCATTGTAATACGTTGTTTCCCCAACTCGTCTTCTCGATACAAAAATTACTGTAATTATCCTGTACGTTTGCTAACATTTTTGTCGACTTGCTTTTCTAGGAGTCAACGATAAAATCCCCACTCCAGAAAAATCCCTCTCTTCCAACTTGTGATCGATTTGTTTGTCGTCAAAGAAATGGAACAAAGTGAACCTATTTTTATCTCTTTGTCAATCAATATTCTTTTCAATCCACAACGTCGACCAATCTTTTTTTTAACAGCATCAATCACGAAGTACAAATTAAATCAACAAGTTTTATTTTATTGCTTCACAAAAGTACTTCGTGACGTAAACAATTGATTTTACCTTAATCATCGTTGGAAATGACGTTGAAAACGGAGTATGACAGTTTCAGAAGCTAAAATCATCATTTTTTACATTTAGCAAAATTATCATCGAAAAATCATTCATACAGACAATCAATTGGATGGATTAGTAAATAAGCTGTACTCACGCTGGCGAAAGCATGAAGAGACAACTTTATAACATGATAACAAATAAAAGTAATCGGTCGCTGTGACCGTACCATTATCATGATCAGACTTTTTTTCGTTTTAGTACGAAATGACGTCCAGTCCATCGTGTAAACAGCCTGGCAAATGTCCACACTCTAAAAATTTATTTATATCAAATATTATGTTTTTAAAAGTGAATTTCTGAAAATAAATTATGGCTAATTATTGAAAAACGTAATTAAGAATATAACCTGAAGTGATAATTCGTTTCCGTAGAAGCATAAAATGAATATTTGCATCAGCATTGAAGCGAGGTACATAAAAGTAGCCACGAATTCTGGAGTAAAAAGTTTGACTTTTGAAACTTCATAGACACTGACGCAAAGGACGAGAGAGCTGATGGTAAATTGAAGAAAAACAACGAAACCAAAGATACTGTTCAATGTATCAGCTAATCTATAATTCAGACGATCTTGAAGCACTTCTGAAAAAAAGAACTTTGCGAAATTTCGTATCGGAGAGTCAAAAAGTAGATTATTTACTGAAATATTCGGATGTGATGCCTGATGCAATCTTCTAATAATTGAGACTCCAATATTTGGTTCTCCGTCTCATAGTCTTCATTGTCATCGCGGTTCAATAATTTTTGTTGCTGTTTTATTACTTGCGGTATAGCTTCGATGCGATATTTAAGAATTTTCATTTGGGCGCAAGTGAGCATTATAAGACCCGGAAATAATGTGTCAAAGGCACTGTTGATAACAGCCCCTGTACTGGCAGCCATGACCTGATGAATGTACGTAAAAAGGAAAACAATTTGTGTTGATTCGTAGGTGTAAGGCAACCAGCCTTTGAAGGGAAGTTTACCCTCAGGCATCTCCATAATCATTGACTTGAACAATATGATAAAAGCCGTTGATAGCGTGAGTGTTGTGTATCGAGAAAAAATCCATCTTGAAATCAAATTAAAAACTTTCAAATTCATGAGTTTCTAAACCGATAACACGCTTAAGGGCATGGGCCAGTCACTAATGAATCATTAAAAAAAGTAAACATTTACAATCGCGGCTTTTGCGAAAAATCGCTCCAAATTTTGTAAATATTTACCAAAATATTTACGCGATTGTAAATATTTACAAAAAAAAAAAATATCTGGCTCTTGAATATGTTTAAAAACGAATTTCATAGCGTCTTACCTAGCATCGCATTCACTATCTGACTGAATTTTAATTTCCATTGCATTACGCGGTTGGCAGATGTCGTTTTTCATGGCATCCGTTAGGTTAATTATTTCTTGTCGTTTTTTTAGCAATATCACCATTTTCGTAAACACCCCAATCATAGTTAGAAGCACGAAAGAACCAAGTGCAAATTCTTCAACACTGTCGAACGAGGCAAAGAGTTCGATGAATTCGGACATAACAAATGTGCAAACGAGAAGGACCATAATGAAGCTATAACAGTTGTAAAGAACAACTTTCCAACCATTGAACCATAACAGCGGTCGCCATAGGCCACAAAATTGAAAAATCGTAAAATTCGATGATAGTAAATTCATTTCTGCGTAAGTTCGCAAATGTCTTCTGACGCGATGAGTCCACGCGATTTTGACAGAACATAGAATATCTCGACAGAGTTTGTTATTAGAGTAATTTTCTTGAAAGACGTTCGTAAACGATTCAAACAAAGAAATGTAAAACAAGAGAACGTCATGCTGGAACGATTGTAGTTTAAAAATTCATTGCTTGATGATGAAGAAAAAAAAGTCAATATTCTGTTGCAACCAATCGATGTAAGTGGAGCTTCTAATTTCACCATATTTTCATCGTTTATTCGATAGCTCGCCATACCGAACGCGACAGCGATTAAATTGTTCTATGTACTCCGTTGACGACTTCGTGCATAATGAAATTACGTTTAGCGCAATTGAGTTGACGTTATACATCGAGACATTTGATTGCTCTGGAACGGTATCTTTTGCATCGATTTAAAAAATTTCTACCAACAATCAACCCATTTTTATTTCATAAGTCTAGGGACATTGGAAAATGTACGTAATTGCAACTAGTTGCAGTATTCGTCTGACCGGCGAGCCAGTATTAACAAATAAGTCTTCCTCGTCAATGGACATCCGTGGTATCATTAATTTAAGCACACATTTCGAACAATCTAAGGAACAACTTCGAAAGACTTGTCACTTGCTGACGTGACTTTATACTCAAGTTAAACCCAGACGAATCTTTGGTGCAGTAGAATTTCGTTGATAATAACACGAGGCAATATTAATTTGTAAATGATTGTTTTATTAATCAACAGAGTTGTTTAATATCGTAAATAATTGTTATCACCTCAACCGTCGCTGGAAATAAAGTTGAATGCCGAGTATGATAATTTCACAAGCTGAAAAGATCATTTTTATCGGATAACCAAGCATGTATAACATGATTGACAGATTGTGGGAACAAATCTTTTTAATTTAAGTGGCGATCGATCAATACTTACGCTGACAAATGAGTCGAGCGTCAGTTTAATGACGTGGTAGCAAATAAAAGTAATCGGTCGTTGCGAACGTATCATTATCATGATCAGACTTCTCTTCGTTTTGATACCAAACGACGACCAGTCCATTTTGTAAACAGCCTGGCAAATGTCCATGCTCTAGAGAGATTAATTTACATACAATTATGCATATTAGTGCAATCGGCAGTGATAAGTGCGTGGTCGGTTCGTGGCTCGGACAAACCCTCGAGCTAAAGAGCCTCGGGAAAGACCAATACTTGGTTGGGTGACCGTTTAGCCATACCAGAACCCGCACATCAACTGCTGACGAGCGAAAGACAGTTTATTGGAATTTTAGATCGTGCCAATAAAACTTGAACTTAGTATTAATAAAGTGGCTCTTATCGACTGGGTTTTCTACAGTTTTCCTTGGCCCTGTGTTCGTAAAAACCGGCACAAGTATATGCTCAGAAACATAGTAACTAAGTAATTAGTGCGTAGATAATGACTCCAGCTTGAAAAAATTCGTGTTTGATTCAAAAATCTGGTAATTTGCGGATTTTTACTTAATTTTTGTTTTGTTTGTAAAGATAGTCAAATTATATTTTAACAACAACAATAATAATAATATTCCAATAACAATAGTAACAATAATAACAACAATAACAATAATAGTCCTAGAGATGATACCTGGAGTGACAATTCACCTCCGTAGAAACAGGAAACGAATACTTGGACGAGCATAGAAGCCAAATACATAAAAGTAGCTGCAAATTCGCCACTGAAAAGTTCCACCTTCGATACTTCATAGACACTGACGCAAAGTACGAGAGAGCTCACCATAAATTGTAGAAAAATGACAAAGCCAAAAATACTGTTCAACGTATCGGCTAATCTATAATTTAGACGATCTTGAAGTACTTCTGAAAAAAAGAACTTTGCGGCATTTCGTATCGCAGAGTGAAAAGTTAGATTTTTTACTGAATTATTCGGATGTGATGCCTGATGCAATCCTCTAATAATTGAGACTCCAATGTTTGGGTCCTCGTCTCATAATCTTCATTGATGTCACTGGCCAAGCATTTTTTTCGCGTCTTTATAATTTGCGGTATGGCTTCAAATCGGTATTTAAGGATTTTCATCTGGGCGCATGTGAGCACAATAAGACCAGGAAATAAAGTGTCAAAGGCGGTGTTAATCACAGCACCCGTACTAGCAGCCATAGCCTGATGGGTATACGTCAAAAGGAAAACAATTTGTGTTGAATCGTAGGTGTAAGGCAACCAGCCTTTAAAAGGCAGTTTACGTTCGGGTATATCCACAATCATGGACCGTAACATTATTATAAATGCTGTTGAAGTTATTAGTGCCGCATATCGAGAAGTCGTCCATCTTCAAATAAAAAATGAAAAAATCATGCAAATTATCAACTCTTTTTCGCACACACTGGTGGTACTCGGTCAAAAGTATTCTGAACAGTATGGTTATTCGTTTGGTCACAGAAAAATAAAAACAAAATACTGGAACTTCAATAGGAACTCTGAAACTCAAAATCCAGCTCGATCAAGTGACTATCAAACGAACAAGTTCCAAATAAACGAAACTGAATATCCGCAAAATCAAAAACTTTGAAATTTAATTGACTGAAGGCTAAGTTTTCGACTCTTTAACATAGATATTTTTGTTTCCAAGTAAAATGAATATTGATCAAGAAATAACTACTTCTGAACGAAAATTATCACAATTGACGAATAACAATTATTTTTGAAATTACACGAGCAGAACTTTTTTTTAGGCTTTTTTTAAAATCAAACGAAGATTGGTTTAGAATATTTCGTCGGTGGAACTGATTAAGACCCACTTTTCCAGGGTGAAACTTATTAACTTTTGGAAGTCCATGGTGTGTAACCATTTTGTCTTTTACGAGTCAATTTCATCCTTGATTCATCAAAATACCGAATAATTAATGAATATTAAAATTGAGGTATAAATTTGCACCGAGCATCACGTTCGCCATCTGCTTGAATTTGAGTCTCCATCGCATCTCGTGGTTCACAGATATCGTTGCTCAAGGCAAACGTTAGGTCGATTATTTTTTGTCGTTTTCTTAGCAAAATCACCATTTTTCCAAACATTCCAATCATTGAGAGTAACATAAAAGAGCCATGAGCAAATTCCTCTGCACTGTCAAACGAGGCAAAGAGCTCAATGAGCTCAGATATAATGAAAGTGGAAACGAGAATAATTACAAATGATGTGTAACAGTTGTAAAGCACAAACTTCCAACCATTGAGCCACACTAACGGTCGCCAGACGCCACAACATTTAAGAATTCTAAAATTTAATGTCAGCGAATGCATTTTTATATAAAAGTGTATAACACTTTGTTACACGACTACGAACAACCCGAACTTGGTACTGATGCACTCCGATCTTGACAAAACATGAAAATGTATCATAAAATTTGCTATTAAAGTAATTTTATGAAATTACGTTTGAAAGTAAGGGAAACGATTAGCCTGAACCGTGGCTTCTTTAATAATTCATCATTCGATGATGATGTCAAAAAAGAAAAAGAAACATAGACAGCGTTCTATTCTGATATCGATCGATGCTACCCGCAGGGACTTTATCTCTTCACTATTTTTCTATAGTGCACTCGGCAGCTGATCATCATATAGAACGACGGCGATTAAAGTGACATACGGACTCTATTGACGACTTCGTGCATAATGTAATTGCGTTTAAGGTAATGGAGCTGTCGGTACGTGGAGCTATACTTGATTGCTCTGAAAAAGCATATTTGTATCGATTCAGATAACTGTCCCATCAATCAAAACACATCGTTATTTTATGAGTCTAGGGATATCGAAAAATACTGCTGACAACTCATGGCAGTATCTGTTTGACTAGCAAGACAATATGATAAACGAATATTTTTCGTAAAGGGACATTCGTGCTGTGCCGAATTTGTAAACATATGGTGAACAGGGTAAAAGAAAACTTGAACTAATTTTGACATTTTGAATTTTCTATAAGACCATATTGTTGTTTAAAATGCTGACTTCGAAGGTCATTTTTACTACAGAATCTTCGAATGGTATTTCTGATTTATTTTTCACACGTCGTTATTGTTTATTAAAAAGTCGTAAAAAACATTGACAAAAAATGATAAATTTTACCTGACAGTTATGTACGATTACGTATATATATAAAAGGAAATCGAACGTATCCTGCTGCACGTTTTTTCGAATGTGCTTGGGATTTCAAGAAGACGAAACGTTTCTGCTTCTTTATTCTCTCTCACTCTCTCTTTCTCTCTCTGTCTCTCTTTCTTGCACTTTCACTCACACCCACACATCACCTTAAGGCTATAAACTTTCCAAGTTTTATTGGATTGTTCTTCTTTTTTGTGCATTTTTTGATAATCAATGACGTTGAAGAAAAGATTTGTTCGTCATTGATTATCGTTGAAGCTTTTATGATTATTGTTTTTCATTTGGTACGCAAGAGTCGTCTTACAGTCTGACGGTACCTGGACCTGTACCACTGGAATACCTTGACATGAATTTGCTTAAGTATAGACATCAAACATTCGTTTTGATACTCGTCGTTAATATTCTGTTACACGTCTCTTAAATCAATTGTTTTAGTGTCGATAAAATCATCATTAAAAACATACGTGTTTCGTGCAACATTATTACAAGTTACGCAGGCTCTGATCGTTGTTGAAGAACGTTGTAAACCGAATACGATAGTTTTATGATCTGCAACGAGAATGTAGCGATATTCATGACGGAATAATTTATAATAAAACGAAAAATTGTTGAAGAGGTAAAAAACAGGGAAGTTTCGTTACAAATGACATTAAGAAGTGCAAAAAAAAGTATTGCCCATTCTTTAGATTTGTCACTATCCGTTTTCACCTCTTCCGTTTTAGGACAAAAGCAATAAAATGTCACTAACACTGTTGAACGAATCCAGTGAGACTGTAATTACGTTGCCACAGGTGAATGTAATAGGTCGTAAAGAACGTAACATCATTACCAACATGGTCTTCTTCGTTTTGATATCCAATGGAGACCAATCCATTTGATACACCGCGTCACAAATGCCCAAGCTCTAAATAAATTCACCATTAAATAAATCGTATAAATCTTTGAACAATGACATTTTTTTGAATTGTCCTTTTTCTTTTGGTCACTATTCATAATCAATCAAAACAATTTCGGCAGAAAAAAAAAATCAACAACTCAACTAAAAGCGTTAAAACTCGAAAACGTATAATATTTAGCAATTGTTGAGATATCATTTAATTTCTGGCGATGAGTCTTTCAGGTGCCCAAAGTTGTTGGCTTTCTTCTTAAAAATGGGATTCTTAAATATTACTGAGATATTTGGAATGATATATACAACACCTGAAATTTTAATTGTCCACCGTAGAAACAATACAAAAATATTTCTGTAATCATGCAACAGAGATACATCATAATTGCAGTAAATTCAGAGCTGAAGAGTTTCATGGCCGATGCTTCGTAAGCACTGACACAAAGTATAAGAGAGCTCAAGACAATTTGGAAGAAAACAATGTTACTGAAAATATTTGTCAATGAGTTGGCTAGTCTGAAATAAAAATGAACGTTACGATAATTTTTTAAAATAGTTTTTCATCGAGTGACGTTATGAAATTGAGAAAAAGGGTATTATTTTCGTTACTGAAATATTTGGACATGATGCCTTAGACATTCTGCTAACAATTTGGACTCCAGAGACAGACGGTTCCCTTGCGATCCCTTATCATTTTCGACAATTTGTGGCAATGATTCGATCCGATACTTAAGAATATTTATTTGAGCACAAATGCTCAGCACAAGTCCAGGAACGAGAGTATCGAATGAACAGCTCAGTCCGGCTACAATGGCGTGAGCAATTAGTTGATGAAAATAGCCGATCCAGTAACAAATTTCGGAGGATTTGTGATCATATGGGAGCCATCCTTTAAAGGGCATATTACGGCCAGGAATATCCAGCCACAGTGATCGCAACGTTATTAAAGAAGCAGTTGTTCCGGTAATAGTGGTAAATAACAAAGTGGTAGCTCTAAAAAAAAAAAAATCCTAAAAATAAAATATAATCCACCGATTATGTCGGTTCCATAGATATTTGTGGGAGGTTTTAAAATGACTTTATATTTGATCATACGTGAATCATTTACTATGTCATAACGCTTATAATCATCAAGACATGACAGAAAGTTAATGAAAATAATTGATTCCAGGCACGTCATTTGCGGCACTAAATCTATGCATTATTAAATAAATGTACGAAAAATGTTCATTATTGGAGGTTGAATTTACAAAGTCACCTAGCATCACGTTCAAACTGAATTTGCATTTCCGTTTCATCGTTGTTGCGAGGTTTGCAAATTTCGTTCCTCATTACATTCGTCAGATGAATTATTTGATTCCGTTGCTTTAGCAAAACCGCACCTTTTCCACACGCCGCTACGACTGTCAGAAACATGTAAGAACCGTGAGTAAATTCTTTGACATTTTCTGACGATACAGTAAGATCGATGAATTGAGATGAAGCAAAGGTGTAAAGAAACGAGATTACAATTGTTGTGTAACAGTTGTAAACTACGGATTTATAGCCCGCAGGCCAGTTTAACGGTCGCCATACTCCGAAAAAGGCAAACATTCTAAAATTCAATTGTAGCGTATGCATTCTACGGTTAAAGTAAATTTATAGAATGTATGCGTACAAAGAAAGGTCTTTGAAGGCACTGGCGGACTTTGACCTGTGGAAAAACTTTGTTAACGTTTACGAAAGAGAGAAAACATTGTGGGGATTACGTATGACAATGTATTCACGCAGTAGGTAGAGAAAAAAATTCCTTCGCATATGATTTGCATTTTATAACTAGTGGCTAATGATATAGAGAAAAGTACAAGTACAGAGAAAAGAAGGAATAGGAAAAAAGTGTATGTTACATTGTACCATTTGCAGCCAAATAATTCAGCAAGTTATCATTGTCTTGGAAACCTTTTTTTTATTGGTTCTCAGCATATAGCACGGAGACATGTTCATTTCACCATTTAATGCGTTAATATTGAAACAGAATGGTAAATATACTTGCAGAATATTTACCTGTTCGTCGCATTGCAAAGAGATATTTTTTTGTATACCCTTCCTACAAAACTAAACCATCAATTTTCATATTTAATTCGTTAGAGGGAGGGAACACTGAAAAAGTCTCAGTGCGAAAACTCGGCTCAGTTCTCTCGTGACTGTCTACGCATTACTTAAGTCTGTAGAAGGGACAAAGTTTTTTTTGTTCAGGTAAATCGATAATACTTCTGTTTTTGAAAATGTAATTTGTCGTATGATTGTCTACCACAACAAAAATCTACAATCTCACCATCATTTAGATTTAATTGAAACTATATTTATAGAAATAACGTTTTTTAGAATATGCTTAATATTTCAAGGAGAAGAAAAGTAACACGTGCTTCTCGTTTCGTCGAAGAATAAGTTGAAACTTTGATTTTTCTTCGAGGACGTCCGAGAAAAACGTGTTTGTACTTCTAGTTCCTTTTCTCTCGCATCCCAGCATCGCATTAAGAGTACGAACTTATCACGTTTCATTAGATTGTTTCTCTATTTGTGCATTTGATGATAATCTAATACGTTGACGAATTTTAATATATATTTTTCGATCGTGGGTAGACGAAGATTTGTTTGTCATCGATTGTTGCTGAAGCATTTATGATTGTTTTTTTTTTCTTTCATTTCGTACGCCAGAATACGAATGTGCTTGATCATAGACTTTCACCATTTGTTTTGATACTCGTCCTTAAGGTTCTGCTACACGTCTCTTGAATCAATTTTTTCAGTGTCGATAAACTCACTACGGAATACGTACTAATTTGATGCTCAATTATTTTAATTCACGCAGTCTCTGATCTTTGTTGGAGAACGTTGTAAACCGAATACGATAGTTTTATGATCTGCAACGAGAATGTAGCAAAATTTGTGACGGAATAATTTATAATAAAACGAAAAATTGTTGAAGAGGTAAAAAACAGGGAAGTTTCGTTACAAATGACATTAAATAGTGCAAAAAAAAGTAGTGCCCATTCTTTAGATTTGTCACTATCCGTTTTCACCCCTTCGGTTTCAGGACGAAAGCAATAAAATGTCACTAACACTGTTGAACGAATCCAGGGAGACTGTGATTACGTCGCCACAGGTGAATGTAATAGGTCGTAGAGAACGTAACATTATTACCAACATGGTCTTCTTCGTTTTGATATTCAATGCAGACCAATCCATTTGATACACCGCGTCACAAATGCCCAAGCTCTGAATAAATTAACCAAAATATAAATCGTATAAATCATTGAAATTTACGTCAACACTCGAAATTATTCCGATTTAGTATTACGAATGTTCCTAAGATTTTTTGAAAACTTGCTGTATACAACACCTGAATTGTCAATTCTCCACCGTAGAAGCAATACAAAAATATCTGTCCAATCATGCAACAAAGATACATCATAATTGCAGTAAATTCAGAGCTGAAGAGTTTCATGGCTGATGCTTCGTAAGCACTGACACAAAGTATAAGAGAGCTCAAGACGATTTGGAAGAAAACAATATTACTGAAAATGTTTGTCAACGAATTGGCTAGTCTGAAATTAAAAAAAACCGTTACAATAATTATTGTTCATAATTTTTCATTAAGTAACATAATGAAATGGAGAAAAAAGGTATTATTTTCGTTACTGAAATATTTGGACATGATGCCTTAGACATCCTGCTAACAATTTGGACTCCACAGACAGACGGTTTCCTTGCGATTCCTTATTATTTTCGACACTTTGGGGTAACGATTTGATCCGATACTTAAGAATATTCATTTGAGCACAAATGCTCTGTACAAATCCAGGAACGAGAGTATCGAACGAAGTGTTCAGTGCGGCTGCAGTTGCGTGAGCAACTAGTTGATGAAAATAGCCGACCCAGTAACCAATTTCTGAGGATTTGGGATCAAATGGGAGCCAGCCTTTAAAGGGCATATTACGGCCAGGAATATCCAGCCACAGTGATCGCAACGTTATCAAAGAAGCAGTTGTTCCAGTGATAATAGCAAATAAGAAAGTGGTACCCCTGATAAAAAAAAAAATCGAAAAATAAAATATACTCCACCATGCTGCATTAGTTCCATAGATATTTGTGGAAAGTCTCAAAATGTCTTCATATTCGATCACACGTAAATCGATATCAATGATATTTCCGAATGCGCGTTATAATTAATAATATTCTGCCACTTACTCCTCAACATGATTGCATGAAGCTTGAAAAGTAATTTGTTTCTACCACGTCATTCGCGGCACAAAATGCATGCATTATTAATTAATTGTATCCAAAATATCTGTAAATTTACAGTCACCTAGCATCTCGTTCAAACTCAATTTGCATTTCCGTTTCATCGTTATTACGAGGTTTGCAAATTTCGTTCCTCAGCACATCCGTCAGATGTATTATTTGTTTTCGTTGCTTTAGCAAAACCGCACCTTTTCCACACGCTGCTAGGACTGTCAGAAACATGTAAGAACCGTGAGTAAATTCTTTGACATTTTCTGACGATACAGTGAGATCGATGAATTGAGATGAAGCGAAGGTGTAAAGAAACGAGATTACAATTGTTGTGTAACAGTTGTAGAATACTGCTTTATAGCCGGCAGACCACTTTAACGGTCGCCATACTCCGAAAAATGAAAAAATTCTAAAATTCAATTGTAGCGTATGCATTTTACGGTTCAAGTAAATTCGTAGAATGTATGCGTACAAAGAGAGGTCTTTGAAGGCACTGGCGGACTTTGACCTCCGGAAAAACTCTGTAAACGTTCACGAAAGAGAGAAAATATTGTGGGGATTACGTTTGACAATGTATTCAGGCAGTAGGTAGAGAAAAAAATTCCTTCGCATATGATTTGCATTTTATAACTAGTGGCTAATGATATAGAGAAAAGTAGAAGTACAGAGAAACGAAGAAATGGGAAAAAAGGTATGTTGCATTATACCATTTGCAGGCAAATAATTCAGCAAGTTATCATTGTCTTGGAAACCTTTTTTTTATTGGTTCTCAGCATATAGTACGGAGACATGTTCATTTTACCATTTAATGCGTTAATATTGAAACAGAATGGTAAATATACACGCAGAAAACTTACCTGTTCGTCGCATTGCAAAGAGATATTTTTTTGTATACCCTACCTACAAAACTAAACCATCAATCTTCATATATAATTCGTTAGAGGGAAGGCACTGAAAAAGTCTCGGTTAAAACTCGGGTCAGTTCTCTCCTGGCTGTCTACGTATTACTCAAGTCTGTAGAAGGGAATAAGTCTTTTTGGTTCAGGTAAATCGATTATACTTCAGTTATTGAAAATGTAATTTATCGTATCAACACTTTCACAAATCACCATGTGAAAAATTCACACGTGAAAAATTCGTAGTCCCAAAAAGGCTCCGACGACTTTCTGGTGGTGTCAGAGTTCCTGCATCAAAGTATAATTATCGAGAAAAAATTTAATTGTCGTGTTCGAAGATTTTTCCATTTTCTCTAATATTTTTAACCATTCTTGATGGACAACTGTGTCATTCGAAGTATAAATGACTCAATTATTAGTGATTCAGTTGTTTTATAAGTAAAACGCCATCTTTTTTTTAGTGTTTGTAATTAATAAATTTATTATTTCATACATAACGATTTCGTCGTAAATAAAATGAATGGCATTGGTACGAACCCAACTGAACAGTTTGGACAATCGAACTTATTTGATGTGTTTACATAAAGTCAATCGTACTTTCGATTCATAGATCTTCAAGCTATAAATTTTTGATATGAAATGAATATTTCCAACTGGTATATAGCAAAATATTAAAAAATGTGAGAGTGGCTGGTTGTAAAATACTTACAGTCATAATCTCAATTTTTTACTTCCCCAAATACCCAATTACCTCGACACCAGTTACTCTGCCGATCGTTGAAGAACGTTGTAAACTGAATACGAAAGTTTGATGAGCTATACGAATTAAAAAAAAAAAAAATTTTTAGTCAATTTATGACAATAAACTTGATCAATGTGATTAACATTGAGAACACGTAAAGGGCTTGATGGTACCAACCCTGTTGAATGAATCGAGGGATACTACAATGACGTTGCCACATGTAAATGTGATTGGTCTCAATGAACGCATCATAATCATCACCAGACTCTTTTGGGTTCTTGTGCTCAGAGAGGAACGATCCATTCGATAAACTGCATCACATACGTCGATGCTCTAAATTTAAAATCCTTGAATATAGCTCACAAAATGGAATTCAGACCAAACAATGACGATAAATTAATTTGAAAAAGACGAATTTCTTATGTAAAGACAATTCGGGAACAAAGCAACAAAGTTACAGCTGTTTTGGTGAAACGAAAAAATAGAAATGTTCACTTTGGACAGTTTTAAGGACTAAAGACATCAGCGCACAGCTGGTTATTCGTCAAATTAATTAGTAATACTCAATATTTATAAATATTAACGACCGATGATATACAACACCTGAAGTGTCAATTCACCACCATAAAAGCAATAAATAAATATCTGGACGATCATGCAACAGAGGTACAGCATGAGAGCAGTAAATTCAGAGCTGAAGAGTTGCATGGTCGATGTTTCGTACACACTGACACAAAGTATAAGCGAGCTCAGAGCGAATTGTAGAAAAACTACGTTACCGAAGATGTCATTCAAAGAATTGGCCAATCTGGAATTCGAATGAACTTAGCAATAAATATTCTGATAAGTTTTTCATCACGTTTGACAAGATAGAAATTGAAAGAAAGGTGTTTTTTTTTTTTCATTACTGAAATATTTGGACGTGATGCTTTATACATTCTGTGAGTAACTTTGACTCCTGCGACTGACGATTCTGCACAGATTGCTCGTAATTTTCTCCATATACCAACGTTCCCTTGGCTTCCATTACTTTTGGAAGTGATTCTATTCGATACTTAAGAATTTTCATTTGAGCACAAGTTTGCATCATAAAACCAGGAACGAGGATATCGAATGAACTGTTGAGTACAGCTGTAGTGGCGTGAGCAATTAGTTGATGAAAATATGCAACCCAGAAACCAATTTCTGAACATTTGGGATCAAAGGGAAGCCAACCTTTAAATGGCATATTACGTTCAGAAATATCGACTATTAACGATCTTAGGGTAATTAACGAACATGTTGTTCCACCAAGGGCAGAGTACCAAAGAGTGTTCAATCTATAAAAAAAAAAGAAATGTCACTACTCAAGGAATCGTTTTGACTGATATTGAGGGTTCAAACGATACTTAGGATTAACAATGAAAAGAAGCCCATATTTGGAAGGTCACCTGACATCATGTTCGCAATCTTTCTGTATTTTGATTTCATCCTCATTTCGAGGTTTGCAGAAATGGTTGGTCAGAACATTGGTCACTTTGATTATATCTTTTCGTTGCTTAATCACATTCGCGCATTTTCCACATCCCGCGAGCACGGTCAGAAACATGTAAGAACCATGAGAGAATTCTTTGACGTTTTCGGAGGATAAAACGAGACCAATTAATTGAGATAAAGCGAAGAGATTAAGGGAAGAAACCATAAATATTGTGTAAGAGTTGTAAACTACGGATTTCCAGCCAGCGGACCAGATAACCGGTCGCCACATTCCACAAAGTTGAAGAATTTTGAAATTCAATGGCAGTGTATGCATTTTGCTGTTGGAATCAATTTATCTTGGGTTGAGCGTACAAAAAGAGGTCTTTGACAGAACTGACTCACCTGTGAGCCCAGCAAAAACTTGGTAAAAATTCACGACAGGGGAGCTGTTGACGTCATTCGTCGAAGCATAGAATTAGGCTCAAGGTATAGAAAAACAGCAGATGGAAATGTTTCCCTACGGAATTTGCATTTTATAACTGGTGGATAATGATACAGAGAGCGAGAAGAAAAGTAGACGTTGCGTTGTATCGAATAGGTAAATAATTAGGCAAACTCTGCTTTCACTGTAGTCTTGACTTATTTCGGTTTGTCGCAAACAACATGGCAAAAAAGAGGCTCTTTTTCTTCACTCCGTAATCCGTAAATAATAAAATGGCATTTCGAACGAGTGTCTAGAGAATGCACCATTTCCTTGTTATAATGGCAGATTATTTTTCGTTCTCTGCGTAGAAAATGAAACCATCAATTTTCATATGCTCGAAAAGTTCAAGTGGGGTTAACAAGAAAAAAAGCTTGTTGAAAATTCGCTTCAGTATTTCGGTGAACGGTTAGAAAGCAGCCTCATAAACTTTTAGGTGCACGTAAACCGTGTTATACTCTTCGGTTTTCGAAAATTTCATTCATTCTACAAACGACTGCGCTAATCAACGTGCAGAGAAGAAAAGTGAAAAATCATGCTGCAAACATGCTCCCACCTCTTTGGCGATCGTTTGCACACTTTACAAGGAAGTAATTCTTGAAACAAGTACAAAAATAAAGCCAAATCTTGAGTCATGATACTGCCACAATGCCATTGTGTCGAGGTCACCACTTGGTTGGGTGATCGTTTAGCCATGAACTGGCTCGAGTGTTGATTAGTGTTTTTCTGAGTTTTCGATGGTATTAATTAATTGCTACAGTAGTGCATTAGGAAAGATCGGTTATTGTGTGAGAAAGACCTTTTGTGATTCAACAGAAATAGGAACTCGCAGAAAAATTGAAAGCGACAAAATAAATGTTTCTTATTGATTATCGTTCGCAATAAAAATCAAAAATTTCACTATCATTTTAATTTAGTTGAAAGGATATTTATTAAAATAATTGCCCATCAGTTTTCTTACATTGGATTTGAAAAAAATGGGTGTGAGTGACTGAGAAATACTTACAGTGATAATCTCAACAATTTGATTACTTGACTCTACTCCCTATTTGTTCTTCGATTGTTCTACACTTTCGTTTCGTCAAAGTTATTCCCTCTATCGTTGAAGAACGTTGTAAATCGAGTAGGAAAGTTTGATGATCTATAATGACAGTTTCATTAATGAATTTGTAATAAAAACGTGTGTCAATACAATTAATATTATTCACTCGTAAAGGCTTGAATGTTACCAACACTGTTAAATGAATCGAGAGAGACCGTGATGACGTTGCCACAGGTAAATACGATGGGTTGCAAAGCACGCATCATTATCATCAACAGATTCTTTTTTGTTCTGATGGTCAAAAGGGATATATCCATTCGATAAACCGCATTAGATATGTCCAGGCTCTAAATTCAATATCCTTGAATGTCATTCTCGATATCTTTTCATAATTCAAATTTTTGAGGCAATCTACTCCCCTATCATTCATATGAATTCTTCAATAAAATTCAACAATTTGTTCGAACACAGATTTCAGGTGAACAAAGATTTGTTAATAATAATCATCATCGAGCAAATATTACTTTGAAAACGTAGAATGCCGACGACGTATATCCAAGAATTTTCATTTTTCATAAAAATTATTAATCACAGCTAATTTCAATGATAAATATTAACGAATAATGATATACAACACCTCAAGTGTCATTTCCCCACCATAGAAGCAATAGAGAAATATCTGTATAACCATGCAAATTAGAAACATGATAAGAGCAGTCCATTCAGAGCTGAAGATTTTCACGCCCGATGTTTCGTAAGCACTGACACATAGTATAAGAGTGCTTAATGCGAATTGGAGTAAAACAACGTTACTGAATATATCGTTCAAAATATCAGCGAACCTGCAATTCAAATGATTCGGGCAATCATTGTTTACATGCTGTGTAAAAATTTATTATGATAAAATGGAGAAAAATGTTTATTTTTATATTCTTTACTGAAATATTTGGACGTGGTGCTTTATGCAATCCATAAGTAATTCAGCCTCGAGTGACTGACGCTCCCGTACAGGACCCTCGTAATTTTGTTCACACAACGACGTGGTTCTCGCTTCGACAATTTGGGGCAAAGTTTCTATGCGGTACTTAAGTATTTTCATTTGAGCACAAGTTTGCATCATAAAACCAGGAACAAGAGTATCAAATGAACTATGGATTGCGCCTCCAGTAGCATTAGCAACTAGTTGATGGATATATTTAACCCAGAAACTAATTGCTGAGGATTTGTGATCATACGGGAGCCAACCTTTAAAGGGCATATTACGTCCGCGTATATCCGTAAAAAGCGATTTCACGGTAACTGAAGTAATTGTTGAACCGATAAGAGTAGAATACCATAAAGCGTTGAATCTATAAAAAAAATGTACCTAAACGAATTTGTTTTACCATCTAACAAAATTCTTACGATTTTGTGACACTTTATCGTTTGTCAGTCTGTCACGGATGTAACTTCTGAGAAGGTAATTAAATTGTAAATTAATGAAAACAGCTTGATTGAAAAAATGTACCTAGCATCGCGCTCGCAATCACTTTGTATTTTCATTTCATCAGAATTTCGGGGTTTGCACAGATCGTTACTTAGTACATTCGTCAGATGAATTATACTTTTTCGATGCTTTATTACACTCGCACATTTTTGACAGCCCGCTAGTAATACCAAAAACAAAGAACCGTATGTGAATTCGTTTTCATCATCCGATGTCATAAATAAATCAATGAGTTGCGATAAAGCAAACATGTAGAGAGAAGAAACCATAAATATGGAGTAACAGTCGTAAACTGTGGACTTCCAGCCAGTCGACCACAGCACAGGTCGCCACATTCCAACAAATTGAAGAATTTTAAAATTCAATTGTAGCGTTTGCATTTTACTGTTGAGGTAAATATGTCTGGAACGTTCAGAAACAGAGAGGTATTTGGTGGCACTGACGGACTTTGACCTCGAATAAACTTTACAAGAGCTTACGACAAAAGGTTCCAGTTTTAAGTATATACGAATGTACAGTACTAAGATAGAAAAAAATGCCACAGGCGAATATCTCTCTACATCATTTGCATTTTATAACTGCTGGCTAATGCTACAAAGAGAGGGAACTGCGTAAATGTTACTTTGTATACTGGACAGGTAAAAAATTAGGTAAATTGTCATTGTAATGCAGGCTTAGCTCGTATTGATTTGCCGCATGGAGCATGAAAGCAGATGTGGAAGTATTTACCCTACAACGTAATGGGTGAATAATAAAATAGTACGTTGATTGTTTGTCCAGGTAATTCAACGTTTCGTTGCAACAATGAAATAC
>JACEOJ010000123.1:368028-414736 GCA_013761285.1 Campoletis sonorensis
GATTGTTTGTCCAGGTAATTCAACGTTTCGTTGCAACAATGAAATACTCTTTTGCATCATCAACGTATTGAATTGACCCATCAATCTTTGTACTTACTTTGTCGAAGTGGGGGATCGAAAAAATGTTGCTACGAATACGCTTCAGTTCTCCAGTGACTGTCGACAGAGGTTGTCGGAGGAGATCCGACTTATTACAATATAAGTTGATAAATCGTACTTTACAGTATTGGAAAATTGAATTGACGTGAATGGGAAGAAGTTTCCTGGCATGATTGTAGCAACCTGGAGCCTCAGAGGTTTAAAAAAAGTGCAGCACATACGGAACACTGCAGGTAATTTAGAATATATCAATTTCTTAGAAATTACAAACACCATCCCTGACTCGATGCAAATTCGTGCAATCGGGACGAATTTTTCGGGGGACGAATTTTCCTGTTACCAATTGTCGTGTTATGGAAATTTCTCAGGAACAAACTACGTGGTAAAATGTCAGAATTTTTGTTGTTTTATTGTAACATTATATATTCATTTTTTTTTGTTATCTCACGCGTTCACATCGCCAATTGTTATTCTGCCGCTCGTTGGAGAACGTTGTAAACCGAATACGAAAGTTTAATGAGCTAAAATAATATTTTTACTGGTAAATGTAAAAGAAAAAAAGTCTGTCAAGATAAATAATATCATAAAAATATAAAAAAGTAAAGGTTACTAACCCTGTTAAATGAATCCAGGGAGACCGTGATAACGTTACCGCAGCTGAACGTAATGGGTCGCAAAGCACGCATCATAATCATTACCAGACTCTTTTTAGTTTTGATGGTCAGGGAGGATTGATCCATTCGATAAACCGCGTCACATATGTCCACGCTCTAGATTCAATGATTTCGAATTATTTATTTATTTATGCTTTTGCCCAATAGTTTGGTTCTCATTGTTCCGAAATCTTCCGTTCGATAAAATCAAATGACTTATTAAATAATCGATTCTTTGGTGATTTAACTTTGTGAATAATTTTCAAGAAACAAAGAGCAACTATTTTTGAATTATTATAATGTTACTTATTGTTTCTGCCTGAAAATGGAACGTTTTTTAAAATGAATTTCCATAAATTCCTCACGAAATCTAATAGATATCGAATTTCCTAAGAACAATTAATATAAATGAATTATTATAAAAAGTCATGATATACAACACCTGAAGTGTCAATTCGCCGCCGTAGAAGCAATAAATAAATATCTGTACGAGCATGCAACAAAGATACAGCATGAGAGCAGCAAATTCAGGGCTGAAAAGTTTCATGGCCGAAGTTTCGTAGGCGCTGACACAAAGTATAAGAGAGCTCAATGCGAATTGGAGAAAAACAACGTTACTGAAGATATCGTTCAAAGAGTCAGCAAACCTGAAATTCAGATGGACTTTAAAATAATGATTATCGATATGCTGCTCATGGAGTTCGATATGAAAAAATAGTAAAAAGATGCTTTTTGTGTTATTTACTGAAATATTTGGACGTGATGCTTTATGCATTCTGCTAGTAATTCCGACTCCAGGAACTGACGCTCACGTAGAGATTCTTCCTGATTTTGTTCATTATGCAGTAACCTCCTTTTCGCTTCCACAGTTTGTGGCAAAGATTCTATTCGATACTTAAGAATTTTCATTTGAGCACAAGTTTGCATCATAAAACCAGGGACGAGGGTATCGAAGGTACTGTTTATTGCAGCTCCAGTAGAGTGAGCAATTATTTGATGAAAATAGGCGATACAGAAACCTATTTCTGAAGATTTTACATCATATGGGAGCCAACTTTTAAATAACATATTACGTTGGGGTATATCCACAATGAACGATCTTAACATAATTAAAGAAACTGTTGTTCCACCAAGAGCAGAGTACCAAAAAGTGTTGAATCTAAAAAGAAAAAAACACTCATGATCACGTAAAAGTAGAATTTGACACAAAATGAAGAAATTTTATTTCACTTTTGAACGTGATTTTGAACGACACAAAATCTTGTTCAATAGGTTAACTAAGAAATGTTGGTTAAGAATTTTTTTTTGAAAGTATGTATAAAAGTTTTGAAATTATTCCAAAAAATGTGAGAATAATTCTACTGTCCCTCATAAGAACGTGTAGAAAAAGCTGGATCTTTAATTTTATCGCAAGTTTCACAATTTAATATTTTTTGACATGGAAGAATAAATATATGTTTTCAATATTTTTTTGACCCTCAGTCCGAACCCAAAATGTCGAAATGACATTAAGCGTGACTTCAACCCCTAAAATATGGTGAAAACTGAAATTGTGACTGGTTAAAAAGAGTTTAGTAAAAAAAGAAATGTCACCTAGCATTCCGTTCGCAATCAGTTTGTATTTGAATTTCATCGTCATTACGAGGTTTGCACAGATCGTTTTGAAGTATGTTCGTAAGATGGATAATTTTATTTCGCTGCTTTATCACACTCGCAGATTTTCCACAGCCCGCAAGTATTGAAAGAAACATGTAAGAACCGTGAGCAAATTCTTTGACATTATCAGACGACAGAATGAGATCGATGAACAGAGTTAAGGCGTAAGTGTAGAAGCACGAGATGATAACAGTCGTGTAACCGTTGTACACAATGGCTTTCCAGCAATGAGACCACATCAAGGGTCGCCACATGCCATAATATTGAAGAATTTTGAAATTCAATGATAAAGTTTGCATCTCAATGTTGAGGTAAATTACGTTAAACGTACAAAGAGAGGTCTTTGATGGCACTGAGAAACTTTGACCTCGGAAAAACTTTGCAAAAGTTCACGATGGAGACACCTATTTTTGTCATTACGTCAAAAGATAGTCTCTGACGGTAGATAGGAACGAAATGCCACAGAAAAAAGTCTTTGTACATTATTTGCATTTCATAAATGATGATAAACATACAGACGTAGGAAGAAAAAATATATGTTACATTTTACTGGGTAAGTTAACAATTATTTAAACTGTCATTTTATTGCCGTCGTATTATTGACTCGTCATGTGCAGCAAAGAAAAAAATAGATCCATTCACTTCACCATATAATTTGTAAATAATAAAATACTATTGTGATTGTATGTTCAGTCCATTGAACGCTTTTTTCTTAGTAATGAAATATTATTTTCAACCATCTACGTACTAAATTAACCCAGCAATATTCATATTTTATTCGTCGATGTGGGGGAATCGAAAAAAATCTTCAGACCAAGTTACTTCAGTTCTCTGGTGACTGTCCACGACTTCTCAAGCTAAATCGAGTCTTTCACGAGCAAATTCATCGATCTTACTCTTCAGTCCATGTAAGGCACATTTTTTTACATCCAGTTTTTCTTTCCAACGCTTTTTTTTTTTAGCAATCATCCAAAATATTCTATACAACATCAAAATCATCAGTTTGTCATCTCTCTAAGTTTTTTCAAATAGTTTCGTATCGCAGAATAAAATCAACGTTGAGTTTAGTCTCACAATGCACTTCACTACGAACTTTTTTTTGTTATTTCGGATATTTTTTTATAATTTACACAAAAAAGTTGCATGGGTTCAGACGAATATTCAAATTATTATCATTTTTCGAAAACTGTAAATTACGAGGTGTAGCGAAAGATACATTTGGACTTTTACAGAAAATATTTTCATTTTTGTGGATTATTTCGAACGTGCAATCTTTTTGTTACATTATTTTTACTCAAGGTTTCTTACTCGAATTCAAAAACTGTCATCAGTTTTGGACGAAGTTGGATTTTCATGTTACATTTGTACTTCCGAATGTTCATTTTCTATCTGCAACACTGATGGAGACGATGAATCAACACTTATTTCTCGCAGCACTGTGAACGCTGTGTACGAAGCTTGGAGAATCTATAAAAAAAAATTGTACGAATAATTACTATCTTTTTTCGTCAAATATCAATTTCAATGAAAAAACGAGAAAAAAATAATGAAACGTCAACAATTTGACAAACTGTTTAGTCTCGTTTAACAATTTATTGTAATTTTGAGTCATTTTTTTTGTACTAACATTGACGAAAAATTCGTTTGAGAGTGGCATCGCTGGACCGCTCGTAAAAAGAATCGGTTGTTTCGACCGCATGCAAACATTCAGAATATCCTTTTGACGATTGACTCCCAAACTAACCCAATTCATTTTGTACGCCGAGTTCCTAATCTCAAGGCTCTATATTGAAGAATGAAAAGTTTTTCAATTAATCGTGAAGAAATGATAAATAAAGTATGTGCAAAATAAATATTTCGAGAAAGAATAATTAAAGAATCGCGAAGTGACAGGACATTTTTTTAGTAGTTTTGAAAATTCACCTTCAGATGAACTTCGTTGCCAAACCAACAATAAAGAAAAGCTTCAGAAATCATACAGCCAATGAAGAGGGCAGCCGTTGTGAATTCTGAATTTCCGATACTCGATCGAGCTAATTGGAATGCACCTGTACACGTGCCGGTTAAACTGACGAGCATTTGCGAAGCAAAAGTCCACACAAAACATTCTTGAAGTTCGTCAGCTAATCTGAAGAATTAAAACAAAAAAATATCCTTCCATTATGACAAAAAATGTCCGCGTTCAGAAAACTGTTACGAAAATAATAAAAATGAACAATAATTCAAGAATAGTCAAGAAGATTATTGACCTGTATTTAAATTTTCATAAAAATAATGAAAAATGTTTTATTCACTACGATAAATTCCCTCTGATTGATTAATGAAATTGTATTTCCTTTCAAATAACTTGAATATTGATTTTGAAGTCAAAAAAAGTACAAAAAAAGAAACTCAGGATGTGCTTCAATTATTTTGAGTGTCAGATCGAAAACCCTGCATTTGAACTTTGACATGATTTGGCGTAAAAAAATGGAGTAATAATTTTAGAATGATTAAATCAAATGTTAATATTGTCCATTTGAAATAAACGTTAAAAGTTTCTCACTGGAATATTAAAATGTGATGATGTAAGCAATCAACAAATTTATCTCTAATCCGCTTATCTCGAGCCAAGTCCTCATGATTGTAAACCTCGTCAAATGGTCTTTCGAAAATATCCTCTGAATTATCATCGGCCAAGTTGATCAATCGATCGCTAAGTATATCGAGCTGACCCGATATGTGCATCATAATTGATATGCTGAGAACATCGTTCGCAAGGTTTGCCAAACCTACTGCACTTGCTGAGATTTTTTCCCACATTAATGTGAGCCAGAATGAGAACTCGGTGTTTGTATCGTATGGTATCCAGGCTCCAAAAGGCAGCCTTCTTAATTGAGGATTTTTTATTATTGGCCCAAAAACCATGAACTCTAGAGTCACTAGAGTATTGACTGTGATGACAGCACTGATAAATCTGAAAAAAAAAAAAAAAACCGTAAGAAAAATCCTTCATTTTATTTTCCGCACAGTGCACAGGGTCTGAGTGACCCAAACTTTTTAGTATTTTACTTCAAAATCCAAAATTCTTGAAATTTATATTAACAAACAATTTCTTTACCATTTTATCATTTAAATTTTCAGTTCAATATGATACTTTTAATGTTTTTTAATATTTGACGTTAATTCATTATTTTTAATTATTTATTTGAATTTTCCAACCGGATGCTTTGATTGGAAGAGAGGGAAAATGTAAAGATACCACATCCAGAAAAAAATTAAATAAAATAAATGACAATTTGATGAATCATTTGAAACACTTACCTACTCAGTCGCCTGTACTTTTTCAATACCTTTGTTTCGCGACAATTTTGACTACGAAATTTCTCATTATCAAGACTGTACATGAGCTTGATAATTCTTTGACGTTTTGCCAGAAGATTTAATGCCTTGCAAAGTGCATTGATCGTAGGCATCAAAGTAATACAATTGTTCACAAAACCGGTGATGGTCTTGTTCAGAAGTGTGTCGATAAACTGGGCCAACATAAAACTGCTTATGAAAAAAGAACTTAAAACAGTGTAACAATGATAAAATAATTTTTTTATCGTTGAAAACCACATGGGACACCAAAAACCGTTGCACACGAAGATTAAAATGGGATATTTGACCATCGGCGATCGATCAGGCGTTTCACGACTCATTTTTCCAAAATTGTATTTCTCCTGATTTGTCCTTTGATCGTAGGACCTTCCATGAGTCCGAATGAACAGTGAAAAATGGAATTCGTCGTTCGAGCCATAATAGGGTCGTTAAACAGAGCACAATCGTCTCAGAAAATTTAATGCGTGGCAAAAAAACTTGCTCGTCCTAATTCATTACGGTCCTATTTAATAACAACTCGTTTTAATTAACACAAAAAATCATGAATTATGCCTTCGAAGTTGTTAGTAAAAAGAGGTCGGTCACAATTATATTCTTCGGTTTGGCTATAAATTAAGTAATTTTCATTGATCGTCAACGTAAGGTACGATTAAGGACTTACGAAAACTTATAATTAGTGGCAATTAACGGTGACCAGATCACTGACAGATATCGTGATCGTTACTTCAACCGAAAAGCGCCCTTTTTATTAATTCATCCGCTCCTTCGATTCTTATCGGGTCTGTAAGTATTTGTGCGATGTATTCAGTCAAATTGGGGGGAAGACCTTCGTTTTCGTTTCCAAAGAAACTTAATTTTGTTATTTTCTTTCTTTCACATCGCCTACTCGTGTTTCGGTTGGAAATAGAGCAAAAGTCCATGGGACCAATTTTGTAGGGAATACAGTTTCCTGCAAAAAAAAGTCTCCGGCCGCACTGTTCTATCTTCAGTAAAAAATGTGTTTGGAGTGTGATTTTTTTTTTTTTTAAACAGCAAGTTCAGTTATCAGGACCACTATTAAAATCGCGAGAACAAAGTCTAAAAACTCAGAAATAAAATTGAAAAAACATGGATAAATAACACATGTATCGTTTTATTACTTAATCGATAATGTACTTTAACAAAAGTAATGATTTATTCTTACTTGCTGTACAAAAATTCATCACATTCAATAATTCTCCATGGACCGAGATTCGAAGAAGTGAAAAGGTGTTTAATTCGTTCCATCAGGGCGCGCTCGACCAGCAACTTTTGGCATCTTCTTGTTCGTCGAATCTTCGAGCTCTTTCGGTTTGTAATAATGTGGCGCTACTTCTAACAGCCATTTACTTTCGATTTCAGTGACCTGTAATAAAACAATTTTTTTAACACCATTTCAACTGTCTACAGTAAAAAAAAAGGATGAAAAACAGAAGAAATAAAATAGAAATTAAAAAAGTAAGGATATTTGCATATTTGTAGTTTCCTTCCTTAAATAACATTCCTGAAATACTGACCTGTCGCATATATTCTTTCGTTGTGAACACCAATTCGTGATACAATATCCAACGAGGTAATTCTTGAAATAACGAACTGTTTGGATGTATGGATACTGTTTGATTGTGTTTTGCTGTTTTGTAATGTCCACCCTTCGACAATCGTGCCACATGATAAAAATATCCTGCTGTGATTGCCTGAAATTCAAATTTCTCATTGATTCAAATGTTTAACTTTGTTATTGAAGATCAAGATTAAATTAATTATTGCACATTTCCATTTGAATTCAATTTGAGGAGGTCGAGAGTTTCTAGTAGTTTCCTTGAAAATAAAACCTTTTTTATACAGAAGACGACTCGAAGGACTGGAATTTCGTGACCAAAATTCAACAGGAACTTTATGAGATTCTAGGTTTGTTGAATTTTCTATTCAGAAAGTCTCGAGAATGCTCTCCAAGTATTTAACATTTATGTTGTATTTTTTTTCAAATGAGTTAATTTTGTGTTTGATAACAAACCTTTCGAATGTTGATGGTCTCGGTAATGCCGGATATGAGTTCCATTTCAACGCGTTGCATGAGTCCAACGAGTTGTTCGCGAACGTCTCTGGCTCGTTTCATAGATCTATGTTGAATGTAATTTTCATAACACCAATGTGTGCTGAAGTCGCACTGTTGCCATTGATTGTAAACATTGAGAAGAGTAAGATGATCACCGCCAGGGACATGAAAGTTTTTCCTCGCGGTATCAGCATGAATGAGTTTGTCTTTGGGTCGATAAAAAATGGCGCCATTGACGGAGAGCATAGCAGCGATGGTGGCGATTTCTTCAGAGCATCGATATTTTTCGCTGGCCAATAACATTTTAGCCATCATTGGATCGAGTGGAAATTCGGCCATTCTACGTCCCATTTTGGTGAGTTCGCCACGATGATTGAGAGCCCCGAGTGCATAGAGTTGTTCAAGTGCTAAAACGAGTGTTTCGTGGGGCGGTGGATCGAGAAAATCAAAATGCACTAAATCATTGATCCCGAGGGCTTTGAGGGTCAATACGGCGTTGCCAAGATTTATTCTCTGTATTTCCGGCACAGTATTGTCCTCCAACTCGTGTTGATAAGCCCAAGCTGTATAAAGACGAAAACATTTGCCTGGTGCGACTCGACCAGCACGTCCGGCTCGTTGGTTCGCCGATGCTTTGCTGATTGGCACGACCATCAAACTTTCCATTCCCGTGCGTGAATTAAAATTATTTTGCTTTGCAAAGCCCGGATCTATTACGTAAACGATGTTGTCGATTGTGAGTGACGTTTCGGCGATATTCGTGGCTAATACTACTTTTCGTGCTCCCTTAGGCGTCGGCTGAAATATCTTCGTTTGCATGTCCGACGGTAAATTCGCATAAACTGGAAGTATCAATAATTCGGCGAGTTTACTGCCCAGTCTTTTAACTCTTTCGTGCAACATTTCTTGACAAGTCTCAATCTCATCTTGACCCGTTAGAAACACTAAAACGTCTCCGGGCGGCTGAGTCGCGTGAATCTGCAATATCGAGACCACACACGCGTCCGTATAATCCGCTTCCGGTGCTTTCGTGTAATATATGTCCACGGGAAAACGTCGTCCTGGTATACGAAATATCGGCGCTTCGTCAAAAAATTCACTAAATTTCCTCGCGTCCAATGTCGCTGAGGATATTAATAACTTCAAATCTGCACGAAATCGGGTTATGTCTTTTACCAGCCCGAAAAGTATGTCTGTGTGGAGAGTTCGCTCGTGAGCTTCGTCAATTATCATTACACTGAAACCGACAAAGAAAACCATCGAATTACGTCCTCTGGCCATTATTTGATCATAAAAATGTGTTCGACGTTTTTATTCATTTGAATAAATATTGACATTTTTCTGTGACCAGGAAGAACAAAATAAACCAGTAGGAAAAAAGGTGATTTACCTGTAAGACGCAAGATCTGGTTCGCTGAGGAATTCTCTGTGTAGCGTACCATCCGTCATGTATTTTATTCTCGTCCGCTGCGATGTGCAGTCTTCGAAACGAATGGCGTAGCCAACTTCGTTGCCGAGTTTGACAGCCATTTCGTGAGCAACTCTGGCAGCAACGGACATAGCAGCGACTCGTCGCGGTTGTGTGCATCCGATGAGTTTGCCATCGTCGGTGAAGCCAGCTTCGTACAGATACTGAGGTATTTGAGTCGTCTTTCCTGATCCAGTTTCACCCTCGATTATCAAAACTTGATGACTCTTGATGGCCTCTATAAGCTCATTTTTGAACGGGTAAATCGGTAAACTCTTTTTTGTCTCTTCTATCGTTGTTAACACTTTTTCTTTTTGTTCCGGTACTAATTCACGTTTTTTGTCCTTAGCGCTGCCTGGCATACGTAATGCTTGAACAAACTCGACCTCGTCCTCCAACAACAACTCGTAATCCTGTTTAGCTGAAACGAATCGTTTTTTATTAAGAAAAAAGATTTTTCTACTAATTTCCAAATGGTTTTTAAAGTTGAAGAATTATGAGTTTGTATTATTTCATATTTGTCCAATTTGCAGAGAAATTGCTGAAGGGAAATTTAAATATGAACAAATAAAAGTTTTCGTTTCAAATCAACATACCTTTTCGATCTTTCGCTCCAAACCGAAAAACAGCAGACGTCATCTGATCCGCTTCCCATTTACTCTGCTCCGATTGAGCAGGCTCCAAGTCAATTTGATCATTTTTGTTGTCTCCCTTGCCTTTTTCCTCTGGCATATGGTACCTTTGTACTCTTTCCAATTCTCTTGCTTTTTCATGCTCTTTAGCCAGTTGCAGCAACTGTTTCTTGTGATCTCTTTCTCTCCTCTCACGTTCGGTCAATCTAGTTTTTCCCCAAAATAAAAATGATGAAACATTTGAATTTTGAAGAAAATTTAAACGCTGGAAACATGAAACTTCAAGTTTTACTTTCTCAGCATCTGAAGCACTTCAAGTAATAAATCTTACATTTTCTCTTCAAAAAGATATTCGTCATCCAAAATATCTGCCTCAAGCTCCGCAACCTTGTCCTCTTTTCTCTTTTCCAAATATTTTCTACGCGATTCCACCCTCAACTTTGGTACAAGCTTCACTTTGGAATCATCCTCCATGAGTTTAAGTCTCTTTGCTGCTTCAGCTAGAAAACAAAATGAAACCAAATGATTAATTTGGAATCTTTTTTCCATCAACGAGACCATCTGCTGTTTCAAAATTCTCAGTCGAGCATTGTTTAGTTTCTTATTTTCATTGTAGAAATAATAATTAAGACAAAAATGGAGTCCTTTAGAAGGATTTTCGTAAATTACAACTACAAGTCTTACCGGCACCCGAACCAATGGGCATCGCAACTTTCCGCACTTTAGTGTCATCTTTTGCTTTCAGACGCGTTGCAAATTCATCTCGTTCTTTGATATCCCGTTTTCTACGCTCTTCTTCGCTGTCGCTGTCCTCACTCGAGGATTCTTTACCTCTGTATTTGCTCATTTTGATGATTCGAAAAAACCTTCAAACACAAAGGAACAAATTGAAATAGAATTTTTATTTTCAGACTTATTTATTGGTTGAAAAATTCCACGAAAATTGTAACTTAGTTTTTAAAGTCTGTAGAAAATATTTCGACAATTTTCAATGACAGTGGCTTCAACGACTCAACGTGCTTAGAGAATAAACAATTTCGTTCTTTCACGATTTTGTAAACGAAACATTTACGTTCACGTTTTGAGGTTATGATCTAACAATACTTTCCTGTTGACTGTGATCAAAGTTACAACGAAGGGTAAGTATAGTATGAAAAAATATTCTATAAATCTTGAACTCTATGAAAGGTTTAGAAACTCAATTCCTTTTATGAATTTTAGAAAACGTAAAAGATTATGTTTTTTTAGGTTATAAGCGGGAAATATATTCCTGGCCCGGTACGTTTTATCGATGTTAGAACGAATGCTTTAAAAAAAGCTGGTTCAATAGTTTTGCACTTAAAATCCGTGATATCGAAAGATGATGTACCTGGTTAATAAAACTGTGATTTTTACTTCATATACTTTCGTTTATTAGTCCATAATTATTAATGTACATGTAAACACTGAATACACGCAAATGAAGAGCAGACACGAACTTTCGTACTTTCAAAGTAATTCGAAACTCTCCGTATGACGGCGCTGATTGCAGTTTTTGCTGGTGGAACATATGGGATTGAGTTTTTTAAGTTTTTTTTATGTTTCTTTTCGAAAGTGTGTTTGTAATGCTGACTTTTTCAGCAGCAAGTGACTTGATTGTATAAATTTCTCCCCTTGACAGAATCGGGAATGAAAATTTAAAAAGTTGCCTCTGAATCGAGTGTTTTCATCAAATTGAATCGCTAAATTCGAATTTTTATTGCTTGATTGAAAAATGTTGAGTTTCATTGATTCTTTTGACCGAAGAATTGTTTGGAAGGTCGGAGAGTTTTAGATTCAGTAGGAAATCACTGTCGGAAATATTATTGTAGCCATTCGGTGGTAATATTTTTGTTGCATTTTCATCGAGATCGAAAATCCTCGATTTAGTTCCATCGTTTATTAGAAAATCGTTCGTCGAGTTAAATCCACTGCGACTAAACGAAATGGATCTCGAACCAAAATCTCCCTCAATTGAATCTTTCAAAGTCAGAATTTTGCCAATTCTATGAGAAAACGAATCTGCTGATTTGGAAACATTTTCAAAACTGCAGATAACGTGTTGTTTCGTTAAATTGCAAGCAAGTCCATAAAATAATGGCAAACCATGACCTTCACGATCGAGGTTCAAACAGCTGTCAGGCTCTGTTTTCAACGATACTGATTCGTCGTTTCCAAGACACCAGGATATTTGCATTCCTATTCCTTTACTTTTCAGCGGTTTTCCAGTCTCGTCGAACCATTTCCAACCTTCACTCGTTTCCAGCGTTTTACCACCAACCCAAACGTGATGTAGATCTTCAATTAAAAAATAAAAATTTCAATTCATACGAAAATTCTTCGACTAATAATTCAATGTCGATGGTTATATATTTTTAATCGAATATTTAGTGTTCATGAATTCACTGTACAATGAAATGTTTGTAATATTTGAAACGACAGAATTACGATTTTTTGGAAAACTCATAAAGTCAACTTTGTGCTGCATTTCGACAATTTTTTTTGACGATTAAATGACGATTAAAATCTTACATAAATCTGCCATCTTGTCAAGGATCGTTGACAAGGTCTTAGAGTCGTGAATAGTGGCTATTTTTCCATTGAACTTTGAACAATAAACTTGTCCATCGTTCCAAGTCATGCGATCACTGGAGAACCTGAAATTATGACCGTCAACAGAAAACTCGTTGTTCGTCGATTTTTCGATTATTTCTTGACCGGATCGTCGAGCAGGAATTCCTGTAATCGTAAAACCGATATTAAATGAAAAAAGTTATTGAGAAAAAGCTGAAATTTGACACAAAAAAAAAACCAAGAACTAAGACCAAAGCGTTAGGTTTCTTGAAATATCGGAAATCATGTATTTTTCTTTACCATCCTGACAAACGAAAGGTCTATTTTTCTTGCAATCCAAATCCAGAAAAACAGGACTCATATGTTGGGGACAAAGATGGCGATCGAGGACGAGACATCTACTGTGTTTTTCATCGTTCTGATCAATTTTATTGTTTGCTATCGGATGTCCATTTAGCCAAGGTGGATATTGCGCAGGTGAAGAAGGGGCCGAAGGCAAAACTAAACCTGTTGTGGACCATCTCCATTCTGTACCGTCGCTACTCCAACCACCCAACCAGACACTTTCTATTGCTGTAGATCAATAAAAATTCATAATTCGATTTATAAATCGTTTTTAATGATTGATAACGTTTCAAGGTTTTAGAATAATTTTTCGATTGATTAATCCATCAAGTTTTTGAATTTTCAATTGTTTTTTTTCCTTTTCAATCAACTGTTCAAAGGTTCCTCCAAAAAATTTGATTGCTTAACAGGAAATTTTGAGAAAATTTTGTGGAGCAACTTTGTGACAAGTGTTTTTTCTTCTGGTTTACAGAATTGCGGACTAATTTTTTATTGATAGGTCGATTAAAGTTTTGTTAACGAAGTTTGTAAACGAAGTTTGAAGGAAAAAGAATTTTGAAATAAATATCAATTCACATGGTCGATTCTTAAGCATGACGGATGCTATTTTCTTCACAGCCTCATTGCTCAACACCGTTGCTAGATATTGTCCTCTTTTACGACATTCGAAACGCGCCTCCACCCATTTTACACCACCACCGTTTAATCGACGAAAACCTGAATTTCTTTCCGTTGACGTTTCATCGTCTTCGGCGACGGTGAATATCGTGTAACGAGTACCATCCACAATAATGCTTGAGCCTTTAATAATTGTCGGTGGACGTTCCTTTGAGACTGGAAAAACAATGGAGTGAGAATTGTTTCAAAATTCAGACATGACGTCAAAATAATTGATTCGAAAATTACAGCTGTTTGTAATTAAATATGTAACATTTGAAAAGTAAATAAAATCTTTATATGACTAAAAATAAAATGTATTGAAGAAAATTCTATCTCCATTATTAGATTTGTGGAATCGATTTTTTCATATTATTTTCAATCATTTTTAATGAAATAATCCAACGTTTAATTAATTTTTTTTGATAGATTGGGCCGATTGAGTCATATTTCACTTTTTCTTCACACCTCGTTCTCGTATCACGAATTTGTCAATAAAACTACTGCAGAGCGTGGTGAATGATGGAAATTGCTTTTTCTTACCTATTTTTGAACATACGAATGGCTTTTTCATCTTACAATCCGTTGGCACGAGTATTGGATAATTGTGACCTGTTCTTTCGAAAATTAAACAATTTTTCAAACTGTCATCAAGCACTTTATCGGTTTTGTACCAGTCTGGATACGCGGAAGCTATTGATGAAGAGGGGATTGGAAATTCGTCACGTCCTTCCGATTCTATCCACGTCCAATTATTTCCTGACCTTTTTCTGTGACCACCGATCCACAAACCATCATATTCTGCAATGAAAAAAATTGAAAATTTGTCTCTATTACAAAATACTTGATTTTTCAAATTATATTAAATTTCTACTTTGTTGCCTCGATAAAATCCTTTGCCACTGCTAGACACAATTTGAGAAATGAAATAAATTATTCATAGAGACCTTTTTGCCAGTGAAACACAAAAAAAATGGGTACTTTAGGAAACAGATCCATTAATTATCTCTATAAAAAGTTGTACGTTCTTTTTACGCAATACAGTAAATCCCATTTTCTGGAAAAAATTATGAAAAAAATTGTCTTTACAGCCCGGATTCCAGCCAACAAGTACGAAATTCTTTTATAGAATTCATTTCGATTTTTTTCTAACGATAATTTGATTCCGAAAGCATTCTTGCTAGCCACTGTGCCATGTTTGCTTTATCCAGAACAGCAAAGCGACTAATTCCAAGATTTCTTGAATTCCATTTGGTCGTTGTTAAGGTTTCTCGTAATAGGGTTTCGTCGATTGAATCCTCGTTCAATGGTCCAGTTGGAAAAGTTTGAGAGGAACATAACATCCTTCCAACATCCCAAGAAACTCTCCTCCCGATTATGGAAAATTCCCATTGTATATTTTGAGACTTGTCTTTCGGTGTCCAATATAATTTTTCAACAATGTCCCTTTCGTCCAGACAGTCTAGGAAAAAAAAACAAAAACACTGTTAATTATGTCACAATATTTATATTTTTGAGACTGAATTATATTATTTAATTGATGAATTAATCGAAACTAAATCATTGATTCGAAAATTTAATTGTACCTGCTCGTACTTTAATGATCAGTACAACAATATCGATGATGTTAAAAATCAACGAAATTGTATTCATCGTTGACTATAAAGATCTGCGAAACGAGTAGTTCGAAAGTTGAGTCGAATATCTTTGAGGGTTTGTGGCAGTGGAGAAATCTCACGAGGCATAAAAAATCGTGATAAACGAGCGATTCCAATCGAGCCATGACAGGAATAATATTCGAAAGAAAAACTTGAACACACATTTTTCTTTCTGTCATTGTCGTATTCTTAACGACGTGCTTAAACAGAAAAATGAATTTGCAAGCAAAAAACTTGGGTTTTTGATAGAAACATATTTTTTCCACAAACTTAAGAATGAGTGTAAAAAGATTCGTCTATCGTTGTCTCGAATATATTTTATTGTACATACATTAATGAAAATATATACATGGTAGACTGGGGCTTATCGAAGCAGCGCGAAATGTCGATATGGTTCGGCATCGTGTATTCCACAGTCTCGTCTAATTTACTTTTTAATAAGAAACGAAAAAAAAACAAACAAAAATCGTTTCAAAAGCGCCGATACAACGTTATAAAAGATGTTTTTTTTTGTGGGAGGGTTCATCGGCGTATGGCAGTGATTGCCGTGATTGAATTCACAAATGACAGGTTTTAATACTAAGAAATTTAATCGAAAGGACGGTAATCTGTTTGTTTTGTCTCTCATCTGCTTGCTCTCTCATTGTTTATCATTCTCCTCCAATGTAAATTTTTTCTTTTAACCACTTTTGGACTAAAATATTATACGATCAATCGATTGGAGAGAGAGAGAGGAACGAGTCTATGAAAAATTGTCGGAAATTTGTTTTTCCATGACTTATTTAGTCACTAGGAATGATCGTTACGAAAGGACGAAGACGGGGGAAATACTCGTGCCGACCTCACCCGAAAAAACGTCTGTTTTTCGTTAACTTTTCTTCATTCCCTCTCAACATTATCCTTATTTCATTGTTTTTCATTATCTTTTTCTTTTTTCTTTACTCTTTCCCTAATCTATTGCACAGCCAAACACTTGCTCGATCACACTCACGGTTTCTCAACGTTTCGTTTGTCTCTTTTATTCTCAGATTAAATCACTAATACGACAGTGTTTATGTCTCGATGTGTAAATGTGTTTGTGTGTGTGTGTGTGTGTATTGTGGGGTAGTACGAAAAGCAACATTTTGAATGAACGATCACGTGGTCGATCAAGATTCCGTACGATTTCACGAAGAAAAAAATCCTTGCAATAATATATTCGAACGATTGGTTTGTTCCATTCAAATGTTGATATCAGTTGAATATTCATTGTTGATTATTATTGAAACGCGAATTTGTTATTTTCGTGAAAAAGTGTGCTCGATAGCCAACGGCAATAAAAAAATAAAGCGTTATTCTTGTTTTCTTTTGTTATCGTTTGTTGGTTTTTGCGACCACCCTTACATACGTGTGTATATGTGATACAAATATCGATATTACGATGAAACGTGATCGTTCGAATCTCGTCGTTCAAATAGCCGAAGAACGTCAACGATTGTCACAGATCGAAAAATGATTTTCAATGATTTATCGTTAATTCTAACGATTTCATTTATTTCTTACTCTTTCTCCAACGCTTACTCTCTTTCCCTTTCCCTATCTCTCTTTTGGCTCACATTCGTTTCTCGAAAAACAATTGCTCGTGATTAAATATCGCAGACGTATATATCGAAACATCGCTTATTTAACACATTTGCGACGATTTACGAGACGACGTTAAGACTCGAGTTATACAAAACTCTTGTTTTCTTCGTTTTTTTTTCTTCTTTTCTTTTACTTTTTTTTCTCTCCTCTATTTTCGAAGGTAATGGGACAACATGCAGCGTATAAAACATATCTTATCTATTTTCATATTGATATAGTGCGGGTTTTTTTTTTCATCGTAGGTCTATTTGCATTTATATATATTTATATAATAATAATAATCATAATAATGAAAATAATCCATTCGCGTTCACGTCATTATGATTATTTTTATTATACTTCTTTTTTTTTTTCCTCATATTCGTACGTGTACTCGAGTACGCTCCTTAAGTGCCATCGTTGAGGATTACAAATGCGCGTAGAATCGTTACGCGTTTCGGTTCTTTGCTTTTGTTTTTGTTACGGAGCAAACGTACGTGCTTAGCCGCGATTTTTTTTTTGTTATCTGTGTTTCCTTTTTAGAACTTGGTTTGTTTTTTTGGTGATCTTCGATTCGTCAATGACGGGAAGAAGTTGACCGGTTTTTCTTTTTTTTCAAGGATGCTTTACTTCGACTCTCTCAGCCGAAATTCTGGTTTTAGAATTGCTCTGATTAGCGACTCGACAAACTGGTGGGAAAAAAATCAGCAATCCGAGGATTGATTTTTGGGTTTCATTATCGAAGAAAATGTAGAAACTTGTAATATATTCGAACAATCGATGGAGTGATTACGAAAATATTACATTTTTATGGAAAGATAAATTTGAGGAAAAAAAATCGTTTATTTATTTGTTAAACGGTTTACCATTTAAACAATTAATCAACGTATTTTTAGTATAAAAGTTCTGCAAATTTAGGATTCAACAAGCAACAAAAATGGTTGAATTTCTTACGAGATGTCAAGTATTACTGTTTATTTTACCAAGTCGAAATTTTCGGCTGAAAAGTTATGCGTAAAACATCCTTAAACACTGGGTTTTTTGTCCGTGTGTGTGTTTCTTTATTCCTGTTGCTATTTTCGTCCATTGCACTCGAGTTTTCGGGGAAGAGTTTGCTTTTTATACTTTTCTCCTCGAAAGTTATACGTAATGACGAGATAAACATTAATACGTAAAGATTCGAGAACCTCTTGTTCGGTGATTAAAAAAGTGGGTGGGTTCGAGGTGCCCTTTTGATACCTCTCGACATATTCGCCAGTTTGTTTTGTTTTTCTTAATTTCTTACTCACAATACTCGTCTTATGTAATAATAATTATAATGGCCGATTTCGTTACTAGGCGCGATAAAATTAAACGTATTATTATTTTTCGTTTATTTTCGTTATAAATACGACTGTTCGTGGTACCGAATTTTTTTCATTATTTTCAAAAGTTCACTTCGTAATCGTAAATATAGTTTATTTAGTCTTACGGTTATAAAACGCAGCGGCCACTGTGTAAATCGATTTTTGTTTTTGTTGTTGCATGTGTCAGTTGAATCGTGGCTACTCGGGTGAGTTTTTTTTTTTTTTTTTTTTTTTTTTTAATCTACGGTCAAACATGTATCTGTGTATGTGTATTTTCAAACTCTTTGATTTGCTTTGTCAGTCTGTGTGCTCTCCTAATCCGTGTCAGCTGTTAAAAGATTTATCGGACCGCAATTAATTTATTGGAAAAAAAGGAAAAAAAATACGAGAAAAGAGTAACGTCGAATTTCGTGGATCTCTGTTGTCGAAAACATGATAAATCTTTGTTCCGGAGTTCAGTTTAATGGATTTTTTTTTCTTCTATCGATCAATTCATAGACTTTGAAAACATTTCACACGGAAAACCCATCGCCGCAAATTTTCTTTACCAGCGTTTTTGATTTTTGGCCCATCAACAATAATTTTAACAAAACTCGATTATTTTCAAGCTGTTCTGAACATTGATTTTCAATACGAAAAACCATTGTTTTTAAAACGAAATTTGAAAACAAAAAAGATTATAAAGTTCTCGCATTTTGATAGAATAAGAACAGATTTCCTACCACGGATTTAAAAAAAATTCGATTTATCGTTCAACTTTTTTTGTCTTAACCATTTGTAATTATTGTTACGAAAAATCAATGTTCAAAACATTTAAAAAATGGTTCAATATTTCTCGATTATTGTTGGACCGTTGACAACCGAAAATTGCGAAGAAAAAAAATCATTGGCTGGTATAATAAGTGTAAAAGGTCCTTAAGATATAAAATTGTCGATAGATAGCGATGTTAAAATGTCGTTTGACGTTGATTTTAATATTTGGTTCGTATCGTGTCGTCACTTCATTTAATCTGGGTTGTCTCGAAGCTTAAACTTGAGTGAGAATTTTGTCTTTATTTCTCATTCACGAATATCGTCGTATTTGACGAGATTGGCTGGATTTATGTTGAGTCGAAGTTTCCGACGATAATCTTCGCATTTTTCTTTTGTTCCTTAGCGTTCTCCATCAACGCCGAGATATTTAAACGATCATGTAATACTGAGGGCTGTGTGACGTAAAGCCATTCCAATAATCGTAACAACACTCGTACGTCAGCGGTACTTTTTTTTTTGTTTTGTTTCCGGCCGCTTTTTGAAACTTTCGAGTTTCGATGCAGCGGCCTTGCTAATAGTTTCGATTTTATTCCCATCAGCAAAAACGGACGATTCATGTTTCGTTAAATCGCTCGAGGAATCACAGTATTACACAACATCGACAATATCGTTGTCGCGATGCTCCTGCACTCGGTGGAGGTGTTACGGGTGCAAAGTAAGCGTGTACCTTAATGTTCGGCAGATGCGTCTGAGAATTGAGATTCAGAGATAATTATTACATAAAAAGTGATAAAAATCAGGAATATTATCAAAACTGAAACTCTTTATGATTATTCCGTCTTTGAAAAATTTACACGTATTCAGATTAATGCACAGATTTATTTTGATAACGAAAAACAGTTTATTTCATGACTGAATTTTTCCGGAATTTTATATTTTGATGCTAAATACAAAAAATCTAATGGAATGAATTTTTTTCAGCTGAGAACGTTCGTGTTTAAGACTTTACAAAATAGTTTTTTGTTCGTTAATGTTCGAATTTGTTATAAATACCCTGAGTCTTCGTATGCCAGCTCTCGTTATGAATTGGCAGTCGTAAAGCTCGATCCGTTCGAGATTGTGACAGGCTTGCATCAAGTGTTCGAGGCTCGCGTCTGTTATTAAAGGACAATTGTCGAGCTCCAGCACAGCGAGATTTTCCGACGCACATGGAGATAGCGCTAGTTGTCGTATACCCTCGTCGGTTATTAGCTCACAATGTGAAAGACTCTGTACATATTAATCAATTGAAAAGATCAAGAAATACTGTTTCAAAAACATGAAAAATTATTATTTCAATATTAAGTTGTGCTTTTTTTTTTAAAATAACATTTTTCCAATGACGTGACATTTGACAAGATCATGATTTCTAATTTTGCATTTAGGCTGCTACTAATCATAGACTTCCGAATAATAAAACACATTTTTGCAATTTAACAAAATCAAAAGTCTCAATTTTTCTTCAATATAAAAACCTTTTTAATTTGTATATTATCTTAACAATTCTAGAAATTTTCGAGCCTGTTAATGTCAATTTTTTTAAACTAGGATCCAAAATATTGTTTTTTTTTCTTAAATTAAAAAGTGATCAGAAAATGGAAACCAACTGATTTTGTGTATTTTTTTTCAACACTCACAAGTTTTTCGAGCCTCGGACAACCCACAGCAAGATGTATGAGAGTTGAATCTGTGATGAGAGCACACTCTTCAAGATCCATTTTCTCGAGTAACCTGCAATTCTGAAAGGCGACAAACAATTGACGATTTAACAAATATAACGTAATGGTTTTCATTTTTGTTTATTTTTGTCAATCGCTTCTTTTCTTTCGGGGTTGCAATAAAAAATCTTACTCTTGCTAGAGCCTGGAATCCGGCATCGGTGAAATGAGTGCAGGCGACACATTCAAGGACACTGAGGAGAGGACAATGTTGGGCCAACGTTACCAGCGAAGGATCCGTCAAATTTGGACAATTCGAAAGACAAACGTAGTGCAGCCTTGGACATCTTTCACTTAATTCTCTCACTGCGTCGTCCGTTATATTCTGCAATAAATCACATTGACAAAACATTATTGATCCTTAAAAACATTGTGCCTTGACCAAAATTTAATTAAAATAAACAAATGAAGAGAAATATCAATATTTAGTTTGGTTCAGTTTTCTCAATCTTCATGATAAACATTTACTTTTCAAAGATTTTTCAAAATATTGAAATCCGCTGGTTAAATGAATAAAAATATAACCGAAAATACTTTATACTTAAAAAATAAGGAATTTAGTGAAATTTGAGTTCGTTTTTAAGAGAAATGCCTGAAATTCAAAGATTCATTTTTATTTAATCGAATAATTGACACAAATCAACGAGAAATTTTTGTAAATAAAAATGAAAAAATGTTACCCTGCATTCATGAAGATTAATTGCTTCGAGATTTGGACAAAAGCGTGCGATGCACTTTATGGCACGATCTGTTAGTTGTCGGCAGCCTTTGCTCAAAAAACTTCTGAGTTCAGGGCATCCTCGGGCGAGGGCTTCGACACCATTGTCGGTGAGTAATTCACACCAGGACAAATTAATATGCGTTAAATGTGGGCATCCGTCGGAAATGTCCTTAAGCGCAAGATCCGTTATTTCAGGACAGGAGTCGAGATTGAGTCTTTGTAATTTAGGGCAATGATTACTAAGGGCCGCGCACGTTGCGTCCGATATTTTTTTGCACTGACTCAAATTTAATTCTTCGATATTTGGACACGATTGAGCGAGTGTTCGCATTGAATTGTTGCCGATACTTTGGCATCCTCGTAACGACAATTGTCGAAGAAAACCACCGCAACGTCTCGAAATATTTTCTATTACTGGTCCCTGGAAAAAGCAAATTTCAAATTTTTCATCTCCTGATCAAAAATCTTTTTATTTTTATTATAAATTCAGAATCTTTGTCAATTTTTTTCTCGAAATTTAATACAAGAAGTAAAAACTTATAATAAATTTTTATCCATCTCGTAAAATCAATTTGTAATTAACGTTTGACAATGCTGCAAATTTTTTAATTCATTGCAATGATTCGTCTTTCAATTCCATTATGGAAAAGATTAGAGAATTCTTTTTTTAAATCAAATTATTTAAATAATTTATACACACCTCGACATCTCGTTGAAAATCAAAGAGATCGATTCTTTGCCAATTAGAGCCATCCAACGCCAACACGTTCCAAGCTTTGCTCACTTGGGCACATCTGCATAACGAGACTACGTCCAGATATGACAAGATTCTGTAAATATATTAATTCAACAATTATTCTCAATGAAAATTGAATTGGAAAATTATTTTTTCACTGTTTGTGTATTTTCTAACTCTTTGAAGAATATTTGAAGTCAAAATTCGAATATAAAATAAATACAAATAAAAATAAAACTGATTTGTTGTCATTGATTTTACCTGAGTAATAATTCCTTTGGCAGTTTCTTGTTGATTTGTGCCTCGTCGTCGTGGAATACCCATGTCAGCTGTAACCAAAAAAAATCGACAACACCAGTGACTTTACGAGGGCAGTATGACGTGAGTGTTTGACGAAACATACGACCGAGAAAGAGATAATCGTCTTGTTCAATGGGAAGACAGAACTCGCGATAGAGGGTCAAATCAGTGTTTATAAATGTGTTGTTCTTCTATATACGCCTTCGTCTAACGTTCGTGTGGGTTTAAAGCCCATGGATAAGAGATACAGAGAGACATTGAAATAGAGAGGAATGCATTGGTGATATATTCACTATGACCTAGTTCAGTTATGGGGCGCAAGAGTGATAGCAAAAACATTTCGATAAATGTATTTTTTGACATCAACAAAACCATATTTTAACAGCTCAATTTATTTATTTATTTTCACGAATTTGTGCTACTTCATCAAAGTTTTTTTGTTCAGTAATTTTTTCATGTGACGATTCACCGAAAAATTGCATTAAAACAAAGCCAAACTTTGAAGAAAATTTTCATTCGAAATTTGTGTTCGTTGCTACGATCACAAGATTTTTACGTGTCAATTATTTCTGAAGGCTTTTGTCGTTGGCCATAAAAACGTTGCGAAATCCGATCGACCAATGTTTCTCATGGAATAAAATTTGACTTTCTGGACACACACACACAGGCTGATACGTTTTTTTTCCTTAGGCAAAAGCGATAATGAGAAGTAGAGTCATATGAGTACAAGAAATCATGAAGTCCAAGAGAAACCGGAGCAAAGGTAAGACGGACGGAAGTATCGATTTGACGTCACAAGAATCGTAACTGACATTCAGGTCATCAAAGATACATAGAATAATTTCGATGTTACTGGGCGAAATTGTTTTACTAATTGTCTCTATGTATAGGGATTAAGAAGTGTTTAATTTTTGTTATTGTATGTAAAAAAAAATGGAAATTAATGATTTTCAATTTTGATTAGTGTAGAGAAGAAATTTAAGGCTCTACACAAATAAAAATTGTAATTATATTTTGAAAAAAGTCAAAATGAGTATGAATTGCAATTATTTTTATGACACAACATAATCAAAATTTATCTAAAATAAGTTTAATTTCAAGTGAAAATTTACTTGACGATTAAAACTGTGATTGAAAAATATCCACAAATGCCAATAAGATTAGAATTCATAATAAGCTTCAGATCATTTTTTAGGCACTTTTATTTTATGTATTTCTTCACGAATATTTCCCCACATTTATTTATTCAATGCTAGAAAACAAAGACATTTGTTTTTACTATTTTTGTTGTTGTTATTATTATGCAGAATGGAAAGAAAAATGAGGAAACGAGCAAGAGAAAGAGGAAAATAAATGACTTGAAATGAAGATTTCTAGGGTGTTGGTGTGCACGTGAATAGAGGAACCAACCTGCATGTAAGATTGCCTCATTGTACTGAGAGGAATGTTTTGAGTTATCGTTTGGGACGGATAGTAAGCGCCTTGAAGGTGATGATGATGTTGAAGATGATGATGATGATGATGTTGATGATGAAGATGTTGCTGTTGATGATGATTATAAGGGGGATGATGCAGTTGTGGTGGTTGTTGTTGTTGTTGGTTTTGTTGTTGGTGTTGTTGCCTCCACCACTGACCACTCGACGTGGATTCACCTACGGATCCCTGGATCCCTTGCCCAATTGGGGCTGCCCCTCCGCCACCCACACCCACGCGACTTACTTTTTTCTACGAAAAAAATTAAAAAAAAAAAAATACATAGTGAAAATATAAATTTTCATCTATCTCGGAATGTATGCTTTGAATTTCTTAATGAAACCTGTGCTGCTAAAAAAAAAATCTATTCGATTGGAATTCCCATATATTTTAAGATCTGATAAAAAATCGAAAAATTCAACCTTTTTTGAAATATATTACAATCGTTTTGACAATAGATCTAAAAAATAATATAGTTTTCTCCGAAATTTCAATTGAAAATGTGAAATAATTAATAAAGAATCACAAAAACACTTTATATATTGATTTTTAAATCCAAAAAATTCGAGAATTTCATAAATAATTTTGTTGTAATTTAAAAAAATGATAAATTAATAGAAAATAGTATAAAAATAACTCGTTTATAATTCGTAAATAACTTGTCGTCATTGCAGTAACAAAAATCGATGTTCACAACAGCGAAAAGAAGTCTGAATATTTTCAAATTTTTATCAGATCCCCAAGGCTTTCTCGATTGCGTGATAAACTAAGATTTCCAGCACGGAATGTGTGTTTAAATAATCCTTCAGCCAATGTGATAATCCACGAAGAATAATAAAAAATAAAAAAAGAGTAAAGCGTTAAAATTCATTCGACGGTGATATTTTGTTATCTGTACGAATTTCAAATTAACGTCGCATCGTTTACGGTGCAACGAATGTTCTATCTCTTCTGTCAACTTTGAATTTCTTCGCGCCTATGCCCATGCGCTTCTCGAAAATATTCTTGTGTTTACTGTGCATGTAGCTATCTCCTAATTCCTCGATTAGTATATTTATATATATATGTATATATATCCCACAAAACAAAGAAAAACCTCTAGACACAGACGCACACACACACACACGCGCGAGGAAATACGAGCACAATTCAACGATGCAGTTACAATGGTTTTCGGTGTTTACGTAGAGATACGAAATAATCACGGTTCCAGGCGCTATTTGTTTACATTCGGGCATCTTTATATGTCCTAGGGTGACGTGCGCGCAAGCGTCCATTTTATCCATCCGTATAATCTCGCTTTGACGACTGCGTTTTATTTTTGTTTCTATTTCCTGCTAAATCGTTTTTGACTCCTCGTAATATTGAATTTATTTCCGGAATAAATGTATTTTCAAGCCTTCGAAACTAGATACGGAAACTTAAATGTCTTTTTTTTAACACACACGGCTCTGAGTTACCCAATTTTCATACTTGAATATTTTATAACATACTGAAGGTAAATATTACGTTTTTCTTCAAGTTGATATCGTCATGAAGGAATTGCTTGAATTTTTTGTAATGTCAAAGTTTTGACGTTGATTAAAAATACATTTTTTTCACTTTGTTCAAAGAATGCAAACTTGAAAACCATAATTTTTGTTCCCATTCATGCAAAAATAGTTAAAAAAGATAAGAAAAAATACAAATAGAATTTTAATAAAATATTTGAGACCAATTCTAGGGTCTGCTGGACCCGGTCTGTACACTAAGCCTATAATTTCGATCATCCGAAAGCTCTATATCAAATTGAAAACAGTATAGGATTTTGTTCGGGTCTCCCAGACCCAGTGTTGTGATTGCAATCTAAATAAAATCGAAACGCAAATGGAGATGAGAAAAACAAAGGAAGATTTTGCAATCGTACGCATTTCTTTGTGATTTTCTTCTCCGAATAGACGTCTGTGTAGCTAATGACCCTCGTATCAGGTCAAATAAAAAATCGCGGTCGTCTAATTCTATCGTAGCGAAATCGCCACTTTTTATATATATATGTATAAACACATACACGTGTGTTTGTATATTGCAGTGTGTTTGTGTGCGAATACTTGTGTGTAAATGTTCGTTTGACCGAATAAACTATAATGGATCATGAATGATGAGTGGTGCACGCGGTCGAAGGGTTTTATATATACTTATACATAAGAAGAATTATTAGAGAGATATGATACGGCAGGAGAGGACGAGACAGAGACCTCTCACGTTGAACGTCTCGTTCACCGGACTCAGCCGCCAGTGCACGCAACATATATACGTACCCCGTGGGTTGCTCCTTTCGCGTGGGTGAATGAACGCAGGGAGAAGAAAGAAAATAAAGAATATAAGAAAGAGAGAAAGAGAGAAAGAGCGATAGCCAACAGACAGGCATAAAAACAGCAGGAAAGCGAGTAGGAGCGAGGGAGAGGAAAAAAACACGAACGAAATTTTCTGAACGAAACCACTTGAAATTTGTCTGGCGTTCGGGCACGAAAACACCTATGTTCACGTCCGAAGGACATTCGTGGAAACACGTTTTTTTCTTTCGTTTCTTAATTCAATTCTGTTTTCTTTCATTCATCAAAATATTACTTGTGTACGGACGAAAGTGTTTTTTTACCCTCATATTCAACCCTATCGACGAATTATTCTTGTTACTTGAGCGAAAATCTTATGCCATTGAAATTTTGACACATGGCACTAAAATCTGACGAAATTCAGCCATTTTTTAAACTCTACGAATATTCTTTGACCACTTTTTGAACGACAGATCATAAAATAAGACAATTTTTTGTCACTTTCGTTACATCGAACGAGATCGAAATTCATAGGAATTTTTATTTTTACCATGTTTTGTACAAGGTCAATGTCACCGAATGTGCCGTCTAGAAAATGTCGATGAGATATTTCAAGAGACAAAAAGTACGGAGAAGAGATAAACGTATTCCAAACAATCAACAAATTAGTTTAGTCCAAGAAAATAATTACTACGTCACACTGTTCTTTGAACAATTTGTTTATAGTTTCATTATAATTGTTCAATAATTTTATTATCGAATAACAATATTCGTGACGTTTTAAATATGACTCAGATTTTCGAAATTTCGTTCGAATTCCTAAGTTCAAACATTTTCGCGTAATTAAATGAGTTTGTATAATTCACGCTTGAAATGCAGACAAATAATTCGTCGATTGACCCCTAGTGTCCAGACACGAGTCCCAAAAAAAGTTTTAGATTTTTGTAGCCTTTTTATGCAAATCCCTGTTCTTCAAAAACTGTCACAATACATTTTGATTCTATTTTCTTGATCGACGCAAAACTTTCCAAATGTTGATTGCCAAAAAAAAAATAAAAGTAATAAAAAAAACGTTAAAACTCATTCGAAATATTTGACGTTCAAGCTGCAGAAGTTCCCGTTCGTCTGTACACGAAAACATCATCATGTAACTATTAGATTCCACAGAAGACACACTTGATTCTTGAATACATTTCGAAATAAGTCAATAAGCCGAAAAAAAAATACAAGATTTGTGATATAATGTGGAGGTTAGTCTGTTTGGGGGGAATGAAAGTTCGGTTGTTTTCACTTTCGACAATTTATTGTGTGTTTCGTACTATTTCGATACTGTTTCAGCAAAAACGATAGTGTTGCGAATTTAGTATACAAGTATTTTTCCAAACGCCATGTGCTTCTGAAGCTCGTAATCAAAACAAAGAATGGCAGTGAAAAAATTGGAGAGTTAGAAAAGCTTATTGAACATGGAACTATACAAATACGAAATGAACGAACATCGGGACAGGGGGGGGAGAAAGACTGGGGTTCGAAAGAAAACAAAGCGAAAAAGAGTATAAAACACCAATCTTGTGTAGGAAGAAATAATAAAAAACGAAGGAAGGTCAGCGATGTTTTTTTTTTTTTTTTTTTTTTCATCGCTTTTCCTTGTGTACGGCTGAGTGACATTTGCACGAAGGATTGAGAATCGAAATATATCTATAGACATAGGTAACGAAAAAAAAAAGAAAAAAGTGACGATATATATAGCTCGATCGAGGACGAGTTTCCTTGGTTGTGTCTGAGCAAGTGTGTGCCGAGAACAAAGGATGGACTTGACTGATTCGGTCGATGCGTGGAAAATGGAAGCATCCCGTAAATTCAAGATGAGTATAAAAATACGATTGAATATTGAGCAAAGGAGAGAAAACAATAATAATATACAGATAAACAAATGAAAATACATATACAGATGTCTGTAAATATAGAAATATATATGTATATATATTTAGGTGTATATCCGGCAGGGTCGATAAACTCTTCTCGTCGATCGAATAAGTTGCCAACAAGAGAGCCCAGAGAGCATAGAAAGAAAAAAAAACTGTATAGGAAAAAAACACCCGAAAGATCTTCGCGTTGGTCCTGAGGTTCCTGGGCTTGAGGTAAACTAATCACAACGCACCGTTTCACAGCAAAAAAATGTTTGTTATGTTTTTAACATAAAATATCAGAGTAATAAAATGAAGAGGACAAAAAAAAGTAATAGAGCTTGGGTACGGAGTCGCGCGTGTGCATACGCTGAAAACAGGCTGAGAGAGCGAATCAGCTGTTCGGCCACGACGAATGACAACATTGGCAAGGGGGAACGCACAAAAAACACATACGGGAGAAATACAAAGCCCACACGACGACAGCGAAGACACAATGTGAAAAAAAAAAAAAAAAAAAAACACCGATAGTATGGAAAAAATGGAAAAAAATGAAGAATCCTTAACCCCTAATTTTCTTCGTTTGTATGAAAATGACGACGTTCAATCTTCTTGACCTACCTCGAGCCTCGTCCGCCCGGAGTGTATCATCCTTTTGCGTCGCGTTATTTTGCAAAATTTTCCGGGCTTTTTAGTCCCGCACAGAGTTTCGGACGAAATAATAATCGTGGGATTAAAAGGGAAAGCGGGAGAATGAGAAAGAGAGAAAACGTTTGAATTATATTCTCCCTTATACGTAATGTCTCGCGCGGGTTTCAGTATATTTAGATATTTGTATATATGTATATGTATGTTTACGCATATACGTATATATATATGATTTTTATTTATTATTATTTTATTATTTACGTGCTACAGAGCTCGCGAGAGAAATGGCCGAGAGCTACTGTCGCTTGGACGCTCGGTGCTATCCCGTCGCGACTGCGTTTTCCTTTGCCCCACACATATATGTCAACCCGTACTACTCACACCATCAAACTTTCGGAAAGAGATAGAAAATGGTAAACTCGCGAAAGACTGAGAGAGAGACAAGGAGAGACTACCAGTTCGGTGTTTGTAGTAACGTGGTGGCGCTCGAGTGGGGGCACACCTAAAGCTATTTTCACATTGGAAAAATAAGAAATCAAGAATTTCAGAAACATAGAATCGAAACTGCGATCAGCTGCGCAATGTATACAAACAATGAGATATTCAAAAAACATATGTACTCGACCGAGTAAAGGTGTTTTCAATGTTTTTATTTCTTATGTTATCTTTGAGGACTTATCTAATCAAAATTGTTTTTTTTTTTTAATTATTCTTGATACTAATAATGCTCGCCATTTTTTTTACCTTGTGACATTTTTACGAAATATAGAAAAATCAATCTTCCAGCTGCAGAATCCTCGGAGAACGAAATACAAGATTGAAAATCGAAAAGCTAAGTGATCAGAATTAGTTCTGACATAATAAAATCCTCTGTAAAATAATTTATCTATGAACTGTACGGAGGACGAACTTTTTCAACATTTTTGTATTAACAAAGTCAATAAACGTGAAATGTGCAACGAAGCTGCGATTCTACTTTTGTTGATGTTGACGTTCAAAGTACGTCGTAAGCCTTTACACTAACATTAACATTATTGTGAATAACTGCATGTCGAGATTGTTTATTTTACGGTTATAATCGATTTCGTGTAACCATCTGTGTTAGTTAAAAACTTCCCCACCAGGGCTCGCGTGTTCAACATTTTCCAAATACTGTGAATGCACCTTCAGTATTCTCCTCTAAACACGCTCGTCTTTTCATTGGTCGACCGACTTTGACTTGGCGACAGCACGGCCAATCGCGTGCTTATCCGTTCATTGTTTACACCCCGACCATTGGCCGGATAAGCGGAGTTTCTGTTTTCTTTTTTGCTTTCTTCACTTCTCAAGCATGGTGTGCACGCGAGATTGTAGTAGAGATGTGCGTCGCGTATTTTGTCAGAAATTTTACCATGTTTTTACCATCATAATACCACTTTTCTATGACCAATTGGGAATTTCGATATAATATTAGCGAATCATATATTTTTCAAACCTCAATCTTTTTGTTTTATGTTTTCGTAAATGTAATCGATGTTGTGCGCAGTTTGAAATAAAAACATTGTCATAAAAACAACGTACCCCCTCTTTCCAGGTGTGAATGACCGAGCTTTTTTTTTCGTAACGGTGAATATTTTTGTATAAAAAAAATTATGTCCACTATTTCTCGAACCTAGTGGTTAAAATATATTTTTTTCATACTCAATATTAAAAAACATGTTCTGTGTGTCATCGAAATTATACAATGTTTTATGGAAAATGCGTAAACCGGTTTTTGTTGCAATGAACTTTACTGATTATCATTTTTCTTCATTTCCTCAAACACGATGTTCGGCAAAGTAAATGAAGGACGTCAATTGTACTTACTGAATTGACTGCAATGCAGCGAATTCTACCGTAAAAGTAGTCAAGCTTTCGTTCTAATTACTTACTGCAAATAAGGCAAATTTCACTCTTATCGATGGAGGCGTTAGCATTTGTATTTTGTCTCGTGGACTACGCAAAGCCAAACGTAAACGAATCGAACGAAACACAACGAACACCTAGAAGTAACCAGGTGCCGGTTAAACATTCCAGATACGTCAACTAGTGGCGAATTTATATGAGAGAAGAAATGTCAATAAAAACGTAATACGTGCTATCGGGCCTCATGTAAAGTAAAAAAAAGTTGAAAAAATCATTAAAACATTTCATTTACGCCTTTATAGAGGATAAAACATCCAGAATAATTTGTTGTCCCTGAAGCTAATGGAATAATGAGATATAAATTTCCAACAAATCGGAAATACATTTTCATAGAGTGAAGTCTTCGAGCAAACTGATCGAGGCGCCACACAGTAGCAAAACATCGAAACTTTTCATCAGCATTCACTGGGATAATCGTAACAGACCAGGAATCCGTATGCTTTGTGTTGTGTTTATCGGAGAGGACCGAAGTTTTTTAATTGTTGAATAATAATTTTTTTATAGGCCAAAGTGAGTTTAAATCATGATCAACGTTGGATATAATGGATCTTAGCAAATGACATAAATATTTTCATTTTGTTTTAATGTCATTCTTATAATCGCTAGGGAATCGTTTGGGCAAGTTAAGGAAATCATTCGCAAGGTTTAGGAAACAATATTTTTCTTTATAATTAAGAAATCTCATTAAAAATTTCTTTTTTTTTATTCCAATAAAATTTGAATCATATCTTCGATTTCTGAGTTATGCTGATGAGCCGAGTATCGATTCGTTTATAAAATGCTTTTGGCATCCTTATCAACATAAAAATCGATCATCTTGATCGGAACTTAAGGCGAACAATTATGATAATAACATTAATACTTGGTTAATTAAATATCCATTATTGCGAGTCCTGACAACGTATCAATTACGAAATTCTATCTGAAGCCTCGATAATATTGAATTGTATTGTGTTTCGAATAAATTTACGTAATATTGTTAAAAACCATTTTCCCAAAATTCTGACCATTCTTATAACAGATTAGACTTTTTTTGCTCTTGACTTGATTTTTGTAAAAATTGCATAGTTTTGGATTTACGACAATAAATTTACGTGGCAACAAGTTGATTGCCTATAACAATTCCGCAAAAAAGACTGGAGTCAGAAAAAAAAGCACAGAATTGTTATAAAATCAAAGCTGACGACCTTTTCTAAGATTTTTTCTATCAAAAGTTGAGTTTACCAATTTTCAAAAACCCAGAACTACCAAAATGGAGCTGAATTCGTCCGCTTTGAAGCTCTATTCGTCACATCATTTTATAATTGCATAAATGCAAATGAAATCAAATTCCACATAAAGTGAAATCGATAACATTTCAAATAAAATAAAATCCATAAATCTTAAACACCGTAAAAGTAATTTTTCAATTTTCTTCTTCAGATCGATACAAATTCTTAAGAATTCATTATAAAAATCTAGAGATAAAATAACATGAACTTCCACGACGATATTGAAACACGATTCTATCAGAGTCAGTTTACACAATTTAAAAAAGATTTTGCATAGGTCTTTGCACGAAGAGTTCAAACAAGAAGAGGCAATAATTCTCAGGCACTGCACAAAATTGCATTGAGATTAAGACTAACATAAATAAGTAAGAATTAAAGTGCATCAGAATAACTGTGCATCAGCAAGATTAATCATCTTATTTGGAGCATTAAATATCAAAAACAAACAACATCATTAGTTTTATTGTAAAAGCATTAACTGTGAATCCTGATGCTTGTTGAAGGCATGAGATCGTAAGACACGTGCATCATTTAGGCTTACATCAAAAACTGTTATAAATCCTTATAAATTGTTATCAATAAAAAAATTTATATGCATTTATATATATCGTGTAACGAAATAATTTCTTGATATTCCGAGCTTGGAAAATTTCTGTCACTATTGTGATTTGTTGACAGACGATGTTTGCAGTGATTTAGGAACTCTGCATAAAAACATATCAAGTTTTTCGATCACTACGTTTCACTTTTTCAAAGTTTTTCCCAGGTTTGATGATGATGATTATTATTATTATTATTATTATTGTTTACCAGAAATAATAATAATAGCAGTTCATGACTTACATCGACGCATGTTTCAGAACAGGAATTTTCATTAACTTAAATTCGTACGTACATCGATTTTATCTATTATTCACTTGGCATTTTATCTGGCAATGAAAATTCATTACTCGTACTTACGTTATCTTCGTGCGAGAAAATACACATAAGAAGAAAAAATAGATTCTTCCGAGCAACATGGGTGTTGTGACTAAGAACTTGTGTATTAAATCTTTATAAACATCAATGACGTTTTTATGCTTTCGATATCGGAAATGATCTTGTAAAATTTCAGAAAGACACGATAAGGATACGGTCTGGTGCGAAAAGATTGTTCTCGTCGAGAAGCGAATCTTTTCACGCGCGATTTTACTATTTATGACAGTTTTGAAGCTACGACTCGATTGAAAAATGAATACAAACTTTATCTTTGCAGCATTCCATCGTATGCACGCTCGATGAATTTTGTATTTCAATTTTAAGGAGTCGGCGTCATTATACGGAAGAAATTTGCGGTCTGGTTCTCTTCCACTGTTTAATTTTTCGACAAAAACTAAGAAAATGTTTGGTCTCATTTTTTTTACGGATCCATCAACGTTTGTCAATGAAAAGATATTTAAATTCAAAAAAACAGATTGAGGATTAAACTCTTGAAAATTATTGTGCGTTTTCGAAGAACCACCAAACAAGAAACCTGAAGAAAAAGAAGAAAATATCTTCTGGTTTATTACAAACTAAGAATCATTTTTGAAAACTGCACTTTAGATAGCGAAACAGCCTTAAGGTTGAAAAAAATGAAGTATCTATCCCATTTGAGTGTTTCTTAAATCCACTCCTTCGTCAAGTAGCATTAGCTAGAAAAACTTCTCGAAATCCCTCCGATTATACTATCTGGAAAGGTAGCGTTTATATTTTTTTATATCGACCAAACGATTTAAACAAACTGTCACGACGATACTGGCATAAAACGGTAGATCATTGATCTGGATTTGCGTTGACGTAGCATTAAATGCACTGACGATGATAAGCCTTCATTAAAACTTCTGAGAAAATTCCGTCGATGTTTGTGTTTGCACAAGGTTTCTACTCGGGAGTCTCGATGTATCGGTATTGTCGGCCACATTGGTAACGACCGAAGCACAACCCCTCCATATTGATGTACTTTCCTATGGCAAAGCCACTTTGACGTTCGAGATATGATAATCATTTTGTTATTTAGTGATAAGGCAAACGATCTTTATAAAAGACACAGTACCCAACGAGGATTCATCAGTTAACAACGATATATTTTGTAGAACGGTATAGAAAAAAAAAACAGAAAGAAAAAGAAAGAGGATAAAACAAAACATTGATAGAGATTGTGAATTGTGTTCGGAATCGCGAGATTAAACAAAGAAAAATGAGAAGTAAGTAAAATTTCAAATGGAAGCATTTTTCGCGATCAACAGACCCGAGAGGGTCCAACATTTTTGGAACTTCGACCACTTCCAGTTGTTATCCGATTGATCAGTGATTATTAGTGTTACACGATCTATCCAAATCTTCGATAATTCAATATCTTGGTGTTTCAATGTCTTACTAAAGGAACCCTTTATCTTGATCACCAATTGTTCGTCAATGATGAATTTCCTAAAATCCATCTTCGGGTATTGAGTGCAAATGATTTTTTGTGAGTCTTTTCTTCCATAGATATCTGCAGTGCAGTTTGAAAACGGGCAAACAAATTTCGTCGTAGCATTTTTAGTGACTCAATGCTTTATTGAGTGTTAAAATTTTAGTAAAATCTGAATTAATGTTTAATCATTGGAGCCACTGCTGTTGGTGGGAATTATTATGAAATTTCATCAAAAGAATAAATAAAACAGATGAAATTTGACGTTGCACATGTAGTTTTCGTATTATCTGTTCCCAGAACATCTGAAGTAACGTCAGATTCGGTGATAATACGCTTGACAAAAAAATTTAATGAGTTTGTTACCTTGGCACTTGATAGACGCTTGGTTTATCGACTGAATCAATAAAAATCGGGTAGACGATAGTTACCTGGGGAACGAGATTTTTCTGAGGACGGCGCCACATTATATTTCAAAACGAAATATTGGTTACGTTGTAAATGATAAAAAATTGCGCACCATGAAACGACGAGCTAAAGATTAAACTGTGACGTTGACAAGTCAGCCAGCAATCGACTGATACCCATTCGAACCCTTGAACATGACCTAATTATTGAAATCCGTTTTAGGAAATTGGCGGTCTGTCACTTTGGTGGCAATGACGTTGGCAGTAGTGACCTTTGTACCCGGAAGCGAAGGTTCAAATAACAAAGCAGCACCAAAATGCCCAAAGATCGATCCTATTGATAGAACCATACATTTGCCACATGAATGGGATTGCACAAAATTTTACAAATGCGATCATGGCACTCCAGTTCTTTTTCAATGCCCTTTGATGGATCATGATGGCAACAGATTGCACTTCAACCCTGCATTGGAAGTGTGCGATTGGCCACAAAATGCTGGTTGTGTCCAAGGCACGGAACCAACAACAGGTATCACAAAAGCTAAATCAATTTCAAGAAAAATGAATCTATCTGCAAATAATAGTCATTTTCGCGATAACGAAATACTCTCAAAAGAGTATTCAGCTGCCAAGTCTAATCAGGGGCGTTGTAAAAAAGTCTATTCAACGATTCTCCGAAGAATCAGAGAAGCAAGGTCAATGATTTCAAAGTCTACCTGATTTGGCAGCCGAAGGGTGGGCAATCAAAGGCGAGTAACTTGGTATGAAATTTATGAGTTTATTATTATTCCATAGGAAATGACATCACTACGCAGCCGACAACATCCCAAAGCTCATCGCGAACCGTGTCGTCAAGTTCGACGGAGAAAACAACTGCAATGACCGGCAACGACGACAATCGACCAAGCACTACTTTATCTCCTCCCGGAACCGACATTCCTCACGAAAACAATTGCAGTCTCTATTACGAGGTGGCTAATGGTGAGAGAAAACTAAAAGAATGTCCGCAAGGATTCCACTTCAGTCCATGGTGGTTAACTTGCATGAAAGCTGAGGATGCTGGTTGCGATTGGACAACGGCAGCCCAACAGACAACAGCCTCAACCCATCCAGTTTGTGGGCGTCCATGCGGCGATATTAATGATGGATGGTTCATTCCGCACGAGTGTTCGTGCGACAAATACTACCAGTGTTCAAACGGTGATTTGATTCGTCATCAATGCGCCGAGGGTCTTCATTTTAATCCAAAACTTGCCACCTGTGATTATCCGGAGTCAGCGGGTTGTGAAATAACGACGCCTCGTCCGACTACGATAGAACCTACCACTAGCATTATTCCGTCGGAATGTCCGCCTGGAAATTCTGGTCATACTGTACAAATTCCACATCCGACCAACTGTTCACTTTTCTACAATTGTGACAACGGCGAGAAGCATCTGATGCAGTGCCCTGATGGTCTTCATTTCAATCCAACCATACAAATGTGCGATTACCCACAATCTGCAGGATGTACCGCTACATCTGGGACTACCGAAGGCACTGATGAAACTTCCACATCAGCCGCCACAACCGCAATGACGTCTACCGAAGCTTCTAAACCTACTGTGACCACTGTCAGTACTTCTAACAGTGCATCAACGAGCCAAGTGCCCACTGAATGTCCTAAAGGTAATACGGAACCCCCTGTTTCTCTGCCCCATCCGTACAACTGCTCTTTGTACTATACATGCGACGATGGAGAGAAAGTAGTTCATTCTTGTCCATCTGGCTTGGAATTTAATCCACGCAAACAAAAGTGTGATTGGCCGGAGTCCGCTGGCTGCGTCGCATTGACAACTGAAGCAACATCAACCACTATCCAATCATCGGGAAGTTCTACCACGGTACAGATGCCAAGCTCTTCCCCATCGTCGACCAGGACACCAGGAACTACTGAAGGCCCAACTACCACCCAAAGATCTACTTCAGAATCGTCGACCAGGCCACCAGGAACTACTTCAAGCTCATCGACAACCCAGAGATCTACTGAAACAGCAAGTACTTCGCAATCGTCGACCAGGACACCAGGAACTACTGAAAGCTCAACGACAACCCAAAGATCTACTTCAGAATCGGCCACCAGGCCGCCAGGAACTACTCCAAACTCATCGACAACCCAGAGATCCACTGAAACACCAAGTACTTCGCAATCGTCCACCAGGACACCAGGAACTACTGAAAACCCAAGGACAACCCAAAGATCTACTGCACAATCGTCCACCAAGACACCAGGAACTACTGAAAGCTCATCGACAACCCGAAGATCCACAGAAACAGCAAGTACTTCACAATCGTCCACCAGGACACCAGGAACTACTCCAAGCTCATCGACAACCCGAAGATCCACTGAAACAGCAGGTACATCAAAAGCAACAACATCAAGTGCCACATCAGAACACACGACAGCGAAGTTGACGACCTCTTCGGCAGAATCCACGGATTCAACGTCGTCGAATTCAGATGCCATCTGCCCGCCGGATATGGATGGACATCAAGTACCCCACGAGACCAACTGTTCTTTGTATTACGAGTGTAAAGATGGTGAGAAAATATTAAGGGAATGTACACCAGGACTACAATTCAGTGCAGTCCTAGAACTTTGCGTTTGGCCAGAGAATGCCGGCTGTGAATCCACGACAGATTCACCATGGGGCTCATCGGCATACCCTGATGACAGTTCGACCGAAGAACCACCCTCATCACCGTCCGGAACGACATCTAATTCCGAAGAGGTAACTGATTCGACCATAGATCCAGGAACTGGAAGTTGCATTGGTACATGTCCCAAAAAGGATCCTCAGGATTATACGGTCATGTTGCCGCATAAGGATTGCACAAAATTCTGCAAGTGCAGTAACACTAAACCCTACGTTTATGATTGCCCCACCGGTCTTCATTTCAGCCCTACGAAAAGGGTTTGCGACTATCCAAAGCGTGCTAAATGCGAAGGCAAAGGTGGATATGGGCAGCCTGCCAACGAGGCATGAAGAAGAGTTGCACAGAAGTATTAATTGGCTATGAGAACAAGGCTCGTATTCATCTTAAAGATCTTACGAAGAGGAATTAAGGAGGAATGAAAGGGATCTGAAGAATCTATCAGAGCGTTTGTAATACGGCGGACAATTCAATGCAATAATACATTTACATTATGCAGATTATCCCTTTCAACCGACATCTTTGGAAAACCATTCACTTGAGATATTATCAAAAGGTGTAATGATACGGAAGAACGTTATTGTCCGAGTATCATTGTTTCTAGGATTCACCACAATGTTCATGTCTCTATTGTTTTTCTGTTATTAAATATATCACGACAAAATGTCTACGTGTATTCTCGTACCAATTGTTCCGCCGACATTTGTAACGCACACAAGCACAATAAAAGAATGTCTTTGTTGACATTTTTTCATTTTATTCCTGGTAGAATCATTTTTACTGGTTTCAACGACCTCTTGAAACTATTATTTTACATAATGAAGAAAAGTACGATACCAAATTGGATTATTAGGAAGGATGAAAGGCTCTCAGGGGTCGAGATTTTTTTACAATATTGAGTAAAGTTCTTACTTGTTCTCTTTTTCTATTTTTTTTCAAAATCTCTTTTCAATTTTTAATTTCTTTTCACTTGCCTAATCGTCATCTTTCTTTCATTAGTTTGTAATGCGCAGATTCTGTTCGGTTTTCACCGAATTATAATTTGTCTAATTCCGGTTTTATCGGTCGATGCTTGGCATCGTGTTCGTAATTGGGCTCGCCCGTATTTGCTGCAAATAAATAAAATGAAGTGCATAGAGATTTGATTAGAGTCAAGTAATGGAAGGTCAAATATCAATAGTTGCCAATGTCTCCGCAGATTGTTCTCATTAAATGTTTTATTCACAAATAAATTTATATTTACATGTGAAATTATTAATTTTACATAAATACAAAATTTCTGCGCTGTCTGCACCGAAGAGTACATCGCAAATGGCACAATTCTGAACAAGGTTCACCCAAACGGAAGACTGATAACATTTTGCAACGAGGAACCTGCCAGTGTTTTTTTTTCTACGTTATAGAATTGTTGCAAATATGACTTTTTTTTTAAAGGGGCTCCTTTTTAGGGTTTTTTGGGCTTCCTCACCGTAACATATTTAATTTTCCGTTGTTCCATGACGTCTTTTAATTCGTCCAATTGCAGAGAATCCAGTCAAAAATGTTTAAGAAGAATGTTCAATGAACTGGAATGACAATTCATTCCAGTTCATTGATTTCTTTCACTAATTCATGGGGCAGGCCTTTTCACATCGTAGCTGTCATCCAACAACAATGACTTGCCAGTCAGAAACACTCTCTGCCTATAAAATATTCGATGTTTGTTGGGTTACCGAACATCCCGCCATTATTAAAACGGACAATCACACCGTTCTCGTTGTTTATGAATTCAATTTTTATACCAACATTCGTAAAGAGTTGAAAAATGAAAAAAAAAAAACATTAAATAAATAAAAAACATCGAATATCAGTGACTTTTCAATTACTATTATATTTTTCTTCGAATTCCTCTTTCAAAGATAACGTACGTGTTTATACAAGCTGATTGCGATTTTTTTTGCCTGGGTTATCTCGGTCAATCTGGACATAACGAAACTTTTATCCCAAAACTTCAGCCTTAAGTTCGAAGTGGAGCGGTTTCCTCGTGTGTCTCCGTAAATTATAAAGATTTTGCGATACTTTACCACGTTTTCCAAACCTGTGGTGCAAAATATTAAAAATATCATAATGACATTTTGAGGAAAGCTTATTCATGATTTATTTTAATATCAGGATAATTATTATTTGTCTTTGAAAAATGTACGAAGAACTTTACACTAAATAGATTTCTATTGGATTAGAAAAATATTTAATAATTTTTAGAATAGTTCTTTCTTTTTTAATCGACCTGCGTTTTTCGTGAATAATTTAAAAAACCTCTTAATAGTTCCAAATCGATTAAATGGTACTTGAAAAAATGTTGGCAAAACTTTTCGACAGTTTGTGGAGTGAATTGAACGACAAAACGTTGATTCGTGGCGAATGGAATATCAAAATTTCTTAAGAATTCGCATATGCTTTCGTAAACTGTGTAATCATAAAATATATTCTAAAACGGTTATCGTAGAAATGACGTTTCGATTCTAGATTTTTCGAATATTATGTAACGAGAGTCCAGATCTTAGGATTTGTCAGCAACGATAAAACTTTCTTCAACGTGAAAAAAAAAACTTTGCAATCACGCTATGAATACACATAAATATATGTTATTTCTGTCGTGGCAACTGAAAACAATCAGCAAAACGTCATAATTCTTAATCATATAAATCTATAATGAAAAGAATTTCGTTTCAATCAATCTCATATAGACAAGAAGTTTATAATTCACAATTCACAACATAATTCACAAAAGTTTTATTACGTAACAGCAAAAGTGAAGGTATCCATTGAAAATTTGTAAAAATCAATCATACGTCAAAAAGTGTGAAAAAAATAAGTAACTAAAACATAAATCAAGTGACACTTTCGGAGGGATTCGAATATCAAGTGGAATTAAAGTTTTGTTAAGAACACAAATTCTGAAAATTGTAATTGATAAAAAAAGATGTAAAGAACAAAATATCAGTCCAAAGACAAACACAAAGAAGAGCAACATTTCGGTATTGAAACAAAATTGTATCCCATAAATGTGTAGAAACCTCTGAGGCAGTAAATGAGGCAAAGTAAACTTGAAAAAAAAAATTAAATGATAAATTTGATAAATTATTTACCTAGTTTTGTAAGCGGTCTGGTATAAATCTTCAACAATGCCAAGGTATTCTCTCAATTCGTTCATTTTTGCGTAATATTCTGGTTTTGAAGCATTGTCCAACATTTCTTTGCCACATACGAAGATGACTCCGAAAGCCAACGAGGGTAGTAAAATCCACATGGTCAGAATCATCCAGAAATTCGTATTCATTATTCCCAGTTTCGTAATTCTGTGACGTTGAAAACAAGTTAAAAGTTTTTATTATTTATGACGAATTGAAATTCGGAATATGTTTTAAAAATTGTGTAAAATGTGTAGAACAAAAATTTAATTTTCTTCAGTCGATCATTCTCGACGTCATGGATTTTGTCATAGAAAGAAAATAAAGCTTACGAAGCAGACTCATTGATTTAAAAAAATAATAATTTGTCAAAATTTATAGAAATTACGAAAAGATAATAGAAAACCATTCGTTCGCACTTCATTGGTCGAACACTTGACAGTAAGAATCCAATCTTTAAAATCAGATTTGATTAATGGCCAGCTCATCGAAAAATGATATTTTGAAGAAAATATAAGAATGATCTAACTTGAAAGAGACCGATAACGGCCAAGAGTACGAATTTGTATAGACTTCGAATGATTAGATGTCGTCACTTGAAATTTGATGGACCTGATAAAACTAGAGAACTATGTGAGACGTATACGTAGATCGAAAATATTCTTAGATTATCCACGAAATGGCAGATAAGCCGAGGATCTAGCGTGTATAAAAGGCAGAGTTAAGAAAAAATTCGTGTATTCACCTCATTGGGTTTAAACACATATTATTTCTGGGTAAAAAGTGCTGAAATGGCACGTACATCATGTAAGTAAATATTTTTTTACCAAATTAGTAAACTGGAGGATAAAGCATTAATATTAGTTTTTATTGATAAACATAAAATAAATATGGTTATTATAAATCTTCTGTTTTATGTGGAAACAGTGGTAAATACAATGCTGTCCAGTGCTTTAGTAGTTGGGTTGGCACTGTTCGTAGTAGCTGAAGTAGACGTTGATCGTTCTTCCCAGAAGGACTCATCGATTGAGAGCATCGAATCATCTAAACAATACTTCGATTATCCAACGAAATGTCCCAAACAAGATCCAGAAAACGGAACCATAGTGCTACCCTACTCTTATGATTGCACCAAGTACTACTCATGCTATCGTGGAAAGGGAATTCTAATGGATTGCCCTGAATATAATGCTGAGCACGACAAACTATACTTTAACCCAGAGACTCATATATGCGATTGGCCGGAAAATGTCGGATGTGAAATGCTAAGTGAATCACCGTCAAAACAAAAGTTATCTGAGCGACGAGTGAGTCTTCCAACGAAGTGTCCAAAGGATGATTCAAATGATGTTCGTCCTGTACTGCTGCCACATGAGCGCGATTGCACCAAGTTTTACATGTGCTCACATGGAAGCAAAGTATCGAAGCAATGTCCAGAAATAGATGACGAGCATCATCGACTTTATTTTAATTTCGAAAAGCAAATCTGCGACTGGCCAACCAACGTTCATTGTCGACTGCCTGAACCTAAACTTAAAACGGTTAAGGTGAGCAAAAAAATATTACCAGTACCAACTGAGTGCCCAGCAAGAGATTCACCGGACTACACTGTTCATCTTGAATTCCCCGGGGACTGTACGAAATACTACAAATGCTTGGCAGGAGATAAATATGAACAGCAATGTCCGCATCCATTGCACTTCAATAAGGTCGAACAAGTCTGTGATTGGCCATGGGAAGCTGGCTGCGATTGGGACCCACCCATACCACCCCGTACAACTACTGAAAGACCAACCCGTAGTCCCACAACTACTGAAAGACCAACCCGACGTCCCACAACTACTGAAAGACCAACCCGACGTCCCACAACTCCTCGACCACCACCGACGCCTACACCTGATCCTGGAGTCGAGGGTTGCGTGGGAACGTGTCCTGCGTACGAGCCCCAGAACGAAATCGTAGTGTTACCCCACCAAGATTGTAACAAATGGTGCAGTTGCGAAGAACACGAAGAAAAAGTTTGGCCATGTCCCGACAAATTGGAGTTCAGTCCATCTCTCAAGAGATGCGTCGGCCCCGAAAAATCCGACTGTAAAGGACGTCACTATCCCTACAGATCCCAAGAAACCCATGCTGACGATGAAACGCTTATGAACATCTTAGGTTACAACAAACGCTTTACATGGTAGATTACATTTTTTATTGATTCCACTCTTTGAAGAAATTACTTTCATTTCAAAAAATCGTTCATCGAGAGAAAAATTGTCTAAAATTACAAGCACGCAGTTCAAACTACTGAAACCTTGTATTTGTCTAAAAACCCGATTTGTCGGACTTTGCATCGTTGATCGACATCCCAATACAACTTTTGGAAATTTTATGAAGCGAATACTAATTCAAGTGAACAGGGCTGAGAGATTCTATAAATGGCTTCCTACCACAAAATTCGACACACAAAGTGGCCCCTACATGTTCAGTTCTGATTAAAAATTGCACCACTCGTACAGCAACGTAAATTCCACTTCATCAATATTTCATTTCTCTCTTTATCTTTTTTTACAAGCAGTCATGACAGAAATGCGTTACTCACTCCGAAAACTGCCAATCCATCATAGTAAGGGCAACAATTCTCAAAAGCTCTTGTACATTTATAATTCTACAGATGCAAAGTATCTTCAAAAATTCGAATTAATTTAGTATATATATAGTCACGTAATGTCATAGGTCAACAGGATCTTGCGATCAACGAATATATGTAATCTTATGAATAAAGAATTTTGAGAAAAATTATGAAACTCAAATGTGTTTAACATTCATTGCCTTCAACTGGTTTGTCGCGTAATTACTGCAGAGAATAAGGACCTTTTTTATTTTTTTTTATTGTAACATTTGGACAACAAGTGTGGCTGTTCATTTCTTTCTTTTTTGAAGTACGGATCGAGACTGCTTGACCAAGGAAATTATGATAATGTTAAAAGGATGCAACATATTGATTTCGAATAATTTTTATTCTCGTATTGAAAATATGAATTTGCAAAAGTGAAGATTTCGAATTAAACAAAAAGCACAAAGTACTAGCAAACATCGTAGATCGGTTATCCAAATTTGTTTAACGATGAGTTTGTTCCCGTGGTCAATTCTCTCATCGATTCTGTTATGATTTTGGAGTAGCTTTAAATTGTGATAAATTTATGTGATAAAGAAACCGAAATGAGAGTTGCTTCGCAGAGTTTATATTTCTACGTGATACAGAAAAAGTAAATAACAGCGGATTAGCAAAGGTTTGAAGTCCAGACGATATCCATTGACACACCGAAATAAATGTTACTCCAAAATTCTCGATAAAGACCAGCCTGATACACTGGAACGTAGAATCAATGGACAAATCATGTTTATTAGCAAATCATATAACATTTTTTTACCGTTCTGCATACGGTGACAGATTAAAAATAATCTTCCTGTTCAAATGTATGTTAAAAATATATTACTGGAGATTCGTAATAACTGTAATTTGAAAAAAAAAAAATCCCTCAATTTTCACACCCAACCGTGTACGGACGAAGTACCCATCGCTGTTGGTAAAAAATCATTGAGTGTAGAAAAGCCATTGACTGTCCTGATCGAATGATAATAATAACAAATTCGTATTCGTCGTCATCGATATTTTTGAGAATTTGGCCTTGTTAGAGTTTTCGATAAATTGAACATAGAGAAGTTGAGATAAATTGACTTCGTGAAGTTTGAAGTATGAGAATGTTGTAATGTCGATAAAGGGTAAATCGATTTGGGAGAGTTCGAAGTCCATTACGATTTACGTTGCCATGAACCACATAAGAATAAATCGGTGACGGTTGATCAATCAATCCCAGTCAATTCCGAAAATGCATTTTAATTGATAGTTTCGTTGCAAAGAATTTGTGTTTGCATCTTATTGTGCAAATATTGAAAAAAAAAGAAGATGCTATCACCGAAATGGCATACGATAAACGGCCACAACTGGACACGATGTCACAAAGTTTCGGAAGGAATGATGACGTCTAAGAGCACGAATAAGTATTAATTTCGAACGGGCACAAGGTCACGTAACGCAAAATTTTGATAAGCAGGATGACAAGAAGGGATAATGTGAAATGTACGAGTTGACTCAGATTCTTTTTAGATTATCCTCAAAATAATAGATAAGCTTACGGAGAAAGTGTATATAAAAGAATCGATTGCAGCAGAAATGCACGCATTCGTCGAAAGTAAATATTGTTAAGCTTATTATACGCATTTTATATTGTGGCCGAGAGTGCCGCAATGGCACGAACTTCATGTGAGTATACATTTTTGCAACGAATCATTGAATTACCGTGAATTTTTACAATTTTTTTTTCTTCATTTTTCTCTGTGCAAAGTAAATGTGTAATTGTTTATTTGTGTCTAAACAGTGATGAACGCAATGCTGTCTAGCTCCTTAGTCGTCGTTGGGTTGGCTGTGCTCGTAGCAGCCGAATTGGATCCTGTCATTGTCTCTGAATGCCCGAAAAACACGCTGCGCAATGAAACCGTGCAAATTCCACACGAGTATGATTGTACGAAGTATTATACGTGTCTGGGTAGTAAAAAAGTGCTGAGAGAATGTCCTTTCATGGATGGTGACGGCAACAGGCTGTACTTTAATCCTGAACTTCAACTGTGCGATTGGCCATCCGAAGCCGGTTGTAATTTACCTCTGCCCATAATAAAAATGGTTCGAAACAGATCGTACAAAGACGAACCTATACCGACCAAGTGTCCAAAGATCGATTCGAAATACAAGACTGTACATCTTGCCTACCAAGGGGATTGTACAAAGTTCTACACGTGTCTTCAGGGCAAAAAAATTCCAATGTCATGTCCAGTTGACCAGAACGGTGACAAGCTGTATTTCAATCCTGCTAAACAGGTCTGTGATTGGCCGTTCAATGTTGATTGTCAAATGCCTCAATTGAGGATGAAAAAAACGTTGGTTGATTGTGACGCCCCGACCAAGTGTCCAAGAATCGATCCGATAAACACGACTGTCCATATTGCCGACAACAAGGATTGTACAAAATTCTACAAGTGTCTTCAGGGAACTCCGCTTCCTATGTCATGTCCACCTGACGAGGAAGGCATCGAGTTGTATTTCAATCCATGTGAACAAGTTTGTGATTGGCGGTACAATGTTGAGTGCAACGTCCGCAAAGCGTTGAAACCCATGAGCATCGAATTATCTGCATTGAAAAGCGATTATCCAACAAAATGTCCGAAAATTGATCCGAAAAACGAGACTATTCTGCTACCCTACGACGGTGATTGCACAAAGTTTTACTCGTGCAGTCGTGGACGGAAAATCGCCATGAATTGTCCAGAATATAATGAAGATCACGACAAACTATACTTCAATCCGGAAATCCATCAATGTGATTGGCCAGAAAACGTTGACTGTGATACAAGCATCTTACTTTCAAAACCAAAGTCATCTGAACCACGAGTTGGTCTTCCATCCGAGTGTCCAAAGTATGACTCAGTTAATGAGACTGTACTGCTGCCTCATGAAAGCGACAGCACCAAGTTTTACGTCTGCTCACACGGGAATAAAGTATTGAAGCAATGTCCAGTAATAGAAGACGAGGATAGTCAACTTTATTTCAACTTCGAAGAACAAATTTGCGATTGGGGAAACAACGTTCATTATAAACTGCCACTAACTATAATGAGATTGGCATCGAATAAAGAAATATTACCAGTTCCAACTGAGTGTCCTGCAAGGGATTCACCAGAATACACTGTGCATCTTGAGTACCCTGGGGACTGTACGAGATTCTACAAATGTTTCAACGGTTATCCATATCCGATGCAATGCCCCACGATTGGAGACACTCGGGAAAGATTATATTTCAATAAGGTCTTACAAGTTTGTGATTGGCCATGGGAAGCTGGATGTGATTGGGATGGACCAACACGACCTCCACCAACCACCCGACCTGCACCAACCTATCGTCCAACCACTCAACCTCGTCCAACCTATCGTCCAAC
>JACEOJ010000124.1:0-75779 GCA_013761285.1 Campoletis sonorensis
AAAAAAAAAACCAAACAGAGTGTACACAGGATCGTTAGAAATACAATGAAAAGAAAATGTAAACACAAATGAAAGGAATTCTCTTCATGTGCAATTTGTCCAACTTTTCTTTGAATATCTTTTTGGAAACCTGGAGATATGATGAAATATGATTAAGGTAGGAATCAGGATTTTAATACACGTTGGAATGTTGCAAAATACCTGCTGCTGTTGAGCCAACGAGCTCGTAAGATATTCAGCGGGTAAATCGGTTTCTTTGGTCGATGCTGTACTCGGTTTGTTAACCTGATCGTAACAAGCCTCGCAAACTCGTACTTCCTTTTCGATACCGAATTTCGGTAAAGTTGATACTTTGCTCGAGCATTGCTGGCAAAATACTTGACCACAAGCTCGGCAATGATGACGCCGCTGAACGAGGCCAAATTGTACGCGACAACGATGACAAACTCCACCATCGGCCCATTCTGGTGCTGTATCCGCGCTAAACATCGCGTCACTTTCTTTCAAAGCTGGAAAATTGTAACCCTCCGCTTTCATAATATTGACCGTATCCTGTAATATAAAAATATGCTTGAATCAATGACACTCTATTGTCGTTTTTATTCACCAATTCAAACAATTCAACATTTGCAGAATTGTCAAAAAACTAATTTTTAGAAATTATTCATTTCATTATTCTAATCACTTTTCCGAATGTCCAAGAAGTATACCGAATAATGATTCTCGTGAAGGAAAACCATTGAAAGAGAAATGTAATCATTGAATGGCTCTTCGTGGGAACCTCATTTTTCTAGGCAATGATGAAATCTCGACAATTTGTCACTGAATGTGCATCATTTTCTTGTTGTTTCGAAACAATTTTGTTTTATATTTTCGAATCATGAGCATCACGATCAATATTTTATTGAAACATTCCAATTTTGGCTTAAATTTTCTTAAATGTTTCTTTTCTAATCTGCAAATAACGTGCTTTGCACTGAAATTGAATAGTTTTTGTCTGTTCACCTCCAGAAAAGTACATAGAATAATAAACACCAATAAAATGGAACAACAACAAATTTAAACATTAAACGCTTCATAAGATAAATGACTCACTTGTACAGCCCTGTACTTGGGACTATTGCGAAATGCAAATGCCCAAGCTTGTATGAGTTCAAGAATTTTCACTTTAACGTTATCGTGAGGTGATGTCTTGAGTAGCTCTTTCAATTGTTCCATGTACTGTTTAGTACCGATTTCATCATGAATTGGACTTCCGCAGTTTTTCACACACGACTCCAGAACCTAATTTGAAAGCGCGTTACAAGTATTCTATCAAAATTCATGTGAACTCCAATCCTTTGTAGTAAACAATATTTTAGGGCACAATGAGGGGGACAGAAAAATATTATTTTATTTTTAATGTGGTAATCGGTATTCCCAATTTAGTCACAAATTTTTTGTTGAAATCATGGAAAAAATTTGTTGATTTCGAAATAAAATTATGTTGAGAAAACGATCACAGGTAGAAGTATTATTCGTCACTTTTATTTCTACCTCGAAATCAGAGATGGGTTTCGTTTACCTTGGAACCAAGGTCAATAACCCAATGATTTATTGGTTCTCAAAATCTTTATAACTGAGATTAAAACGATTAACGGAACATGAATCTTTATGTTTCTTATTGTTAAAGAGATCGTACTGAAAATTAATCTGATTTTCGTTCAATTGACGAGAAACTCATCTGGAATTTGAAAATATACAAAATCCAGGTCATGGTATAACATCCAAAGTGATTCCAGGTCAAATGGAATAATTATTATTATTTTAGTGTCACTTCGTTGTGACTACAAAGAATCAACGATTTTTGTTACTGTAAATAGAATAGTTTTTTACCAAAAGTCCAAAGAATGCGACGTGTGGATTCGCGTTGATGATTTTTTTCTTTATAGCAGCAAGTGCAGCTTTTGGCCTGTTTGTAAAAAAAGAAAACGAGAAACGGATAAAACAAAGAAAATGAATAGTTTTGCCTTGGCGCAACAAATGTCACGATATTTCAAGTGAGAAAAAACGATAATGCATTGTTATTGATATAATCGTATATTGAATGGAAATTTTTTCGAGTACATGAAAAATGACTCACTGGATATCGCCCTGCCTTATGAGGTCACAGATTTGCAATATCGCTGGCCAATCGGGATCGAGATGTAAATTACTCGTAGCTTTTTCTAGTTACAATAAAAACATAAATGATAAATAATCAAATTCGATTGTATGCTTGTAATGAAATAGTACGCTTTCATTGGTATATCGAAATGCGAACGTAAGATAATAATGCGGAGATGCGTTAGTTTACCCAATAATTTTTCGAACGGCGAAATTCGGAACATCCTATCGTTATAATTGTCAAAACTTTACCGTTCAATTTTAACGTTTTTTTTTTCACAATTTTGTAATTTTTGCAATTTTTTTAACAGTTTTTGACACGAAACTAAAATTATTATTGCCCACCGTGAAGTCAATTTGACTCTGACATTTGGCAATTGTCACACAGCTGAGAGACAAGCAGCCCAAAGAGAAATCTGGACGAGTTACTTGAGCGCCGTGATCGGCAATCATGCGAACTAGCTTCTAACTATTTAGGTGATATCTATCGGTTGCGGGGCTGTAAGAGAAATCACGCAAAATGTCGAACGAAGGGAGAACAACTTGGAACTTGTATTTTTGTTGAAATAATCAAGGATATGTAGAAAAACAACGTGCAGGAAGGTTCATACCAACCGAGCGACTGATGATCACGACCTACTGTCGATATGTCAGTGATCTGTCACTCGCGGTCGGTAACAAAGTAGATACACGTTGTTGTTGTTGTTGGACACGCTGGATATTTTGAGGAGAAGAAGAGTTACACGTTATTCTGTCATTAAAAGAGAACAACACACGTAACTCTCCTTCTTCAAATAGCAAACGTAAACCACGCTGCAATGATGACGAAGATTAAGCAGTTCATTCTTCTTTTTCGATCAACTCTAAAGAGCCTTCTTTATATTTTATCCCTCAGCCACTCGTTGGAATAATTTTGTAGAAGTACCTGAAAAAGGGTTTTTCAAGGATTTTCGAAAAAAAAATTCCATTCATAACTTTGTATGATGTTTATTGCTTTTTGTTTTCATCAGAATTGTCACAAAGATATTTCATCCAGCATTTTAATAAATTGTTTTATTTTGCTTATCATATTGTATACCTACTGTGCTGACGTTTGCCATATTATTTCAACATTGTGTGACTGTGACCGATTGTCAAAATATTAAGATATTTTACACTGAATGAAAAAAATGTAGTAATTATTTATTTAATTATCAAAATAAGTCTAAATGCTATTCGTCGCTTATGTCACATCAACATCTGAGGTTTTTTTTCCAACTTCCAAATGAAGAGGTCAAAACTACGTTGTTTTTTTATTTTCATTTTTTTTTTTCTGTATAGTTTACGTTTTTTGTTAATAAACATGAGATTAGTTTTCGGCCGACTGAAAATAGTCATTGTAATTTGTTTGGTGTTCTGTTATGTCTTCATTGTAACCGTCAATTGGAATATTTCTTACTTGTGCGCCTCTGTTATGAAATTAAATACTACGTTTCAAAAGTCTTGGTACGAAATTATTTAACGAAATTAAACATCATAATCTTGCATCAAATTCGTAAAAATTTTTGCAGCAAGGGTTACGATTACTTTCTCTTGTTTTTTTACAAAAATAAAAATGTTTGGCATCAACTAATCTCGTAAAAAGATAACAAAAATAAAGAGCGAGAAAGTGCGTTCATAATCGAAGAACGACTAATTGATTAATCCGCTAAATTTGGAAGACAATCGTATTAGATTCGCTTTTATTTGAAATACGATGTAAATCCTAATGATTATTCGCTATCGGAGTCGATTCGTCTTTTAATTCCTAATTTCTTAACCCACTACTTTGATCGCAATTAGTTACGATTCCCTACAAACATGTCTTTAAAGTTAAACTTTCATGATTTGAGTCATTGATTCAAATTATCTTCTCATCTTCTCTCTCTCTCTTCATCCATTTCCGCTTTTTATACAAAGATCAGCAGATTTGTTTCACTCGTAATCGTTGTCAAATCGATCATCATGTCCCCAAACTTCGCTATTCGTATTTGGCTTCGCTGACCGGACTTGTTTGTCGGTTACTTTGTCTTTATGACTGCGCGACGATTTTTTTTCGTTTCTGTGATCCTTGGTGCTCTCGCTAGCACCTGCGCCACGAATCGCGCGAGGGACCGGTCCCGGATTTCCTTCGTTTCGATGCATTTTTTGCGGGGCTTGTTGTTGTTGCTGTTGGTGTTGTGCTTTCTGTTGTTGCTGATGCTGCTGCGATTGTATTTTGTTACTGGGAGCTTCTTGAAACGCAACTGACTCTGTTTTGGCCATTCCCTTCGATAGAAGTTTATAGAAATACAATTGCTGATTAAATTCTCGACCGTAAATGCAAGTCGAGCCATCGGCCGGCGAGTAAGTAGGTTCTGCAAAAATAAACAAAACTCATCACAATTTATCCTCGAACTTTTGACGAAAGTGTAATTATTGAATTTAGTTGATTAATTAATTTAATTTAATTAATCATTGAAACGTGAAGGAACAGATATTTCCGTGTTTTTCACTTATTCATATGCTTTTTTCAAATTGTAGCGATTCTTTACGAACAAACGTAGGTTTTGGGTTTCAAAATTTGCCTCATTTTCGGACACAAAAACTTTGAACCGTCATTGTAATACAAGATTTCCAACACACCGAGGCTTGAGGCATAAAATGCTTGTAGTTCACCGGTCAACGGCTGGTACTGTTGGTGGGCCATCTCGACGATAAGAAGTAAAAGAGCTCGTGATCGTGAACTCACATTACGATTGATCAGTACTCGTCTTGCTTTGTTCACAATATCTACAAGTTCGACGTCAGTGTGTTCTTTCTCCGAGGGCGAAATAAATTTACGATTTTCATTGATAAATTCGCCGTTGAGATACAGCTTTGAAAATAAAAATACTCAGTTATCAATAATTCATGGTGGTCAAACTCTTAGAGCAAAAATGGAAAAATTTCTTAAAATCTGGGAAAAGAAAGAAACAAAACAAAACAAAACAAAATGGGATCCAGCATTCTCACAAATTTCATAGTTTTAATGTTATTTCAAATTTATTTCTATACATCTACCTGAATTGCGACAGTTTCAATGTCATCCTCCGTCGGAGTTTCTAGCAAAAGACTCAAGCAATTTTGCAGAGCTTGACCTAATACACGACGCATCTTTGGGTTGGTCAGGTGAAACGTGGTGAGTCCTATTACCCACGTCAAATTTGTCAAGATTTCAGGCTTTTCTTTGTACAACTCCTCTCTTTCTGCGCAAAATTATTGTTGCATAGCATTAATGACAGAGTTCCTTTAGTCATTGCAAAGTACAGGATAGTCGGGAGTATTTTTTGATAAGAGCTTAGAATACATTGAACTCACTGTCGTAGCACGTTTGAGTGTTGGTGAAAAATGATCGCCGTATTTGCGGTCGGAGGTGTCTCATAGTAGGATTTTGTACTACCTCGCCGAGACACAATTCACTGTACTTGACACCAAAATGACGATCTTCCAATACACTCTTCCATACCTTATCAAGATTTCTGAAAAAAATTAAGATCCAACCCACATTGAATTTATCATCTTTCAAAGCTACAGTCCCTTTTCTCTTTATGACTACTTCAGCGAGCCATTAACCCTCCAATCTTAATATTAGAATAACAATAGAACAAATGCTTCATTTTATTTAGAGATCCAGAAAGAACTATCGCTGCATCTCTTTATATGCACTTGTAATTTCTATTGTCATACTTTCAAAACTGAAGCTGTCAAATGCTAATTTTTTGTGGTCAAAATTCCTTGTGTTATTTGTTTGTGGTTGAGAATTTTCGATATAAATTTTGTGGAAGTTGCAAATTTTATCGAGAGGAATATCGGATTTTCAAATGCTCCCTTTATTTTTATAAGTAGATACAAAATAGTGTCTCAATATGTCGTTTGAACTTGATAAAAAATCTTAGAAAAATGTTCTACTGATTTAAACAGCTGTGGCATACATACGCGTTTCTCTCATCGTCCGATTGATTCTCCAGGAAGGTTATTAATTTGTCAAAATCCTGGCAAGGTGGTACATCGAAACTAAGATCGTTGATTTTATTTACAAGTTCTTGAATTTCCGACGTTTTAGGCGAGATCGATTGGCCGGGTCGACGTAGAATGGTTTCATGATCTGTCGCTCTCGCCCAACCTCTACCTCTCCCAATTGATGTCATCCTCTGGACTAGTAAATATTAATTACAAAAATTCTTCTGCTATAAAACCTCAATCTTCTTCTTATTTAAATGAAACGTGGCTAAGCGATCTACCACTGCAATATCGGTTTATTTTGGTTAATTTCCTTTTCACTTCAGCGCACTTTTGCACTTGTTGTACCGGTTTTAAACCACGAAGAATGCACGGAGAATATAGAGTGCATATTTGGAGTCGGGTCGGGTGGGACGATTTGACATCTTCCCGAATGTACCGTTGTACGAAAAAGCGCCACGTGACAAAAATCACCAATCAGTCAGCAAACCTCATTTGGCAAAATATTATATCCGCATAAAATATTGAACATTTCCTATAAGTATTTCCCACTAAATTCACTAACAAACATTAGAAATTCAGTTCAATAAACACCTGAATGGTTGTCAGACGTCTTTTTTCCAATTCGAATTTTATTGAGATGCAATTGGCGGAGACGCACGTTGCTTCGGAATTTCAAAATGTCATTTTTCGAGGTACTCGATTTTATCGTGATGGGAAAACTTCGGCCACTGTTAGGCCATACAAAGTACTTACTTCTCCTTTTTCGCTATCTTCCCTCGAGGGGAATCAGTAATGTGTCACACAAACAGAAAATTGAGAGCGTTCTGTAGAAATTAATAATTATACATTTTGACATTAGTATGGCAGTGAAGCGCACTCATGGTGCCCTTTTGGTAAGATAGAGCATTTGATGTCTTTCCAGATAGGCCACTACGAAAAAGCGCCATTTTCGTTCAAAAAAAGCGAGAAAGTATTTTAAACTGTCAAACATTATTTTCCGATGTTTATTGTTAGCAAATAAATACATATGTACAAGTATATAGTGTAAACAACACATAAACCATGTATTCTATGAACAAATATTGCATTAAAAGTTCACGTTGTTTGCATTTTAGAGAAATAATTGAAAAAAAAAAACATTTTTCAGAATAAACGTGTAAACGATTTCTTTTTTACGTTACCGAATAATAAAATTTGTCTGAAAAATTGAGAAAAGTTGTCCATTCTTTTCAAGTAATATTCGAGCGATTTTTTTCGAAGAGGCCCAGTTGATCTGCAGGTCGTGAATTAGCGTAGTCATGGATACCAAAATAACTAAGTACCTGTATTGATCTTTCATTCTTCGTCATAATTTCCGATTTGCCGGTTAATTGAAGTCAGAAAAAAATATTGGGAACAGTAGTATTGAAAAATGGATCAGGAAATGGGCGGAAAGGGTGAAATTCGAGAAGACGTAATTGATCGTATATCGCCTGACCAGAAATTAACGGAGGAAGAATTTCAGAATTTCATGCAACGAGTAACTGAAGTCGGTGAGTGGCGAATTATCAATTAAAATGTAGTGCAAAAAGAACACCTTAAAATCCCTGCATTCATTTATTACCATGGTCTGTAAATAACTACAGAAAAAATCGTGAAGAAATTGGCCTCGGACGACGTGGACGAACAAGAAAAAGGAAAAATTCTCGCCGATAAAATATTGGAGGGAAATTCCAATCGAGAATTTTCGGAATTCGGTGAAATTCGAATAAAAAATGAACGGACGTTAATAAACAAAGTGTCGAAAACGGAGGACGATCCAAATAAAATGTCTCAAGGTAAAATAATAATCATTTCTCGTCAAACTTGAAATAAGTCTTTCGAATGTTGAAAAAATTGACGACTTTGTCCTATAAATCAGAATCGTTTATGCGAAGTATTGAAAAAGACGCGAAGGAACGTGCTGAAGATCGTAAAAGAAGAAACGAGCGAGCCGAAACATACAAAAGAATTGCAAACGGTGCTTTTGGTCTCAAAGAGTACGAAAAAGCGATAACATATTACAGCAAAGCGGTGGAACAGCGCAAAGACTCGGCTTTGCTATGGAACAATCGAGCATTGTCGTACATGCGTTTGGGTCTTTACGAGACTGCCCTCAGTGACCTTGAGTGGGCTTTAAAGGTCAATGATTCCAACATCAAAGCACTTTTGAACAGCGCCAAATGCCACTCCAAATTATCCAACGAAACCAAACGTGACGAGTTTCTAGAACTTGCTCGTCAACGAAATCCACGCTTCACGAACTACATTAATGGTGAAACGAAAATTTTCATTTCAACTTTTATCAAAAAAATAAACTCATTTTTACGGTAGTTATATTTTATTATGATTTGTCATCGATGAATTAAACGAAGTTTAAAGAAATATCATTAATTATTTTTTACAGATTTCGAAAAAGAGTTGAAAAGCGATTGCGATTTCAAAGAAACACAAAATTTAAATACCATGATCGATTAAGTAATTGAATTTGTCAACGAACGACGATAACAAAATCAACGAATTTCGTTGGTGACAATTCTATACGTGATAAACGTGCGTATTTGAAAAAAGAAAACGATTCTTCAACTGTTCAATAACTCCACTATTTTTTTTGGTACTTTTTGGCCGTTCGGTCAAGGAATATCGATGGGAGTAGCATATTTTTCTTTCATTTCGGACAGTGATCTCGGCTCGTGGAGAACTACTGTGCATTCTATTCCCTGAAATGGTCAAGTAAAGAAATTAGACCTTGAAATAAAAGAAATTAAAAAACTCAATGTTTTCATTTATTTTTAAAACCGACCTGCATTCTCGCGGCTCTAACAAATCCCTCATTGGCTGAGATTGTTATGCTCTTTGTGCTTTCTCCCGTTGCGAAAACCAATCGAGAACGATTTTTTATTTTTCCACCGAGGCATAATCTCTCGATAATTCTTCCGTGTTTAGCATCCTCGACGATTTTGATTTTTTTCTCAAGTTCTTTGGATCTAGCTATTTCGTGCGGACCTCCAATTATATCGACAATGTCTACAAAATTTTTGTACGCCGTTTCGCACACTAAAAGCTCTTTGTCTTGGAACAATTTGTCGAGAAGAGGTTTTACTGGTCTGTTCCTTTCCCATTCAGCTTGGCCGGTTAATAAAGGCTCACGATAAACGAAATTCGCGTGTCCGTTTGTCATATTGCTCACGTAAGCTAAGAGCGTAGAAACGTCCAGGTTTAGGGTTTTTATGTCTTTCGAATCAATTTCTGAGCTCAGAGTCTGTAAATCCAATGGCACAATCTTGTCAGCCTGGCTCACAGCATCCTTGTCCTGTTGTAATTCTTCCTTCACTTCTGATTCCTTCATGGACGTCCCTAACTCCAGAACGAGGAAAAACTATCAGAATTACCACTAGTAAACGTTTCTAAATAGAAGAAAATAATAAAACCCTCAATCTGTGGTTTATTTGATAATCAAAACGAGAAAAAAAGACTAGTTTCTATTTTTCAATTATAATTGTGCAATTTATTGAACTATAGGAATTGATTGATTAATTTTGTAATTCAAATTTACCGATTAAGCCCTTATCACATTCCTCGCTCGTTACAATTTTTCCTTCGACAAAAATACCCAAATTTTCGAGTTTACTAGCCAGCAGCATCTCCACACCACAGGCAAAGTAAAATACAATTTCTGGAGTTTGATAACGGTGAGGATGAATCTCGGCACATTTTTTATAAGCTTCAGCCTGGTCAATAACTGATTTTTGACCATATTCCCCATTTCCTAAAGATATGAGCGTCAACGCTCTGGCGTTTCTTGCTATGACTTTGATCCACGCTGCTCCTGACTTACAAACAATGTCAACTTCCAGTCGTTCGTTATCCTTGTCTTTGAAAGGTCGCATAACACATATTGGCTCTTTGGACGCAAATAAACAATCCACCATTGCTGTTAGATGAATCAAATTTGTACTTTGCAGATATTCTTTTTTCACGACCCCCGTTGATCGAACCTTCGCAATTAATGATTCAAAGGATAATCATTAATAATTATTGTACTCATTAATGAATGTAGATATTATTATTAATCATCGCAATTTATTAAGCTCTGAGCAAGATAAATAGAATATGCGGGCATATGTGTATAATGACGAACCTTAACCAAAAATCGAATTTCTTGATTGATTTTTCTCACAAGTTTATCGACGCCTTCCACTTTGCCCTGCATAATTTTTAGTCGTTCAACAAGTTTTTTCCCATCACGAATTTTTTCATCCAAGCATTCGATCAAATCTTCGTCCCTAACCTCCATTGCAATGTTTAATTGGTTATGATGAAACGTGCAATCGAACAAAAACTGTCACTGTAGTTTATAGCTTTGATTATTATTGACAAAAATTCGAAACAGGTCGCAATGGCAAATAACCTGACAGACACATTTTGGTAAACGCAAAAATAAAAGTCGTTGGACAAGAGTTGAAGTAACAGGAGGGTAGGATAATCGAAACTGCGTACTCTGTTGGTCGTAAAATATAATTTTGTATTTTCGGTGGATAAACAATCGACTTCTGAAAATAGAATCCGAGCAAAATACTTTTTTAACAGTCGGAATGTGGTTCCTGATATACCATTGAATTTTGACAAAAATTCATTCCACAGAGAGTTGGCCAAACTTTGGAAATATTACCAGTTATATTAACTTAAATAGCAAATACAATCAATTATTATATGGGCATTCTCATGCATTGGGTGAATCCAATTCAACTCGACCATAGGATTGCAGAAGCAACAGTTGCTGCTCTCGGATGAAAATAATGACGAATTTGTGCCGGATTGCCAGAGAATAATCAAACCTTCAACGAAATACGACCAACTAATTGGGCTTGATTCATCGTTCCTGAATCAACTTTTTCCCTTATTTTTCAACTTCGCAACAATGAAAATATTAAATGCATTTTTTTAGGACTCGCAGATGTTTTCGTTCAAAAATTTTCACATGTCAATAAAATAATCATTTTTATTAATATTCCAAAACAATATGATTTACATTGTTGTTCCGAAATCATTTGGATTTGTTTCTTTATCTAGTATTGTACGATTTGCTACTTTTGGCTGTAAAATTTTCCTTGTTCAGGTGAATGGGATGCAGGAGAGATCAAAAAAATAAAAAAGAAGGGCGCGAGTAGGGGGCGCGCAGGGCAGTACGAAACACACACAACACACATTGCACACACACATACACACAGATGGTTGAAGAGCATCGTCGTCGTATCACTCGCATTACGTGGGAAACAACATGCGAATCGATCGATAACACACCAACTAGACGGCATGACCTGGAAGGGGATTCGTTTTTTTCTTGTACATGGGACAAGGGCGCGTAGTGGGTGCGATGGTGGTGGAGATATTAAACGTTGAATTTAACGTGTGCGAGAGTAACACATCGTAAAAAAGGATGCTAGAATATATGAGTTCTATCACCGGGTGTGCGCGTCTCTATGATCACACGGTCATCAAAAACATCCCTTCGAACAAAACATTGACAATTAATAACTTCAATAAAGTGCAATTGTTATAAAAACGCAAGTGTTTTTGATTTTCGTTTTATGTTTTGTGTGTTGTTGTTTTTTTTTTTTTTTCATTGAAACTCGTATAATGTAGTTATGCCGAAAAAAAGTGGGAGAAATTTGAGAGAATCGCGAATTGGGAAGAGGCTCGATGCTTGCAAAATCCCGAGTTCGGAAGTGATTGTTAAACAATTTCGTAGCATTCATGTGAATGTCAAAAACGCGAAACGATGGTTCGTGCTCAAAAAACGTTTGGCTCTCGTTACAGATGATGAACTCGTTGCTTATCTTCTCGATCTTGCCGAACCTATCATCAGGTATGTTAGTCCACACATGTCTGCTCTTATTTTCGTCTTTTTTCACAAAAATCTTGTTGCAAATTCGTGTTCGTGTATGTGTTTGTGTGGTGTCGTGTGTGGTAAAGTTCGAGGATTTTTAGACGACGGAATTATTGTTATTATGACCGCATGGCAAAACTGTCAACGCTTTTCTAGGGTAAAGTGGGGGAATCGATAAATCCATAGCCCGCGAAAATTAGATCGATTTTTGATTATATATTTCAACATTTTTCTGATTCTCAGTCAATTCCATCTTTGTTACAATTTGTCTTATAATTGGCGGCCATATAATTTGTATTTCTTATTGATTATGTCATTCAGTTTTCCTAATTGCAATTTCAAATCCTTAATTTATGCTGTTTCGAAAAGAATGTTGCTTGTCATTAAATTAATTTTATTTGTATTTTCAATTTGAACACAACGAGAGTAACTAAATTGTCTATTTCTGCTGTCAAATAACAAGCAGATGTAGTTTCTTATCAACAATTTTTGGTTAATTAACAATTACAATTTTATACCGTAATAAATTGAGTAATTTAAATGATTGTGGAATTCGTATAAAATTAAGTATGATTATCTAATTGAGTTCTTGTTATTCTTTAGTCATGAAAGAGTTTTTTTCAAGAATTTATTGTTTAAATATTATTTTCAATTTTTTTTAATGATGATTGAATTATACGAGTTGAAAGATTGATTTGAAAATAATGGAAAGAGGGATGTCAATGAAAAAAAAAATGAGAACAGAAAATGTTATGTTTACGCCTGTTAAAAATAATTGAGAAAAAACATTTGTTCTGGTTTGTCCGAGTAGTTTGTGAACAGGAGGAGGCTAAAAAAATCTTTGTATCAACAGGCGAGATGGAAAATGTTCAAGGCCAGGAGACTGGAAGACAGATCAGGACAAAGAGAATGATTTGGAGGTCATTAAAATCGAGGAGAAAGATCTCAACACGGAGGAGCCATTGCGTCGAAGTCCACGAAAGCAAAGTATTGTTACAGTGGTACCGAGCGAGTCAGTCATTGTTGAAACGCCTGAGTATGCGAAAGGGCAACAGGCAAAAATACCAGAAGCGATTGAGCCTGAGAAACGAGAGGGTCACGTGGAGAAACGACGTTCTAAAATAAAGCACCATCACAAAACGAAAGAGAAACATCACAGGGAAAAGCGTGCAAGGAGAAAACATTCCAAGAATAACAATAACGAGGAGGAGCAAAATTCTTCGAACAACTGCGAGGAAAGAGGAATTTTATCGCGAGTAAACGTCGAGGTTCACGGGTCCGATGTTTTGTTAAATAATCGCGATATATCGGTATCGCCAGTGCCGAAAATAATTGTCGAGCGATTATCGTTGGAAGAAAAATCGCCAATAATAGTATCCCCCACGAACGAGGATAAAAAAAATCCTTTATTAGCGGAAAATTTGAACAAAAACAGAAGAAACGTGTTTGAGGCTGAAGACGAGAAAACAGCAATTAATGATAAGCTTGAGAGAAACATTGACTCTGAAAAAACGTCAGATTCACAATCGAACGAGTGTCAGAATTCGCTCGAAGTACAAAACGATTTTGGGGTTGTGGAAACAACGAGAAACGATGTTTACAAGAATGACCTCAATGACGAGGGATTCGAGACGAGAAATGATAATGGTGAGATCATTGAAGAAGAAAAAATTGTCAACACGAGTAAAAAATCGATGGACGAGAAAAGAGGAAAGAAAAAGAGGAAGCACAACAAGCATGAATCGTCGTCAAAGAAAGAGGAAGAAACAGTGAGAACGGAAGAAACAATTTCGGGAAAAAACAACGAGATTGTACACAAGCGTCGTAAAAAAAAGCACAAACGAGACTCTTCGTCGATCGCTCATAGGACGAAGAAATTTCACGATGTACGTAAAGCTCCACAGGATGGTTTGGTGGAAAAACCTGTGATCGAAAATGCGGAAATAGTCGATGAAACGATACCGGATGATGTAAGCGCCGACGATCCGATAGTCGAAACGAGCGTTGTCAAAGCTCCTCTGGAAAATGAAACGACTGGAGAAATTCCTGAACCTCAGAGACTCGCGATAAAGATTAAGTTGTGTCAGGATTGTAACGATCGTCATATCAAGGATTCTTGTCCCTTGATTTCCACGGATATTCATTTCAAGGATAGTATCAGTTACGAATCGTGGTTGAAAAAATACAGCAGCAATCACGAAGTCACGAAAGCACTCAACACCAAAGATCCTATTTCTGAAGGTTACCCCGTGAACAACGATGATAATTACGAATCCGATGAAGAAAGCGGCCCGAATACGGAACAAGGCAAGAACAAAACGAAAGTCGAAGCCGAGGACAAACAATTGCACGTTAATGACGATCGGCCATTGTATTCGAGAGAATCGTTGCCCGATTGTTTCGAAATAAAACTAACGATCCCCGAACATGGGGCTGGAATATTTACGTTAAATCCTTTACCCATTTACGCGAAATTCGGTCCTCTGGTTGGCGATCCTATCAAAGAAATGGATATTCCGGACGATTTTTCCATGCGACATCTTTGGGAGGTAAACGGAATTGATTTTTAGTCGGTATATTGTGTAATTTCCAAAATTTTCATAAGTCTCGTTATTGGAAATGGAACGTGTAGGAGGAATAAATGTGAAAATAATTCGTATTTCCAAAGCCCATGAATTATAAAGCCCATGGAAATAGAATAAAAAAAAAACTGATTGTTGTTATTATGATTTTTGTTTTCTCCACTTTGCAGGTAGACAACGACGGTAAAACATCGTACATAAGCACGACAAATCCATTAAAAAGTAATTGGGTACGTTACGTGAGACCCGCCGATACCAAAGAGGATAGAAACGTGACGGTTATGACGAAAAATGGTGAATTGTATCTCGTGACAACGCAGAATATCGCGAAAGGCACGGAGTTGATGTATTGGGCCGATTCACAATCCTCAGCGTGGACAAGAAAAAATAAAATCGACAAAACCAGTGAGCCTCAAATTAATCTACTACTTTCGTTCTGATCAAAAACGCGAACCCCTTAAAAAAATCATGGGACTACCAATAAAATTATCTCTCAACCGTAAGTGTAAGAATAATATTTTGATTTTATTCATTCGCAGATTGTGGAGGATGTAATTTGAATTTCACTCATTCGATGTATTATCGTCTTCACTGTTGCATCTTCCATGACACGAGATACAGTTTGACCATAAGAAAGTATCATTGCAAGGTATATTCACGATTAACTAGTCAAACACTTTCTAACAAAATGCTGTATATTAATTGTTTATTAAACCACCAAAAACATGCAAATGATGATAAAATTTGCTTAATAAAGGTTTGCGGCGCTGCGGTACTGGGAAAAGATAATATAATGAAACATGCGGCGGATTTGCACGGTGGACGTGGTGCATACCAGTGTCAATATTGTCGGAAATTCTTTCTTCGTTTGAATTATCTTGAAATGCATCGAACATACGGATGCTCGCAAAATCCTCAACGTTCGAGACCTTTGTGTGATTTTTGTGGACGCAAATTTTGCCAGCCTCAGAAGTTGAAAGTACATATTAAAAGAATGCACAGTGGTGGGTTGCCGATGACTTCGTTGCAATTTTTTTTTTTTCAATTCAAAAATAATTGGAATGTTATGAGGTATTAACGAGCTAAAACGAATAAAAACAAATTCCTTCAGATATGTCGGAGGTACTACGAGAATTTCAGTGCAAAATGTGTCTGAAACTTCTCGGTTCGAGAGCGGCTCTTCAACGTCACATGAAGGAAGTACATCATAAGGACGTTGTTGGCGCCGCAACGTGCGACCGTTGCGGCAAAATGTTTCAAAACAAAAGCAACCTGAAGATTCACATGCTCACACACAGCGGCGTCAAACCTTTCAAGTATAAATACAATTCAAAATTCTAATTACAGAAAAACGCACACTCACAATTGTCAAATGAAATTCGTAAAAAAAAGTACAGATTTGCAATTCAAACGGAAGTAATGGAAACTAAGAAATTATCGTGACAGCAATAGAAATGGAAGGGAATCCAAAAACTTCAGTGGCTTCTACTACGCACAATTGGGTTTTTATACAAAGAAATGAAATATCCCATATTATACAAGAAATTTGGTTTCAAATTCATGAAATTTTACATTTGTTTCATACAAAAATCACTGAAAATGCAAACTTGTCGCCCGATTGCTGTAGCAGTAATTTTTCGGTTTTAATTGCCTCTGTGCCTTCATACAGAAATATTTAACTTTCAATACGAAGTTTTGTCTCAAAACTTTATGATAGATTATTCGACCTGCTCGAGTAACTGCAGTTATAATGAAAAAAAAAAACATAAATTGCATAAAAAACTGTCCAACTTATTCACAGATGTAAAGAAACCGATTGCAAGGCAGCGTTCACTACGAAGCAGTGTTTGCAATTTCATTACAAAAAAGTACATGGACTGAGTGAGGATATGATGCCAAAAATTGAAAGATCAGTGGCGTATACGTTCGACGCGTACAGCGGTGGTTTGGTGGAGGGTGTTGATCAGCAGAAACCGCAGAGATCCGAGAGAAGAACGTCACAGGTTTGTGAATCTCGAATAATTTATTGTGATGACATTCAAAAAAAGATTCTGGTGCGATGATTGGTGATTTTGGTTTGCTTATTATTGATTATTATTTCAGCAGGAAAACAGCAACAGCGTGATGTCATTGGAGGATTGTAGTTCGGAGCACAGTTCGAGGGCGGACGTGTCGATAAATTCGTTTCCGCCGACGATCAGTGAATTCGAAGGCAGCGTAGTCAGTACACCGCGATATAACTTGGATCGTTATATATTAGACCGGGAAGAGCAGGAAAGCGATTTACAGGAACGAGAGTTACAAGAGCCTGGTTTGCAGGATTGTGAGATGATCGAACATGGTCAATTGCAAGAAAGAGAAATGCAGCAACAGCGTGAGATACAAGAGCATGGGATGGAGGAGCGAGATATGCAAGAGGACGAGATGGAAGAGAGAGAAATGGGAGGAGATCGAGATTTGGAAGAGCGCGAAATGGAAGAGCGTGAAATGCGAGAATCATCGCCGTCCCCAATTCCACCACATTCTCATCAAGATCTTCAAATATCTGGTACCGAGTCGTCTCTGGAGAATGAGCGACCAGCGGGTGAAGTAGATTTTTACGGATCACGATTACAGAGTAAAGGCAGTAAAAAGTGGATGGGACAGTTCAGCAATTTGAACGAAGCTGAGATAGTGACGCAGCATCACAACGAGGGAACAAGATCATCGGATATTTATGAGTTCAACGAGGCGAGCATAAAGAAAAACGAGGATAGAAACGAAGTAGTTACGACGAGTGATAGTTTGATGAACAGCGCGAAACTGGGACTGCACATTTACCGGAGGCCGGAAAGCACAAACGCGAGTTTGCTCGTCGAAGCGGCTCTGGACGCGGCAGAGCGGGATATCGGAGCGGTAACGAGTCCGATAATCGATGAGAACGATCGTGACACCAGTATATACGGGCTTTCGAGTCAACTGGACAGACAGACCGAAGGCCATTTGGATCCCTACATCCAGCAACAGGAGGAATTAATGTCGCCTGCTTCGATGAACCAAGATAATCGCAAAACACCCAATTCTCACGTGCACATTGATTATCATATTCATCGTACGGTTGAATACATTAATTCTGCAAGGGCGCACAGTATAGAGCAGTATTTGCCGCAGGACGATTTGCCGCGCGTCGGATCGCCAAGTGGTGCCTACAACATTCACATGCAGCAGGACGATCTCGTATCGCCCTCGGCAACCCCCAATCAAAATCGTTATCAAGATATTAACCATCACCATCATCATCAGCAACAGCAACACCATCAACACCACCAACATCAACATCAACATCATCATCACCATCATCATCAAGTACCGAGCGATAATTTGTCCAGCGACGAGGGTGACTCCGTTGCCCAAAATTTGAGTATATCAGTTAAAGAAAAATCCCTACAATTGGATCTCTCGACTTCCTACAAATACGAACAATTGGATAATGAATTTTCGCGAGACAGAACTAATTTCGAACCTCTGGTACTTAGCAACGGCGAACTCCAGGGATTGGATATGTCAGCTCGAGGATTTCATCATTCTCTTGGATCCCAAATAACCAATACTCGTTATCATCACCATTTGTATGAAATAACCGAGAGGCAGAGCGTAGATCTTAGTCGGAATACCGGATATTCCATCTCACCACCGCCCACAGCTCCACCACCACCGCCATATCCTCATAGTGACGTTCTAAGGATCGTAAGCTTGGATCTTACGCCCGGACACAGCGTGGATCTAAGTCTCTCGAGATCTCATCATTTACACTCAACCGCAAGCAGAATTATCACCAGCAGTCCTCAACCCTCAGGCTCTTCACACGTCGTACCTGACACTGTCGACGGAAGAATTTTATCCTCACCACCTCCTCCACCACCGCCACCACCACCCCCGCCGCCTTCGATCACTGGATACAACGCTAATTATCCAGTCAGCCCAGCTGCTTATCATCCACCACGACCTGGCTATCATCATTATTCCGGATATTACTAAATACCTCCATCAACACATTCTACAAACTTTTCTCCAAGTATTTGAGTCCATGGAACTCAAATTTCAAAAATAATCCACTACAAATTCTTAATACCGATTGAGCAGCTCATCACATTCTTCAAAGACTTAAAACCACATTCAAAACTGATATATCTTCGAAAACGGTCGTTTATAAATTTTAATATACTGCGACTGGACGTTTCGTGGATCGATCGTGTATTAAAAAAACGATAATACGATACAGATTTATGTGAACGTAAATAATTATTTCTTCAAAACGGTTGATCGTACCAAAAAAATTTGAGACTTGGCACATTTTTCTAAGATTCACTTCAAGTTTGAATAAATTTCATTTCGATCGGTCGAACCTTCTATTAAAATATAAACTTCGGAATTTTCAAGTGTGCTCGTTCCGGAATGAACGATCACTAGCAAATCAAATGATTTAAGAGATATTCGGTTTTCGTTAAAAAAAATGCACAAATCGAACGATACATTAATCAAACGCAATAACGGAACGATACAATTTTTCAATGCATCAAATAATTTAGTTGTAATATCCCGTCGTCTTGAAATAGGTGAATTTTTTCTACTTCATTTTCGCAGTAATGTAATGCTAGATTTAAGAGTCTCTCGTATTTCACTAGTACACCGAATACGAATATTCGTGATAATTGCGTTTGAGAAAATTGTTGTTCAGAATTCAGGGTATATATTCTTGTATAAGAAACTCGCAATTTCTTCGTAGCGAATAGATACATTATTTTAACGAAGAGATATAACAAAAAAAAAAAAAGCAACCACACATTCACCGGCATAGGCGTGGATCGCGTGTCAATCGATTGATCATATTTAATGACCAATTAATCGATTGTCAATGCCTAAAAGTCACTGCAAGTGAGTCGTCTAGTCATTATATCTCATAACGCTTTTTGTTTCCTAATTGTAGTCTCTCGAATATTGAAAATACTCGTTTTGTGGATAAATTACACAAACATTCATGCCAATCGTTTTATTCCATAAAATTTTCAGTACTTAGCGGTTTACGAAAAATCTCATAAAATTCATCCAACTGTATAATCAACGACATGTTCCCAAGAACAAAATAGTTTACACAAAAATCAGTAAATTTGTTTCGTCGTATGAAATGAATTTCTTGATTCTCTAAAATTCTTTTGAATTTCTTTGGCTCTTTTATCTTTTCTTTGAAATCATGACTCTCGATTTCTTCTGACAGTATTCATTGAAATAATCAGAATACTCTGTTTAAGCAATAAGTTAATATCTTTTTAGAATTTGAATTATTGAAAATTAATATATTTGTAAAGTTTCAAAAAAGACGGTAAATTTTTTTTCGATCATTGGCAAATAACTCAGTTTTGAAATTCTAATTTAATAAAATTTTGGCTCAGAAATGTGTGTAATTCATCGTTGATCAAAAGAAAGAGAGATAAAAATGTAATGTTATTTGAAATGAAAAATGAAAAGTTTATGTTAATGTATAGCTGCGAGTACATCCAATGTTTTCCTCGAGTAGTCTTAATTATAAATTTTTAGTAATACTGAAGAATGTCATCAGTGCCATACAATAATTGTGCGATTTATAATTTTGTAATACATTTGTTTTTATTTTTTACGTAGTAATTTCGTGAAACAGATAAAAACAAGCGAAAAAAAAATTCGAAAAGCATAATTTACAGACAAAATCGAGGATGAAAACATGAAAATATTAAAAGCTTAGTATTGTTTAAAAAATATATTTATATAGATATATGAAATATAATTTATTTTTAATTCTCAAAATTAGCCCGTGTATTCTTCGTAATTTTGAAATTAGATTAAAAGTATTGTATATTAGTCAAGCTAAAGCGAGATTCCGTTGAAAACTAAAAAATCTTCCGACATTGAATGCTGGAAAAATTTTATTTGCCACAAAAAATCACGTACAACGTAAGGTTTCGTAATGCAAAATTATAAATAATTTATCGATAACCAAAGATCTAGATTGAAAATAGAAAAGAGAAAAGGAAAAATAATAAAACGAGATAAATTGTTAATCCCGTGCCAAAATGTACGAAGGAAGGAGTCCATGTTTCAACCCCTGTATCGACACCCAATATTCGAAACGTCTTTTGAAACATCGTATTGATATATATTTGTCAATTGTTGTGAAATTAAGGGGATAATTTTTATTTTTCAATACGAAGTAGTATTACGAGTGTACATATATATATTATATATCTCGAGTCATCTGAAGTAATAATAATTATAATAATGATAATATTATTATAACAACAGTAACGATAACAAAAGTTGTATTCCATTAATCGATTATTGCGATAATAAAAGTGTAGAATTTAGAATATTATATCCAAGATTTAAAACAATGCGTCGTTATATGTTTCATTTTATTTGTGTTTTTTCATCGAAAACATCAAGGTGATCATGCTGCAGTTACACGAGCGCAAGAGAGATAACGGAAAAGTAGAAACACGTTGTTTTCGCACTTTTTGACATTTCGAGAAAATGAAAGATCGACATTGTTCTCTGACGATGAGAGAACGGACGTGTAATCCATATTTTCGTTATAACATCAAACTTCGAAAGAAAACACGTGCAGTAGGATTTTTACCGACTAAACGACTTGTCAGCACTGTTTGGACCAGCCGATCAGCCGGTAGGAGCCACCGATGCGATTCACTAACATAAACATAGCATACTCACTAACGTAAAAGAACGACCGAGATACGCAGGTAGCTAAGTACGATTAGTATGCCACAACATGCTGTAAGATGACCCGATTCTAGCATTTTGGGTTCTTTCGAACATCTGCTTTGGTTATCTGGGTTGTAAAATTAAAAAAAAAAACATCCCGTATCGACATTTTCATTACGCCTTCTTACATGTAAAAGGATTGGCTTTTAATTGGTTTGAAAACAATTTTTTTTCTTATTACAGCAAATCTCGCCAGTGTTTTTCTAAATTTAAAGTTTTCTGGTTTCGACTTTTAATTGAAATGTAATTTTCGAGAGATTAAATAATTTTTTACTCCGAAAAAAATGCGAAAACGTACATATTCCTTTCTTAGAATTTTCTCGAGATGCACCCTCGCGACCGTTTTGTGAAAGAAAACAGGCGCCCTTTTCTTCTCATAGAAGAATTTCGTGAACCAATGACAGCCTGTTCATTTCATTGATAGCTATGAGACGAGGTGTTTTATTGGAACGGTTTTTGGCGTCGTTTTAAAAACCGCGTCATCGCGGCCAATCCACGCTCTCAATAAGATGGCCGTAGCGTTGTTTGCAATCGTGTCCGCCATATTGTAACGAGTAGAGCGCGGGTCATCAGCGCGTGTATGGGCTTTTCGTAAAGCAAAATATATTAACAGTGAAAATATATACAGAGCACTTTAGTGAAAGTTTATTTATATATAGATATTAATTTGGCAAATGATGGATCCTGCAAAGTTGAAAGTCGTCGAGCTTAGAGCCGAACTTTCGAAGCGTGGCTTGGACACGAAGGGCAACAAACCCGTTCTCGTCGAACGTCTCAGAAAGGCTTTGGAAGAAGGCACCGAAGACAGTAAGTTTGGTTTCTCTATCATCAACAAACACTACATTTTATTAGCTGCTCTTCATCTGTTTTAACCTGCCTCAAAAATCAGATCAACCATGATCAATTATCTCGCTTAAACTTTCGAACTTTGCTCTCGGTTTCGCTACGACCATTTCTCGTCGATGTTTACGAACGAAAATTTACGAAAAAAAGATCTTCGCGATAAGGTCGATTCTCTCGTATCATTTGGCTATCACACTTGTTCGCACTATTGTTTTTTTATTCTCTCACTTGTCTTGCATCGTCTTATCAACTCATCATGATTCTCTGACGCGACTAACCTTCGAAATATTCCGAATACCTCAAACACCGAGATGCTTGTTTGTTTATACGTGCATGTATATACATATATATTTGTTTCTAGATCGATGTATACACTTTTAGTGATTGTGTCTTGTCCTGAAACTCCGAACATCTCGATCGGATGTCAACATTTTAATGAAAAAAAGTATTCATAAGCGCTGTCAAAATCCATTTTATCAATTTCAGAACTAACCATGGCTTGATACAGTTACTAACCTGATGTTAACGACGAAAGAAAATATTTTTGGATTTCTGATTCTTCGCAGACACAAGTGGACATTTGTTATCATTTTAATCTTTCCTACTTTTCAATGTATATTCCAATGTACTCTAAAGGCTCCAAATATGAGTGCTACATTTTTTTCATTTTTTTTCATTTTGTCAAATTAGAGAAATGAGTCAGTAAAAGTAAGCGTACTGACCAAGGGATAATTCGTAGTAAAATTTAGTTTGTTGCTAATGATTTCTTCTACAAGTTTTGTTATAATTTGAGAGCTTTGCTCCAGATAATCATTCAAACATTCATACTCCTTTTTCTCGAAGACGATACACCAAGCTTTTTGTAATCCCAATAACGCACGACGATCATTTTTGAAAACAGATTTTTGAGATAGGATTAAATCAAAATGTTGTGTCCCTATAACGATTGGCCAAAATCTTATATAAGAAGAGAATTCGTAAACTTGAAGGAACTCTCACATATTTAGTTTGGTTGATAGTAATAATGTTTTTGGAATATTTTTAACTCCTACATGCACTTTTATTAATCAGATGTTGGAGGAGAAATTGCTGAGGTCATTTCGGCTGACGATAACTCTGCGGAAACGGCGCACAAAAATGCGAGAGAAAAGACTCCTGAGCCTGTTGCTGCCAACAAAACTCCAGGAAGATCGTCAAGAAGTGGTTCTGGGACGACACCGACCAAAGCTACACCTGCCAGGATAAATCCAAAAATCGTATTGACGCCGATTCCTGAAAAGCAATCGTCGCCTGCAAAGTCACCAATTCCTGAGAAACAAACAACACCAACGAAATCTCCGATTGTCGAGACGCAAGTTACGCCAACCAAATCTCCAGTTCTTGAGGCACAAATAACGCCAACCAAATCACCGACGATCGAGAAACAAATGACTCCGACAAAGTCACCAACAGTCGAGAAACAAATGACTCCGACAAAGTCACCAACAGTCGAGAAACAAATGACTCCGACAAAGTCACCAACTGTTGAGAAACAAATGACTCCGACAAAGTCACCTGGCCTCGATAAAGAAGTGACCCCAACCAAGTCACCGGCACTGGAGAAGCAAGTGACCCCAGCTAAGTCACCGATAACTGAGAAACAAACAACACCAATAAAATCGCCGATCGAAGAAAAACAGTTAACACCATCAAAAACACCAGATGTGGAAAAACCAACAACGCCGTTGAAATCTCAAATGGCCGAAGAACCTGAAATTTCCAGTGAAACGATAACCGAGGAGAAGGAAAAACAAGAAGAAGTGATTGAGGCTGTGGGTGAATCAGTTTGGGAACCGGCGAACAATGAAGTAAGAGAACAGGCTGTTCCACAAGTTACTGATGAATTAATAAAAACACCTGAACAAGAAGTCGTACCACCAAAGCAACAGGTTGAAGAAAACGTCTCTTTGGAACAAGAAAACAAAGCTGAAGTTCCAAGCTACAAAGGAGAAGAGGAAGAAAGTTCACACGAATCTCAATCACAAGAAAATGTGATTCTGACAAATGAGAAAGTAGTAGAGGATGATGATAAAGTACTAGCGGAAGAGCAGTCCTCCATGGAAGGTAAAAATTCCATTAGCCAAGAAGAAAGTACGGCAGACAATGAAGCAATGGAAACTGATAATGGTAATGAAGATTCTTCTCAACCGATGGACGCTAAACTGGAAGTCGAGGATCACGAAAATATCGTGGAAACAGAGAAAAACGCAACGACCGAAAATTCTTCGAGTCGAATAGATGAACCCGAGACTAAAGTGGATGTTTCAGTGAAAGAAGAAGTTGATGTTAAGCCCAACATAGATAACACTTTACAAGCAGATGACCAGGTAAAGTTTCATTTTACGTTGATCAATTTTTCTCCTCTAAAAACTTCATTGAATCAGTATTTCTAAACTCCGCAACTGAATAAACCTCTAGAAAAATACAGCTATCTTCGAAACTTCACAAACACCGATTTTTAATAATAATTAATCTGAAAGTTATTAACCAATAGTTTAAGCACAATATTGTCCGACAAATGATTGGTTGATTTTTTCTTTTCGTCGACCGGAACGCGCTCTAAAGGCATTAGAGTTTGTGTAATTTTCCCTTAACGAATTTCCCGACGAATAACAGCAGTTTATTCATTTTCGTTCGCATCTGTTTTCAGTCGCAGGACGTAGAAATGAAGAATGTAAAAGTTGAAGAAGAAGAAGATTCAGAACGTGATTCGAAAGATCATGACAGAAGAGATCGCAAAGATCGTAAGAGAAAAAGATCACCGAGCCCGCAAGAGGAAAAGGCAAAATCTCCTCAGCCGAGTCGTGCCCTCGACGAGCCTGCACTTAACGAGACAGATGTGGTATTATCATGGTGTAAGTTTTTTTTTTCGAATTCTCGTAGAAGGTTTGCGTTAAGGCGCTTTTTTGGTCGTTCAGTCGGTAAAACCCTATCGAGTTTTTGAAAAGAATAAAAGTTCGAAATATTCGCATTTTGTTGTCTGAACTGAATTCTATTTTCCTGCTATTGCTCCAGTCAAGCAACTGATAGTGCGCCTCGAACATGCGAATCTAAAACTGCGTATTTTCCAAAAGAAATCATATTCAAATCAATAACACTTTGTCAAACTTCGGAATAGAATTTTGCATCCATTTTTATTCCATTGTTTCTGTTTGTTCATTTGAAATTTAAAAAACAAATCGGTTGTTTACAAAACGAATCGCTAATGGTTGGAACTTCTAATGAAATACGATGAAAAATATTTCTCAACAGACGATTCAGATTTGAATCTGGTGATCAACAAGGAAAGCTTTTTGTCTGCAACGGCAATGCATAACGGAGGATTTGGCTACATATGGGCGGGTGCACGAGCGTCTTACGGTTTCACTGAAGGAAAGGTTTATTACGAGGCGAAAATAACCGAGTACTGCGAAGTGGATTTGGAGGATGAACAATCGCCGCACGTGCTCAGAGTTGGTTGGTCGGTGCAAGGAACGTCGATGCAATTGGGCGAGGAGCCATTGACGTATGGTTTTGGCGGAACTGGCAAAATCTCAACAGGCAACAGATTTTCCGACTACGGTATACCTTTCGGAAAAGATGATGTGATCGGTTGTTATCTCAATTTCACTGACAGTAACGACGTCGTTATGTCGTACACGATTAATGGCAAAGACATGGGACCTGCGTTCACGGTGTCGAAAAGCGTTCTAGAAGGAAAACCCCTTTATCCTCATATATTGACGAAAAACTGCACTTTCGTTTGTAACTTTGGTCAAGAAAAGCCGTGGTGCGAAGAAATTCTCGAAGGTTACGTGCCAGTTGGTTCGGTGGATTTGAAAAATCGTGTTCTCGGACCTTGTCGACCGGAAAAAACCGAACAATGTGAAATAATTATGATGTGTGGTTTACCCGCCGCTGGAAAGACTGTATGGGCAACTAAATACGCCGCGAATCACCCCGAAAAAATGTTCAATATTTTGGGGACGAACAACCTCATTGAAAAAATGAAAGTAAGTCTGTTTCGTTGAAAAACTTAACAATCTTTCGTTCGTTCACTTGTACAAAGTTCATTTTGTAACCAACAACGTTTCAACAGGTTATCGGTTTGCCACGAAGACGGAATTACCATGGGCGATGGGATGCCCTTATAGAAAAATGCACGAAATGTCTCAACAAACTTTTAGAAATAGCATCAACCCGAAGAAGAAATTATATTTTGGATCAGGTGAGAAAAGTCGTGAAAAAACTTCCAATGAATAACGATATTCAAGAAATCACGTTATTTTTATTTTGGCAAAATATCTTATATCTCAGACGAACGTGTATCCTTCGGCTCAACGACGTAAAATGCGTGGTTTTTACGGCTATCACCGTCGTGCTGTAGTCATTGTACCAACGGAAGAAGAATTCAAATCTCGCACAGCCAAGCGAACAGCGAGCGAGGGTGAAGTTGTGCCAGAAAGCGGCCTCCTCGAGATGAAAGGTTAGAAATATAAGATTTGTAAAGAAGAATATAAGTAATTTCGTTTCATGAGTGGAAGAAGTAACGAATTTTTGTTTTTATAGCAAATTTCGGTGCCCCTGTGGTCGGTGAAACGTTTGACGTTGTCGAATGGGTCGAATTGCCAGCGGAAGAGGGCAAAAAATTGATCGAAAAGTACAACAAAGAGGGCAAAGAGGCGGGATATGGTCAACAACAACAAGCGAGTAAACGACCGCGGTTCGAAAGAAACGATAATCACAGAGACAGTCGTGAAAGCCGACAGAACAGTCGAGACAACAGAGATACAAGAGACAACAGGGACACCAGAGACAACAGAGACAATAGAGACAACAGGGATCATCGAGACCGAAGGAACAATTGTAATTATTGCTTCAAATTGTCTCTAAATTTTCTCGACGTACTTCAAATTGAATCTAAAAAAACTTTGCAATCGATTTTTTCCTCAAAAATCATACGAATTCGATCAAAAGATAGATAGAAAAGAGATCTATTTTTCCGTGGTGTGCAGAATTGTAAAAAAAAAAACAACAACAAAAAGCTTCGATCCTTCTAAAATTATCTAGAACTCGAACTAGAAAGAAATTTTGAAAGCCTTGACCACTTTTTTCCGGGGTCGAAACCCAGGAAACCTCGATAAGACGAGACCATAAGAAAAATTGATTTTTTTCTTTGGACTTGTTTATAAAAAGTTTTTGTAATATAGAGTGAATTTGGTGTATTTTGTCTGAAGATCAAGACAGAAACCGAAATTCGACGTGGCGCGTTGGCAGCAACAGCGGTGGATGGAGAGATCGTCAACCAAGACCAGCAGTTGCTCACGCGAGACACGGAGGCAGCAGCAGTGGAGGCAGCGCAAGCGGAAGTGGCTACGGCGGTCCATCTGGAGGTGGTTGGCGCGGACGCGGTGGAAGTTCTGGTGGACCACCATCTTCTTACAGACCGAGCAACGACAGACGAGTAACAAGCAGCCACGACAGAAGAACTTCTGGCATGGACCGTAATCGGTCGGCGCCTTCGCGACAAGGAGGCTGGTCTTCGATGAGGTGAGAATTTCCAATACAATTAACATTTCCGAATCCCTTTTAAAACTACGAAAATACCGAATTATGGGGGTTTTCGATGGAAATTTGTTTGAATGAAAGAGAAAAGAAGGAAATCTGTACTTGACGATGCGACAGATATTTGAAACGACACAATGAATGAAATTCGATGATAAAAATGTGTGAAACATTTGTTCATATGATTTTTCGAATATTTCAGCAGCTACCAGAGTTCACAACAACAGCCCAGTGGCAGCTGGGGAGGAAGCAGTCAAAGTGGAAGTTGGCAAGGAAGCCAACAACAACAACAACAACAACAAGCCAGCTGGCCCGCTCAATCCGGAGGCTGGGGTCAACAGCAACAACAATGGGGCAACTGGAAAGGTTATGGACAGGGAAGCAATTACAGTCAAGGAAATTACAGCCAACAGGGCTATGGGAATGGCAATTGGGCCGGTTGGAATCAACAGTATTACAATCAGTATTGGGGTCAACAACAGCCATCCGGTCAAACATCCACAGCTAGTAGCCAAGCTGTAAGCAAACAATAATCAGCCCTCCCCCAGTTTATGTCACGAGAGTGGAACAGAAAGTAAGGTATAAAATGCCAAATAATTATTCCTTTGTTATCATCTCATCCTTTTTTTTTATAGTCGAGTTACCAAATTTGTAAGTTTGAATAGACTCAAGCCTTTCGAATCTCATTTTGCAAACATCATTCTCGAATGAACTAATTCTAATTTTTGACTTAGCTGTTCACGATAGAAAAAGAAATAGTAAAATCCATTTCGAACACTTTACCCTCACCAATTCGTATGTAAGAAATTCTTTAACGAAAGCACCCACAATTCTCATGAATCATTTATGGGGAGGAAAATAGTAAAGTTTCATCAATGTTTTTTTTTTTTTAATGTAGTTTTAACTGAACGTATTCGGTGAAATTCCGCACTGATTTGTTTTTAGTATACTTGCAAAAATATAGAAATTACTGATATTCAAATTTTGAATTATGTCTAAAAAAAAAAGTCTGATGGTAGATGAATATTTTTCTTGAGCTAGGCAAAAAATCGTCCTGTCGTACCTCACTTTCTGACTCTCTTTTCGTCTCTATGTTTTGTGTCGTCGAGATAAATACGAATTTTTTTGTTTCGTACACTTCATTGAAGCCGACAAGTACGAAACAAAATTTTCTCACGATTCGATAATACAGTACTTTGATACAAAGATCGATAATGAAAATTTCATCTGTTGCAATCAAAATCACAAAGAAATGTATGCGACGGAGTATATATAAAAGAAAAAAACTGACACGAGGCGTCGCTAATTGTAACGGAATTTTTTTGTTTTCCATCGTTTTCTTTAGGCAAATACGAGTAGCAGTACACCAACGGGAAATTCAACGAGCAGCACAGGCTCTACGTACAGCAATTATTCATCGGCCTGGCAAGGTTACACACAACCTTATGGCTACACCGCTGAAAGTTCTAACACAAATACCCAGCAACAAAAGTAGGGATAATATTTTTACTTGAATTGAGAAGAACAAAAAGAGGAAGATAAAAGTAGCAGAAGAAAATAAGAAAATGACAAAAACAAGTGTTACATCACCGTGAAATTAATCGCTTATTACAATCACAAGCCACACGAAAACCGTTCGATGTTTCGACGTGCGTTGTTCACTGTTTCGTTTGTGTCTTCGTATCACGGATAAATATTTTTACGAATAAAAAACATGTTAAGAAAAATGTTCGATCGAAATATAAATTTCCAAGATTTCGAAGACTCGCGAACGAAAGAAAAAGCGCAGCGAAATGATATTCAAATCCAGCATCGAGTCTGTATTTTTATCGAAAAATTGTAATTCCACGATCCAAAACGATGGATTGCAAAAATCCATATACGGAGAAAGATAAAAAGACATGGGAAATATGGGGACTGTAGTTAATCACATTTTATATTAAAATTTCTTTAGGTGATCAAATATGAATTAATAATAGGTCTCTGTTCATTCAATAAAAATGTATCCATCAAAAAAGAAAAAAAGAAAAGAAAAAAAAACAGGAAAATAACTATTCACGATAAAACGAGATGAAAAAACATCCTATAGATTGAGAGTTCGAATAACTTTTATGCCTTTGTGTTGGGGTTGACGCTATTCCTAACATCTAAACAACAACAAAAAATGAGAATAAAAATGTCATGACAAGTTGTGTAAATATGTACAGATTTCCCAGGTTGAAATGATTGCGAAAAAAAAAAAGTATCCCGCATGTTGATCCGTACCGTTGCTCGAAATTGTATCCTCTTTTATTACCGAGATACACATATACTTTTTTTCGACATTGTTCCCTCAATGTCAATTTATTCCTTCGTTCTTCATTAACATTAACAATATATATGTATATATAAACGCATATATAAAAAAATATTGACTGGGTAAATTTCTTCATGGTACAAATTCACATGTATGGATATTCCGAGACTCAGTGTACCTACGAGGTGAAAAAAATTAAAGAAAAAGCGAACGAAATATTTTTTATCGTACTCGTGAAATTTCACCGACTTCAAAAGTAGGTAACCGTGAGATTGAATTCGGCCTGTAATCGTCAGTGTGCATGACAATGATAATGTGAATACGAGCAATGAAAAAAAAATAATAATTAATCCTCATTAATGTCCCGGAGCATTTTCATGCTACCGAGAGCTCCTTCATTTTTAATTTTCACCGATTTACCAAAACTTGCGTATATGTAAGTGGATAAGTAACTGAAACATCTCTATAACTTGCGTTAGCGATTTTAGTTTTTACGATTGCTATTATATTTTATTTGGTACACTTGGAAGGATAACAAAAATATCAATAATAAACAAAAACACATGAGCTTGTAATTTGCAACGTATTCGAATGAATCACATTCCTCTTTACTGTTTGCGAACAACTGACTGTCCGGAATACTTGTACGTAAATAATAAGCAAAAGAAACGAAATTCAGAAGAAATAAAAATACCAACAAAATGTTAAATCCGTTATGTTTAAAGTTGATATGTATCGCGGTCTTTCGTGATTTTAAAATGAAGTATGTAGTTACGCAATAAACACTTTGAAGATTGAACAACGTCCAATGTACCATTTTCACTTGCAATTTTGTTTTTTTTTTTCAATGATTTTTTTTTTATGCAACACGAACGCTACTTGTAACGTTTGATTTGTTTGTACGAAAAATGACATGTGTGAAAAACTGTCCTTCGAGCTCTGTCACTGCGCCACTGACCAAGTTTTGACTCCCTTTAAAAGAGAGTAATAGATTTGAGAGTGAGAGTCCTTATTTGTAAAATCTACATTCGGGGGCCTCGCGCAGGTTTCCTTGTTAAATTATCACAACATTAAGACCTTGACGCTCGACGTTTTACACCCAGACACATACTCCCATGAATATAAATAAATATTGACGCGTCAGAAAGTCTGCCTAATGTTTGGCAGTAAAATATGTGGTTTTGATCTCGAGAAGGAAGGGAGGAAATTTTTTTTTTCCAATGTATTCGTAAAGTCCGAAATGTTGTGCATTTGCAAAGTACGAAGAAAGAGAAGGACAAGAAAATGAATCAGCTGTATGTCCTATAGTCTATATTTTAATGTTGTTAAGTGTGTGGAAATCATGTTAAAAACGAGATTGAACGAATAATGCGGAAGGTAGACAAAGTAGTGAAGTAAAAATTGAAAAACGAGGAAAGAAAATGACGAAAATTTTCGTATTTTGTTTGCCTATCGCTCATTACGTCTTTCGTTTTACCTTTTTAGTCTCTTGTGTCTGCGCTGTGAATACACACTTTGTACAGCGAAACGAGATTCGAAAAAAAAAACGCTATCCCACTGTCACGAAGAATTATATCGAAGCGAAAAAATGAAAGAAACACACATTTTGAAATATGATTATATAAGGACTAAATATAAAATCTGAAGCAAAATTAGATGCGTTAAGTGATCATAAATATGACATATTTTTTAAGAAAAAAAGTATCTTGCGATGTATTCGATCTAAAAGTAGCATAAGCACACACACCCCACACCCTCATCATAGAATTTTTAGGTTTAAAGCGTTTTAGTCCAGTCTAACGTCTTCGGGAGTTTATCAATCGCAAGAAGTCAATGGTCATCATTCCTCTTACGGTCGATCTTCTTCCTAACATCCTCAAGAAATAAGTGCATTCAAATATGTTCAATTTATTAATTTGTCGTTATAACAAACGAACGAAATGTACAAACCTATTGATAAAAATAAAAATGTCTTGTATGATATATAATTATCGTTTCATTTCCTAAACCTAAAACCTCCTAAACTGTCACGATCCTGGATGAAAAGAAATATATAGTCTTCGCAATATGAGCTGACGATCCAAAAAATTCAATTTCAAAGGAGTAAGCAATCGGTGCGATTTTGAAATTCAGTATGCGATGCTTACGACAATTTTGACACCATTTATGCGTAAACAAATTTCTAAACCAAATATGAAAAAAAAACTCGCCAGTTGTCGGAAGTTGATTAGCAAGGTCATGTGGACCCTGGTCATGTGGGTTTCAAATTTTCACAATATTTGGATGCAACGTTCAACGTACAATTTAATTGATTGAAGCTGCATTCGTTTCGCAGAATGTCTTTTTACTATTAATTAAGAGTCGATTAAGAGTCGATTTTTCAAAAACTTTATCTTTGGCTGATTGCAGCGAAAATATTTCATGAACAGATAGCTTTTATAAAAAAATTGTCAACTTTCGCAAGCCTTCCTAGTATGAAAGATAAAATTAACACCGAAAATACCTAAAAGTATGACTTCAATTTTTTTTCAAATTTTATGCTCTTGAATTCATGCTATTGAAATGATTGATTCACTCACCGGTCGATGTCTTGTTCCCCTTTTCACGGCCTCGTTGTCCAGTCGTCACGTGTAGCAAGCCCTTATGGAGTACTGCATCGAGTTGAGATCCATTGCACGAGACTGATCCTGGCTCCATCATGTTTCACTTGTTTCTTTCCATTCAATGAAGTTCTATTCCATAATGATGATTGTTGAATATTTATCAATGTCAATCCCGCACAAATAATTTAATTAATCTCACGCATTAGTCTTGCATTCACGCTTCTTTGGCTAATTAACACTTGAATTAATTAATTTAATCACCACTTGAATTTATAACAGTCTACGCGCCATGAACGTTGATTTCGAAAATTTTCACCGATAAAATGTGTGTTTAATCACAAAAGAAATATTTAATCCAAAACGAATCATCAAAAAAAAAGTATATTTACGTTTATAGTTATTAGCAAAAGCGTTTCAACATCAGTGGTTAGTCCGATCAAGAAACCGGATTGATGATGTAGTTGCAGCTCATCATAACGATCGTGCAATATTCACCAATGTCAATCCCGCACAAATGATGAAATTCGTCTCACACATAAGTCTGTGGCTTATTAATCGGCTAATTAACACTTGAATTCATCACAATGTGCACTGTCAAGAGCCGTGCGCGCCGCGTATCTTTTCTCGAGATTCGACCGGTACCCGTTACGCTTACGCTTCATCTCGGTGCCATTTGAACTTTACTTTCGAAAATATTCAGAGCCAACATTTGTGTTAAATGACAAAAGTGATAGTTTTTTGTTCAAGTTGAAAATCTTTTCATGATAAAAATTTTATTTTCATTCAAAATTGCATGATCGTAAACCAATGCTAAGTGACAGACATTCTAACGACACGGCTCTAACACAACTTCATGGAGACCCGAGCGTGCTCTCTAGTGCCAAGCGTACGAGCGACCTCGCCTCTTCCTACATTATAGCATCGATAAAATTCTTGAAGAAGCCAACGTATAACTAAACATTAATGTTTAGCATAAGTTGAGTTTTAAAAGAACCGTACGTCAGCCGAACATAGGTGCTAACTTACTTGTAGCACTACGAAGCTAGAGAAACCCCCGTCGCAAAATTCCGTGCTATGTCATGCGTCGCTAAGTATCGTACGTGATAGTACCCGTTCGTGAGGGCTTATAAGCTGTGTGCACATCACACTCTCTCACCAAAGTGAGAATGTGTAATCGGTACATACATATCCCAGTATGCATATACACGACTACACGCTCTCACGTTGATGAGAACTTGATGTGTGCACACAGCGAATAGAGCTTGCTCCCGCGTTTTTATGAATACCGCCGAGCACATGACGACGAAATGATGATCGAATCGCTCATGATAACTTGAGTACTCCGTTCCGCAGCCAGGGTACGGCCGAGCGCACGGGCGCACGAGCGTTCGCGAGAATCTCGAAGTTGTGATAAAGGGTCATTAGATTGTCTGTCACATTACTATCGGCCTATCCATTCTATCGCGAAATTGAAACAGTATTACGATGTACGGACGAAGCAATAATTCATTCGATTGTTTCTCAACGCGATTAATTTTTCGTAAAAAAATTAGGAATTTTACAACTTGGAAAAAAAATGTAATCACTATTACGAATTATTTTTGTGTATTATGTATGAAAATATTAACATAGTTCTTTTTTTTCAATTTAATTCAATAAAATTATTCATTATTCATTAGTATTGTTTTGTTTCTATTAGACTAAAAAAAGTTGAATCGAACAAAAGATCCTAGGGTTGTTTAGTTATTTTTATTCGTTGAGGATTAAGAAGAACCCTACTTGATGAAGCGTCGCGTTAAACCGAGTTAAATTGACCAACCGACGCTCGAACCGCACTCTCCGCGCGTCGCCGGCACGCGCCCGATTCGTACTGATAGCATTATCACGCTCTCTCGCTACCCCGACCGTCCCGCGCCCGCCCCAACAGGTGCGCTTCTCCCTTCTCCCCTCGCGGCGCGCCGGCACGGCGAGCGTTCCCCCACCACAGCAAGCACACGGGACTCACGGGAGCGCGTAGAACGTAAACAAACCGAGCGCATACCACGCAAGTTTACTTCGAACCCTTTGTTTTTTTTTTCAATATACCGAAATATAAATTCATCAAATAATAATATTCGTTTAACCATTCGGGAAACATGCTCAATAATAAAATTGTATTTAATAAGCTTAATGCGAGTTGAATTATACATACAAATTTACACGTAATAAATTCGTTAAAGAGTGAATAATGCTAATTCATTCATTTAATAAGTGAGAATCAAATGAATTAAATCTTACATAGATGGGCTTAGTGCAGAATACACTTCTAATATCAACTTCTAAGGTCATTTATACGTTTAATTGATGCTCCCATGTTACAGGTTTTATCATCATGATAATGTCACTTTAGTGTGAACTTGGTACTGCAATTTCGTAAAGAATCCTTAAACTCTAGGTAGAATCTTTGTTATGGCTTTTTTTAACTAGTTTTTTTCATTGCCATATCAATATTTGCATTCGTATTAATTTGAAAGCGTTCAAAAACACAATAAAAGCCCTTTTACTACAATTAGACCATCGAGATAGCCAATGAGGAAGAAGAAGAATTGATTAGACCATCTGACGATTTAACGACGGATGGTTAACTAGGTATCTGGGCAGTGCTGTCAACTTACCGATGATCGGCAATATCGATTCTTTCAATGACCGCCGCCGCAGGCAACAACGACGAGCATACATAAACACAAAATGTTGTGAGTTGTGTGATGTGATTATATACATCCACATGCCACATCCCTATGTGGAAACACTGGATTATACGAGTTTGTAGAATCGTTTACGTGTCGCCGACGCTGCGGTCTTGAAGGAAAAACTTTAAAAAAATGGATTTCGTATATCGGGCGCCGTTTTTCGTTCTCGAAGTGCCAAATTTGAAATTAAAAAAACCATCGTGGTGTGTAAAACCAAGTGCGATGGTTGTTTTTGCAATAGTACTGCTTTCGTACTTCATGGTGACAGGAGGTTATGTTCTTGCTTTCCTCACATGTCTTTTTTTAAAAATAAATTGTTAATAAACCCTGGAAAGTTAGATTTGTTAGAACGGAAGTGTTTTTTTGGTTTTTCTGGCAGGTATTATCTATGATGTTATTGTGGAACCACCGAGCGTTGGATCAACGACTGATGAACACGGGCATACGAGACCGGTAAATACAATCATAAATTTCTGTCATTTCCAATCGAATTCCATTTCGTATGTAATTTTTATCCACAAATTGCACACCGTGAGACGTTGTGTCAAATCGTCGACAAAACATTTCAATTCTGTTGACCGACACATGCAAAACACCGGTTCACTGACACTACCATTTTTTGAGGTTATCTCTCATCATCTTGCTTGAGAAACTTTACTCTGCACATTTTTTTGACGTTTTCATTTTTTCTAACGAAAATTTGAATAATTGGGTTACACCCGCTAACTACACAGAACCAAAAAACAGTATAAAACTGTGGAAATGTGAGACCTTTAGACGAATTTTTCTAAAATTTCGATTGTTTGAAGTGTTTTTTTCTTTGAATTATTGCTATGTCGTTAGAAAATATTAATCTTGAGTGGAATCGATAACAAATATTTTTAAGGTTGCCTTCATGCCATATCGTGTCAATGGCCAATACATTATGGAGGGTCTAGCCGCAAGTTTTCTCTTCACACTCGGAGGACTTGGTTTCATAATTTTGGACCAAACTCACAGCCCATCAACCCCAAAACTCAACAGGATCCTTCTAATTTGTGTTGGCTTCATAAGTATCATTGTTTCCTTCATTACTTGCTGGATTTTCATGCGCATGAAGTTGCCGTAAGTGTTACACCATTACAATTGCATGGAGAAGAGAATTTCTGAATTTCTTTTTTCTTAACAATATTCAATTTTCTCACAGATATTTTCTTTGACTGTTGAACAAGTTCGTTTTTTTTTGTTATTTTATTGTATTCGTCAAAAGTGAATCATATACGAAATCCTGTGAATAATTTGATTCAAGAAAAATTTAAAAACATGTACTCGTGCTTTAAAAATTGTCAGATTATCTGTCGATAAATATTTTGTTTAAACAGTATGATAATAACGTATGAAATTATTATCATCTCTGAGTTGTAACAATTAATTGGAATTCACATTAATGACAGGAATCATTTTTGTAATTTTGTATGCAAGAACAACAAACAATATTTTTCTCGTATTTTTACAGTGGATACTTCTAGTGGTACTAAAAAGCCAATGGTAAATTGGCTTTAAAAGAAAATACTGGGACGAAACGGTCGTTTGACAACAGCAAGAAACTTCCTAATCTCATTCAATACTGGTTTTTTTTAAATTTTTTATTATTACTCAACAATCAAGTTGAGCATTTGAATTGTGAATAAATTGAAAACTCGTGCAGTACTTTTATCACGAGAATCTACGATTTTTTATTTCTTTTTTCTAACATGGTCATTTTACAACGCGATTATCACAATTTCATACAGACTATGGTTTTTTTTTACGAATATTCGCATAAATGAGTAATCCTCGCATGAACTTCGTCTACGATGTATACATGGTGTATAATGATATTCAATATCTCTTAAATAACTGCGCCAAAAAATACGCTTGGCAAGATTAATTTACGACTGTGAAAAAAAATGGCAAGTTTTATTATTGGAGGAAAAGATTCGAAAAAATTAAGCGAGTAAAATGTACAAAGTTGTACATTAATATCGGACAAATTTTCCCCGAGCAACTTCACTTGGCGTTAATATTCCTAGCTCATTCGCTAAAATCTTTTGGAAAACCTCGTTTGGCAGCTTTGTTTCAATTCATTAATTAAACATCGAAGTCTCAAATCGAGCTCGTCAAGGTCTTTTTTGTGCTATTGATGCATCGCTTCCGTTATTAAAAATTAATCAATCGGAGTTCATCGTCATTTATTCGCTATTAAAAAAAAGGGTTGGTAATAAATAATATACAATATCGTTCTATAAAATAAATAAATAAACAAGTTAGGCCGAGACCGCAGTAAAAGGCTGGCACTTTGCCGAGTAAAAAAGTGTAATGCATTTCTCGAACGAGATTCCTATTTAGATTGAGTAGATTTAAGTTTGTAATCTGTAAAAAAAAAATGTTTTCCTCGATGAAATTTAAGACTTTTCTTATGTAGAATTTTTCTTGTCGATCGACAAAGTCTAGAAAAATCGTCATCGAATATCACGTTTGCTTGAAAATTTCCTCCGTGTAATCATCGGGGTTTTTACTTTTGTGTATTAGTGAATAAATCTTTAGGCCTCGACGCACTTACGAGACAAAAATATCAATCATTCTCATTTCAGTCTTGGTGTTGACTATTTTTTTCCAAAATTGTCCGTCATTAATATTCCATCTTTTGGGGTAGGAAATTTTTCCTTTCGAATATCTCTTCGGTAGAGTCACCATCTCTGTTTCACAAACGTATGCGAAAAGTTCTGAAACAAAAAAATGTCAATAATTATGTTGACAAGAAAAAATTTGAGCTTTTTCACGTTGGTTTGGATTTGCAATATTTTTACTTTGAAAAATCACTGCTTTTCTCAATAATATGTTCGAATTCTGCAAAACTTAGGGCCCCATCGTCGTCGAGATCCGCTTCATCCAATAAAAATTGCAGTAATCTTTGCATATCGGTTTCATTAAGTCTCTGTGGTGCTGTGAGTCTGTCGACTACTTGTCGCAAGTCTCCAACGCCCAGCATGTCGTCACCATCGAAATCTGTGTAAAAAAAAAGGCGAAATTGTTTTCTCCTGATCCGTGTCTTAATTCATGGTATTTTTGTTGATAAAAATAAAATGTGAATATATTGGAACTCAATTTAACTCGAGATCCCTACCACGAGGTCATAAACGATCAAAAAATGTTAGTAAGAAGCTCCTTCGCATTTTTTCACGGACTTCTTTTCTTCCTTCAAAATAATAATTAAATAATTCAATCTCGTTATTGCATACGAGGAACTTTTCATGCTAAAGACAAAGTAGGGTCGTTTTTGACCTTGGAGGGTTCAACGTTCGGAGAAATACTTGGTAGGGTCAAGGATTGAGCAAAATAAATATTCACGAAAATGCTCACATCTGGAAGAATAAATTTGAATATAATAAATCTTAGTATTTCTGATATTCGTAGACTTCCACTTTTTCTAAAAATACTCATAAATATTTAGTCTCATGGTAACGAAATAATGTAACCAGGGATCCAACGCTGTAAATTATAAATAGCGATAATAAAAAATCTATTCAAAACAAAAAAATATGAATGAAGTTATTTTATTCTTTGGAAACATGTTTATTGTCAGAATAATTTAGAGGAAATAGAAAAAGAATAACGAATGAGCAGATTATTTGTCAGAATGAAATGAATATTAACGAATTTATAATTCAAAATGATTTACCAAAAATTCGAAAAGCATGTTCAGCTTTCACAGCTTTCGGTGCAGCGTCGCTGAAAACTGACATCATATCCAAAAAATCCTCGAAAGTACAATCGCCGTCTTGGCTCGAGCTAAAAACTTTGCAAATTCTATCACCGAATGGATTGACTCGCAATTCAGGATATTGCAGAATTTTCGGCATCGGCAATTTCGCGTTTCTGTTATGACCGACTTTTTCCGGTGCTAAGGCCTTGAATTTTTGATGAGCACTGCAACAAAAATTAAAATATGACGTACGAGTCGTATAAGCCTTTGAAAAATAACAATATCGACAATTTCTACGTTCATACTTACTAGAGCACCTCTTTTTTTGAAAAATATGTGAGATCCTGAAAGCAACATAATTATAAAAACATTTTTGATTTCGAAACGCATTTCAGTTAATAAAGCGATTGTAATAAAATCGTTAAGTAAAATTGACAGTGGAACGAGAAAAAACAATAAACAAAGGCATAAAAGATCTCGTTCTTTTTTTTTAATGGTTTTATTCGTTAAGTACTTTACAATCCGTAAATGACAATGGAAATGTCAAAACGATGGACAAAACCGTTCATTAGGAAAGAAATGATTTATTGGGACGTCGAAAACCGCGCGCTTTTTTCATTGACCAATCACAGCTGAGCGGACTCGTGATTGGTCATTCACCGTGTTGTCTGTCAAAACAATCGATATCGCGACTCGAAAGATTGTAAAAATACAAATTTTTTTCTTTGTTGAAGTAGAGTATGATTCCAATTTATTCAACAATTGGGCGACAACGAAAAAGCAGTAATAAAATTGTAAAATAAATAAGAAAGGCGGAATTCTCCGGTTGGGGCGAATACAGACACACGGTGTTTTTGTGAAACATCGTAACATGATTTATTTACATGTGGTGTTTTGACACACGATATTTTTGTTTTTTTAGACACATAAACACTGATGTTAGATAAATTCCTTCACACTTGTATGTTTCGATGTTTACGTACTTGATAATCTTGCAATTCTTCCTCGGTAAATTGACTCCTCCCTGCGCCCATTTTACACAGGATGTATCCTATATCAAGTCACAGCCACGACTGCAGACTGTCACACGACCCGTTCGGCTTTCGGGTCATTCCCCCAGTTCTGGATTCTCAATCAAAATCAGCCCACGTAAAAGCTCGCAAAATTAGCTCAGAGACATTGACAAGTCAATAATCTTGATATTATTCGAAAATTATTGACTCGACGAAAAATAATAAAACTTGTAATTTCTACTGTATATATATTGTTATTATTGTGATGTTGGCGTGAATTTTTAGTGAAAATCCCATGCGTATTTCGAGATGATGTGCATGGCCCGACGCCCTGACACTAGCGCACCAATCGCAAGACGCGAATATGACGCGCTTCTCTTCAATAATTGTATTTATTGGAATTTTTCAAACTCAATTTATGCGTCAAAATTTCGTTCGAAATTCTTTTGAGATCGTCGGTTGTGAGTTCTGCATAAAAGTATCGGGATTTCTTTTTCTCATTCATAATCTAATGGAAAATGTAACGAACTATTTTTAATCGATTATTGACATTGAATGCAGAATTCGATTCGATAAACAAACATATCAACGAAAATTTTGTGCTCGTCACTGTCGAATAACTTTGCAATGGTTGAGCTCTGAAAAATAATAGTAATGGCAAGAAAATATAAAAATTCAGTTCAGCTGTATATCGCTGAGACGATTAATTCTGCTGTTATAAACATTCTTGAAATTGTATAACTTCAAGTATCGATGTGAAATAAAAATTATAACAAAACACGTGTATATATATTTATCCCGATCGATCACTGCGCCTCCCTCATGGGCATACTTTGAAATAAAATGTAGATCTTGTCAGATGAAAGCCCCAAGCACGTTTGTTTCAGCCGAGCTAAATAAAGACTCCCGGTATTTTTTACGTCGTCGTCTCCACTCTCCACAGTCTTCATCCGTGGTCTCTACAGTTCTATATCGCAACGAGCGACGATTAGTGACCCGGTGGAGCCAGGCGTGTTTTGTTTTTCGCACCGTACACAAGTAGAAAAACAAAAAATACAATACCCATCAGTATATCAAAATAAACGCTACATTGTTGTCTTCAGTAACGAGCAGTAAAGGAAGGAAAACAATGGAAGCTGAATTAATACGACTGAACGGTAAGCTTCAGGAAGCGGATCAAATTGAAATCAACATTGATAAATTTAGTGCATTAAAAAACGACGAAGAAAGATTTTCATATGCATTGGGTTTACTGGAGAAATATGAGATGACTCCTAGGATCGAAGTGGAAGAAAAGAGTTCGACGCTATCGGCGTCTTATCGTAAAGCCGGCAACGATTTATTCGTCTCCTCAAATTCGATGGGAAGAAGAGACGAAGTAATTGAGCTTTATACAAAGTGTATAGCTTTTGCAGAGCCCGAATCTTTAGAATTGTCTCTCGGTTATGGCAATCGTTCTGCTTTGTTGTACGAAGCAAGGCTCTATGATCAGTGTCTCGTGGACATTGATCGAGCGCTGGTTCTCAATTATCCACAACGATTAAGGCCTAAATTATTATCGCGTAAAATTCATTGTTTAAAGGCTTTAGGAAAAAGTTCAGAGAAAGAAATTGATCGTGCGATTGAAGAAATAAAACTAAGTATTGAAGCCTCCGGTCTCAACGATGACGAAAAAAAGAAATTTTACAATGCCACTGAATCGTTGACTAAAAAGACTGCTTATCCGTTGCAAAGAAAATTATTTGACGAAGAAAAAAATAAGCCTGTCACTCCTAATGACAATCCTGAGCTTCCAGGAGTTTCTTCCGCACTCGCTGTTGTTTATGACCAAGAGTTTGGTCGCCATGTTCGAGCAAAAAGAAACATTGAACCCGGAGAGGTATTGAGCATTCAACAAGGCTATGCCACTATTTTAGCTCCTGAAAATTTTTATACTAACTGTTCCAACTGCCTCCGTCAAACTTGGTCTTCGGTTCCTTGCAAAAAATGTCCCAGCGTTGTTTACTGCGATGAAAACTGCCGCGACAAAGCCTGGGAACATCATCATGCCTTCGAATGCTCTGTTATCAGCGCTATGCTCAAACTAGAATTCAATCTGCTCGGCCTTATGAGCTTGCGACTTGCTATACAGGCTCTCAAAGATGCTGGAAGTTTTGCAGCGTTGAAACAAAAAATAGAATCCTTGGAATTGAAACAGGGTAAGAATGATTGCGTCTTTGGTCAGAGGTTTTGCTTATAGAGTATTAAAAATTTATAGGGAATTGAAAACCTAAATATTCAAGTGCAAAGATGTTAAAAATATTTCTTGGCCTGAATATCTGATTAGAGATTTATTTCAACATTCATTGCAATAATCAACTTTTTCATCCTGCAGCAAACAAGAGTACACATTTTTTAATGAAAAATTGATACAAAATCAAAAAAGACTGCAGTCGTCCTTGTGTATTTCAAAAGACATTTTTGCAATAGACGAGCGGAAACATTTATTTCCATAAACTTTTATCAACTGAGAATTTTTAAATTGCAAATGTTCATTTTTCTTTTTTTGGGTACTTTCGTATGAGTATTGAAGTACAAAAGACACTGAAAAAGAATATTTCGTTGTGCTAGAAAAAATCATTTGAAACATTCATGATATCGAATTTTTGAATATATTTATCAGTTTTCATGGCAAATTTCAGATCCACGGACAAAAGGATTCACCGGCAAGCGTCCAATTCTGGACGAACGAGATTACTCGAGTGTCTACACCCTTGCAACAAATTCTGATCAGAGATCTAGGCCTGATTTATTTGGGAGATGTTTTAACGCCGCTTATCTTGTTTACTGCGTTGGAAAGTTGACTGACTTTTTCGGTCAGAAGTTTACAAGTGACATAAGGTCTGTGCGAGAAAATCCATGGTCGCTTTTCATTGGTGGACTCATCACGAGACATCAACAGATTATTCCAAGCAACGTGCACACTGTAAGATTTTCAAAATTCTATAAATATGAAAAATAACGAATTTACTTGGCAAAAATTGTTTCCCCTTGATTTAAATAATCTCCAATTATTTTTTGCTCTGTATAACATCCCAAAATATATCAAGATGAGTAAATAATATATATTTGAAAAATATCCTAGAAAACATAGCAATGTACGTTGAGGCAGTTGTCGCACTAGCGTCACAACGAAAAGGCAACTCTTCAGTCAACGTACGACAGTCGAATAACTTGCGAAATATCCCATTAATGTTGCTTATTATTTCATACCTAAACATCAAATATTCTAAAAGATAAAAAGAAAGTCCAATACAAAGTTTAGAGTGTCCCGAGTAACGTTGTTCCCTGCATCTGAATTTTCTGACAAAAAAATCTGCAGAAAAGTTATTTAATCATGGCTAGAAATGTACCACTTTTATTTGCTTTTCTAAAAATGCTTTTCAGTTGGATCAGTGCGAGACAAATCACTAAAAAGCAGATACACGTTTTTTTGGAAACGCCAAACATTAGATAGATTACGAAAAGAAATATGTAAACAGAATAATTTAACTGAAAATTTCGGACAAATATAATTAAATTAACATTATTATTGTCGTTTATTTGGCAAATAAGGTGACAGAAATGAAAGGATTGTTCGACACTGAGCGTGGTGCTACAATTCAGCCGTTTCTAAGCCTCTTTAATCACAGCTGCGACTGCATGGTGAGCAGAGTTCATTACGGTACGAGTGTCGCACTGTATGCTCTTTACCCGATTCAAGCTGGCGAGCAAGTGAGTACAAAATATTAAAAGAAACTGCTTATTTCAGCCAGTACAGATTCACCCATCTAGAAACTTAATTATCAACATTTTCAACAGGTATTCGATAATTATGGACAACATTACGCGATGGAGAATCTTTACGAGAGAAAACAAAAGCTGCAACGACAATTTTTCTTCGAATGCCAGTGTCGACCTTGCCGAGAGGATTGGCCCGTGTATACGAGGATTCCATCTTTGCAGGTACTTTGAATTATTTCACTATGGCGACGAATTTACCAAGAATAAACGTAGAAAAACAAATCCCTTTAATGTTAAGATGAATTTAATTGAAAAATGACCTGAAAAAATCGATAATGATTATCCTTTGTACTTTTGCTTGGAAGAAATAAATTAATTGCAATTTCTCAAAAGATCCATTCCGAACTTGATCGCTCTTTAAAATGTTTCAAATATTTAAACATTTTATGTAATGTTTTTTTTTTTTTTTTTTTTGTCACCAGGAAAGCCACTTGAACCGTCAGCAGTTGATGAAGATACAAAAGGTTCTGAAGAATTTCAATAAGTACATGGGATTTGCGACGGATGGTAACGTTGAGGACAAGCCCTACATCATCAAAGATTTGGCCCACATGATAAAGACCTTATTCGATTACGTTGATTTGCCTTGTCGAGAGATTAACGAAATCACTGAGACACTGAAAAGAGTTTACGATCTTTTGGGCATACGTTTCCAGTCTTTGTTGGATTGAATGTTAAAACGTCACGTTCGTTAAAAATTTCAAAGATTTTAAACGTTGTTATACAAAATATTTTATTATGAAAAACTCAATTCTATTGATACGAAAATGATTGTCGATGAAATAGAAAATCTTCAACAATCAAATTGTTAAGAAAAGAGGATAAACTTCAACAAATTCATGAAATACTATGAATTCTCGAACACTTGACTAATATTTTACAAGGATGTCGTGATTTGAAACGTAGAAATTCAATTTTTACGAGTCAATTTCAACAAATTACACGAAATCATTACTTCGCGAAAGTAGAAGCACAATTATTCTGTGGAAGAAGATTCCTAGTCGGTTTTGTTGTTTGTTAAACGTAACATGTTTTCGTTTGGATCGGTGCTCACTGTCTCATAGTTACCTGATTTTATCAAATAACGGATTCTTCCCTCTACAGCTGGATAGACAGGACTCTTGGTTTTCAAATACTCAACCAATAGCTCGTCTGTTGTTATCCCTAAAATTTATTTAAAAAAATACCACATTGCTTTTTTTGTAAGACTTTTTTAAAAGCCAACTAAAAATGTGGGCCAAAGTTTGAGATTAAACGTTAGAACGCAAAACACTCAAGAGAAAAGTCTAAAAGCCCTAAAATTTATTTAAAAAAAACCACATTGTCTTTTATGGAAGACTTTTTTAAACGCCAAATGAAAATTTAGGGCAAAGTTCGAGAATAACAGAGGCAAGTGTACAGGATACCTTAAACTGTTTTCTTCAGAATTTTACAAGCAATTTATAAGGAAAATTTAAAAAAAAATCCCAATTGAGTTAAGAAAAGTGTAAGTTCGATTATAATCGGATTAAAAATAACATATTACGTTATTGACTCCATAATTGAGGCATTGGTAGATTTTTTAATGAATAAATGATTGAGAAATTACTTACCAACATTGGTGTACAGCAAATTCATAAACATGCCATAACCGTTTCCACCTCCGCGCAAAAAATCCGGCAATAAAATGGTGTAATTTGCTTCGTCAATGAGCTCACTGAAGCTCGGAATACTACAGATGGCGCAACGTACTTTTACCGAAGACACTCTTGAACCAACCGGTTTGGATAAATCATAAACGACCTAATAAATTTTGTAAAAATCATGTCAAAAGTTTGTGTTATTTATTTAAAAGTTTCTTTATTTTATTTTATCAATGCAGGAAAATCAATCCAATGAATGTTCATTCCAAATTATTGAGAGGTTACTCGATTGTTGAAATATTCACGAAAAAAGGAAAATTACGTTACGATTATCACTGGACTTCTCATTGTAAATTTTTTCTTTTTTCAGGCAAATTTGGATGAAATTGAATTGAAAAAGAATCCAGTCAGTGAATTCTGTTTTTACCTGGACTCCTGAATATTGAAGATATCCACCAAACGCTTCTTCGGCGTCTGCGTTCACGTCTAACGAATGGACACTCCATTCTAAAACCTCACGCAGAGTTTTTCCGGTCAATGTAACTTTCTGCAGGCCATTATTGAACGGCAGAACTGTAAAGATGTCGCTCATTGTGATCTAAGGGAAGAAAACGAAAGAAAAAAAACATTCGTGCTCGACTTTTGATCAATGGAGAGTCGTGTAGATGACGAAAGTTGAAGAAATTGAAGAAATGCTGTCATGCCTGAGTGTCAAGTCGATTTGATGAAATTAGTTTGAAAAAATAGTAAAGAGCTACCTTTTCGTCTTCGGCTTTATGTATGGAAGTCCTGATCGTTCCACTGTTGTGAATAGCAATCGCCGCATCGGTCCAGCCATCATGTCCAACATATTGCTTTGCATTCTGCAAATAAAATATTCATTGAGACTAAATTTAGACTCTAACAAGTTAGAGAAATGTACGGAAAGATGAAATGTATTTTTCGATAGAGTTGACAAAAATTCTTGGCAATTGGAGACTCACGTAATCGATCATTGCATCGGTTATAAGGTTTCCAAGGTTGCACTCTTTTGTTCTACAACTTTTTCTGGAACCGTCGAGGAAAACTTTGGTTGAGCCAACGACAGTGTTAATTATGGCATCGACAGCAGGTCGCCAGGTTTCCAATTCCGCAAGAACATCCGGCGCCTGTTGAGATTAAATATTTCTTTCTAAATCAGCCGTTTTTCTTTCAAAACCGTTTTCAATACAGATTCCGATAAACAGTGAACGTGTTTTCAGGAACAGATCAATGTTTAGTGGTCTCGTCCAAAAGGAAGAATTTCTTGCTCATCACATCGTGATTTCAAACGTTTTAGCGAAGTTTTTATGAATTTGCTTTCGAAACGCTTGAATTTAGTACCCAAACAGTAAAAAAACAAAAAATAACATGAATATCGGCGATCAAAAGCGAAATGATGAATGAAAGCAAAAACGGTTACAATGGGTTTTGTTTATTGAGGGCATAATTATGCTCTTCGAATGGCCCATCGAAAATGATTAATTTTCGTATAAAAACAAATGGAAAGAAAAAGAAAAATACCTGTTCGATGCTGCCGTTTACGAGAATAGGATTGCCAAGGATACTTGTGACTTCGCCATTTTTATCAAAACCTACTGTTATGTTGCCCAAATATTTGGTATACGCGTAGGCTTGAACAACGTAAACTTTTCGGCCATTTTTTTGTACCACTTCCGTAGGATAGAAGCCTTCAGGTACCTCGACATCGGGCTGTTTACCGGTGTAGAGAAAAGTGTTTGTGTGGCCACCGATTACGATATCGATGCCGTCAACTTCAGCAGCAATTTTTTTGTCCATCTCGTAACCCGAATGACCGAGGGCAATTAAAATGTCCACACCGTCTGCTCGTAATTTGGCGACTTCGCGTTTAATCGACTCTACCTCATCCAAAAATTTGACCATATCCGTCGCCGATATGAGCTGCGTGTCAGATGTCAAATAACCGATAATACCGATTCGCTTTCCGTTCACCTCTAATGTCGTACTGTTTTTCAATTTCGAGGCTGCCAATTCAGGCTCTGCTCTCAAATCGAGATTTGCTGTGACTATGGGGTACGTTGCATTTTGTATATACGGCACCAAACCCATCACCCCATCGTCAAAATCGTGATTGCCCAATGACTGGAAAAAAATAATACAAATTATTGATTATTTATTTTTAATATCGATAAATAAAAAGTTTTGCGATCAGGTGACAAAAATGTGGCGGAAAAATGCTGGAAAAAGAAATCTTACGCAAAATATTCGGAAATATTGATCTTTAAAGTTGTTTAAAATGAATGATTCATTTAGTACAATTTATTTTGCTTTCTTACGACGGCATTTGGTGATAAGATGTTTAAGAACTTCGATACGATTTTCCACTTGTGAGTGTTCACCCATAAGCTGCCTTGAAACGTGTCACCAGCATTTAGGAACAGTGTCGGCGTCGTGAAATTTCGAGCTTGGCGAACGAGCGTTGCTATTCGTGCAAAACCCCCGTAACATTTTTTTGCTGCTGCGTCTTTTGTTGAACATTTTGTAGAAAGGGCAGATGTCTCTTCAAATCTAATTCAAACAAAAGCGCAGCGTATGAATATCATGGTTCTTGATAAATTGTCCACTTTATGCTTTGCATTTGATTTTACACAAAGAACGAAATTAAAATTATATAATACGTTCTTCAAAAATAAATGTTGAATAAAATTATCAAAATACCTCGAGTGCATATCATTCGTATGAATAATATTCAAAACGTAGTCGGTTTTGTCTCCCGTCACAGGATGTCCGGACGTTCCTTTTGCCCAGTAAACAGTCAAAACGATCGTGAAAAACGTTCTCGTAAAAGCCCACATTTTGTGTATTTCTTTTTCCACGAACTATCGATCCTTCAAAGAATTCGAAAAAGAATATTAACCTTATTCACGAGCACTGCGTTGATCCGAAGAATAATATTGCTAGAGCTTTGTGTCATAAAAGCGTACAGAAATCGCGAATTATTTTTACGGGCCACCTTTTCTCATTGACTCTAATTTTTTCATTTTAATCCGTTGTATCTGATCTTCGCTTCTCAACTGACTGTTGAATCTGCTCTTTCTCTCTCTCGCAACTGATCGATTTTCTTACGTGCGGGTATTTTTTATCATTAATATTCTCGATTGACTAGTTTGGACTGTGGGAATAATTGACGTTGTCAGTATTTTTTCATAAATCGAGGCGTTTCGGTAATAAATGCAAATGAGAGACACAATTTCGTGAACGATTGGAATAGAGCAAATCAAACAATGGAAAAAATGAAAAAATTACACATCGAAAATAATTCTTATATTCAAAATTAATGGAGTAGACATTGACGTAGATAAAGGAAAGAAAAACGAAAATTCATAGAATATGAAAGAATATTACAATTATAATGGAATTGAGCTGACGTTGGAAGGCAATTCGCTATTTTTATTAATCGTCTGTTTCGAAATTGATTCATTGTCTGAAATGGCCCACGTTAATAAAACGTGCTAATGTGTAAATGTGAAAAAGTCTGTTAACTGTGAAAACAATTGGTAACTTTTAAGCAGAATTAATCGAATACGTATGACAAACTGACAACAGCCTTTTGTTTAAAAATTTATTTTAATTCAAATTTCTCAAATGAGGAAAAATATGCTGCAAAAAGAAGTTCTTTATACACAAAATTGAGTCGTATGGAATCTTTTCTTCTTTCAATATAAAAGCGAAAAATACATGGGATTAGGGACGGACGATAATTTCAAGGACAAAATACGATCCACATGACAAAGACTTTATGGGAGTGCCAAGTGCGTCGTTTGGGGAAGAATTGAAAAATATTTTAAACACTTGTTCGTAGGAGTGCTTTGTCCCTTTTTCGTTCGTGAAGCTCGTCAGAATTCGATTATTTCAATATGCATATGAACGAGCATTAAATGTTTGTTTGGCTTTCACCAAATGTTTGTTTTGATTTCGTCGCTTTACCCATTGTATTCGCTTTCCGTGCCGGCCTGTCCGGCGTCGTTGGTGTGCAGCCAAGCGTATAATTCGGGAGCCCGGAGGTGCGCAGAGAGGGGAGTTGTTGTTGGTCGTTCGCGCAGCCTCGAGCTTCGCTGGCCCACTCCCTAACGCTTTTGGCTGTTGTGCGCAGCCTCGAGCTTCGCTAGCCCACTCCCTAACGCTTTTCGCTGTTGTGCGCAGCCCGAGCTCCCTCCCCTTACCCGTACCAGGCACAATGCTGCCCGGGCCCGGGACGCGGGGACGCCGACGCCATTACCACTTGTTGTTCCGAGGACCGAGGACGCCGAAGAAAGAGCATCGCGTCACAAGCAAAATCCTAACGCTTCACAGATTCACCCTTACCAGTCCTTCGTCGATCATCATTTTTGGTATAACATTCTTTTAGTTCAAACAATTTACAATTTCATGCATACGAAAATTATTCTTGGCAACTTAAAAACATATTAAAAGAAAAAGATCATAACGCTTTCAAAAACCACAATGAGTTGGGATAATTTATTACTTTCGAATGTGTATGGCGTTGTGGTGATAGATTTATCGATTTTTTTTTTATATTTCGAGAAAAAAAACAGAAGTATCTTTTTATTTATCTCGAATTATCGAACATATTGTTTTTTTTACAAAATATTTCTCTCGCATTCACACAACTGATGAATCCGTTAAAATCAGTTGAAACGATTGACAAATATTTTACAAATTAGTCGGAATATTGAACATTGATAGACATTTTTGGCGTTGTAATTCTAACTGAAGACAAGAAATCGTTACGTTAAAATAATCAAGTTTGTTGGTTCGCTAAAATAAGTGACGTCATGGGCCAGCCGCTGGTTCGGTGCTCACTGTATGTTTGTCCCCGGATTTAATCAAATAACGGATTCTCCCCTCCACATTCGGATATACGGGGTTGTGCGTTTTCAAATAGTCGACCAACAGTTCTCCCGGGGTTACACCTAAAATTAATTAAAAATCATATTTATCATTACGTAAAATTTCCCAAAAGCCAACGCAAAACAGACTAGTTAGAACGTCGAATTTCGACGCGAAAAAGTTTTCGAGCATTTTTCTCCCGATTGTACCACAAAAAAGATATCAATTCTCCCTGTCAATGCATTAGAGAAAATATTTTCCCATGACTTGTCTCTCCAGAATTTGACAAAGAATTTTTTTGGTCATTCCCAAGATTTAAAATTTGTATAATTGAGGTTAAACAGCGAATATCCGTTAGGTGACGAATTGAAAATAGCGTATTACGGTTTGTCGATTCCATTAGTAACAAATTAATGAATTCTTTATCAACCAATGATTGAAAAATTACTTACCAGCTGTAGTGTACGTTGAATTCGTTAACATACTGTAACCATCTCCACCTCCGCGCAAAAAATCAGTTAGCAAAATGGTATACGTAGCGTTATCATCGAGATCACTGAAGCTCGGAACATCACAGAGAGCGCAGCGTACTTTTACCGAAGAGACTCTTGAAAAGGCCGGTTTAGATAAATCAAAAACAACCTGATAAAATAAATGAATAAATAAAAATTAAAAGTTAGCAATAATTAAACAAGAGTTCGAAATGAATTTTCAATATATTTACAAGGAGTCAAGGCAAAGAACTTTCGATTTATTTTGTTAGCGAAGAAAAATAAATCCAGAACTTTTCATTTCTGGTCATAAGGGTTTGAAATATTCAGAATTTAAAAAAAAAATCGATTATTCCAATCTCTAAGAAAATGGAAAAAACGTTTATTTCTTGTTGCATAAAAACCCCTGATACCAAGGTTTTTTTTTCTTACTGTCTCCTCGACAATTGATGAATTTTTCAATATGATTCAAACTTCTTTTAAATCACAAAATTACGCCCTCCAAATTATTTCTCGTCTATACAGAGCTTCCATTTAAGAACAAGGCAAATTTCAAGGACAAAATATACATAATTTTTTTAGTGAATGCCATTTTTACCTGCACTCCAGAATATTGGAGATATCGACAATCATAGTCCCCAGTTATGTTTATTTTTAACGCATGGACACTCCATTCTAAAACCTCTCGGAAAATTTTTCCGGTTACTGTAACTTTCTGCACGGCATTATTGAACGGTAGAACTGAGAAGACATCGCTCATCGTGATCTGTAGGAAAAAGAAAAAAGAAGCACAATTATTTAATGAAATGTGATCACGGAGGGTTAAACGTTGTTTTTATAATTGAAATGATGAGCGTAAAATAAATTTAGAACAGTTTCTGAAAATTAATTAGACAAGAGAAAAATCATGAATTTTATAGCCACAAAAATTCATGATTTGTTTTCCCCTGCAAAACAATTTACAATTAAAAACATTTACAAAAATTTTAAATTCTTTTAAACTATATTTTTCGACCAAATTTTAATTGATTATTTGTTAAATCGAGTGGAAGTTTATATAAAAAAATACCAATCATGAAAAATCATGAATTTTATAGGCACGAAAAAATTTACAAAAATTGTAAATTCTTTTGAACTATATTTTTCGACCAAATTTTAATTGACTTTTTGTTAAATAAAGTGGAAGTATACAGAAAAAAATACCTTTTCGTCAGCAGGTTTACGTATAGAAGCTCTAATCGATCCACTGTTGAAAATAGCAATCGCTGCGTCCGTCCAACCGCTTTTTTCTTCATATTCTCGTGCATTCTGTAAATAATATATTCATTAATATATCCAGAAATATGCAGAGAGAATAAAGTGTATTTTTTCTGATCGAGATTACACGATTTTTTGGCGATTAGACACTCACGTAATCGATCATTGCATCGGTTATGAGGTTTCCTAGATTGCATTCCTTTGTTCTACAACGTCTCTTGTCTCCGTCGAGTGAAACTTTAGTTGAACCGACCGGGTTGTACATCATGGCATCGACTGCAGGTCGCCATTTTTCCAACTCTGCCAGAACATCCGGGGCCTGTTAGGATTAATTATTTCTTTTCAAACGTGTCTTTGGTTTTTTAGAACCGTTTTTCTTTGTCTCCCTATTTTTTATGTTGTATATCGTTTAAACATTTCGAAGGACTCGAAGTTTTTTTCTTCATAATTAATTCATATATCCGTTGTTCCATAAATTAAGCAGTTTTCATGAAAAAGTAATCTCGAAATATCAAAGTGGCTCGAATTATCGAGATAATGTTAAATTTTGAAAGAAAAAATATTGAAAATAGAATTTAGATCGATTAATTTAGATTTTGATAAAAGTACCTGTTGAATGGTGCTGTCGACGAGAATAGGACTGCCGAAAATATATGTAACTTCGCCATCTTTGTCAAAACCCACAGTTACATTGCCCATATATTTGGTATACGCGTAGGCTTGAACAACGTAAACTTTTCGGCCATTTTTTTGCACCACTTCCGTAGGATAAAAGCCCTCAGGTACCTCGACATTAGGCTGCTCACCGGTGTAAAGAAAAGTGTTTGTGTGGCCACCGATTACGATATCGATGCCGTCAACTTCTGCAGCAATTATTTTGTCCATCTCGTAACCCGAATGACCGAGGGCTATTAAAATGTTCACACCGTCTGCTCGTAATTTTGCGACTTCGCTTTTTATCGATTCCACCTCATCCAAAAATTTGACTCTACCCGTTGCCGCTTTGAGCGTTGTGTCAGGTGTCAAATAACCGATTATACCGATTCTCTTTCCGTTCACCTCTAATATCGTACTGTTTTTCAAATTCGAGGCTGCCAATTCAGGCTCTTCTGTCAAATCGAGATTCGCTGTGACTATGGGGTACGTTGCATTTTTTATGAACGGCACCAAACCCATCGGCCCATCGTCAAATTCGTGATTGCCCAATGACTGAAAATAAGCATACAAATGATTTATCATTTCTGCTTATTTTCGGTATAATTATAAAAAATATTCATCTTGATTATTATACATAAAAAATTATGAATATTGAATTCTGAAAAATCATTATTTTGCCTAAATTCGAGATGATGTACATTATTCACAAAAATATTCCTCAAGTAAATGTGTTACTCTTCATAGAAAATGATCTGTGTTTGGTAAGAATTATTCTCATTTCTTACGATGGCATCTGGAGATAAGATATTTAAGAACTTCGACACAATTTTCCACTTGTAAATATTGAACCATATGCTGCCTTGATAAGTGTCACCAGCATTCAAGAAAAGTGTCGGCGTTGTAGAATTTCGAGCTTGACGAACGAGTGTTGCTATTCTCGCAAAACCACCGTAACATTTTTCCGCTTCTATGTCTTTTGGTGAGCATTTTGTAGAAAGTGCGGAGGTTTGGTCGAATCTAGTTTGAAGAAAAAATACAGTTAAATTGGTAACAGTTGTCTTCAAAAATTTTAATACCTTAAAGCTCTGCTTCAATTTCAATTTTCAATAAAGTCATGATAATTGTATATTAATTTCATCGTAATTATTACTCATCAACACGAATTTTAAAATAAACTGAAAATGTGATGAAACAGCATTTCAAATTTATCGAATAAATGTCATCTCTAATTTACAAAGAAATAATCATTTAAAAAAAAAATGGTTTTTCTCTTCTTAACAATTGTTTTTCCTTATTTCTTTGCAATGTTTTTCATGATTCAATATTCATATATTTTAGCCAATTATTTCAATAGCTATTTATGAGTTTACCCCAATTCACGAGATATAACAAAAAATCAACTACTCGGACGAATAAAAAAAATAATGAAAAACATACGACGTTGAAATGATTATAAGTAGGAAGATATCATCAAAAATGTACAAAATACAGGATTGAAATACATGAAAAAGATAGTGAACATGGAAATACACGAGTTAGAAGAATGCTAATTGTGCTATTGTTTTCACAGCGTGTATTCAGGTGCTAACGCTACATAAACTTTTATTTGCTTAATAAATATATTTCTTTCGATAAAACAGAAAAGAAAAGATATGGCTACCTATTTTTGAACAGATGAAAGATACAAAAATTATTGAAACATAGTTTCAACGATATAAAAAAGTGTCCAAATTTTCATCGATCCTTATTAAAATTTAATTTTACCGGTTTTGGGATCTTTTGGAATTCTTGGAAAATTGATTGGCAAATGTTAATGAATATTCAGTTTTATTTCATAATTTACCTCGAGTGCATATCATTTGTGTGAATGATATTCAAAACGTGATCAGTCTTTTCGCCTGCCAGAGGATGTCCTGACGATCCATTTATCCAGCAAATAGTCAGAACAATCGCGAAAAGTGTTCCCGTAAATGCCCGCATTTTGTGTTTACCTTTCTACACGCACTATCGATCCTTTTAAGAATTAGGAAAATAATATTAACGTTATTTACGAGCACTGCGTTGATCAAAAGACCAACATTTCCAGAGCTTTATTTCATAAAATTGTGAAGAAATCGCGAAATTTTTTAACGCGGGCTTCCTTTTCTCGTTCTCAAATGATAGGATTTTCTAAAAATGTTAATGTTATGTAACGTTTCGTGCTGCTGCCAATGACCTTTTTGATTTTAATGCTTTCTGGTCGCCAGTCTCCAATTTTTTTTAAACAAAAAATCTTATACGTAACTCTCGAAATCAAATGATATCTTTACCAGTTGATAACGTTGTCAGAATGAATTGCTAGAGAATTGTATGAAAGAACATTTCACACGAAAACAAGTAAAATCCGAAGTTAGAATTTGAATCGTTATTTTAATGAGTAGTTTGAACACCAAGTAAAGAAAAAGAAAATTGTCAAGACTTTAGAAACAATAAATGTATAAAATCTCACTGACATAATCGTATTTCATTTACAAACGACTCTGAAACTTTTTTTGCACGATAAAGTTTTTCCTCTAATCACAATGCAGAGCAAAGTTATACACAATAATATTGATGATAATTAATATGATCTCAAAATAAAGAAAATTGCTTGAAATACCAAAATAAGACGATGGTTCAAGGTCTCCAGTCGATGGAAATCCTGACCAAGATCACGAAAAATGTTCCCCTCAATATTTCGCCGGCGTTAGATTTTGGACCGGGTTGACAGAGGCTTTAACGAGAACGTCCGTCCCCGTTGATGTTCCCAACCAAAGTCTTAGAATACTCTGATAAAATCGCGATTTTATAGGAATTAGGGTATTAATCCCCCACTCAAAGATCGTCCTCAGATCCTTACTTGCCAGCTAACGTTAGTTTTCATTTTTGAAATTTGGATAAACACGACGCTGTCCAATAAAAGTTGCCAAATAATCCCGAAAGCGACGATCTTCCAGTTCGTCAGCTTCGGGTGGGGGCTGGCGACCCTCCCATCGACATAAAGTTCTCGCTGCTTCGAAGAGCTTGCCGTTACGAAAAAGCTTTAGAAGAATGACTCAAGCCCAAAAGCATTAGAGATCTGTTCATCAATTTATTTATACTTTTTACTGTAGCAACAGCCCCTGAATGTGACATTGCCAAAAATTCCAGAAAAAATAAACACAACTAGGATCTAGTTGAATAAAAGAAAAAAAATCATTGTTGTCACAGCGTGAGAGACTTCTATTGAAACTTTGAGAAATGATATCCTTCGATTTCGAACATTTTCAAATATATTTGATAAATTGAAAATCTATATATAATCTCAAAAAAATTCAATAATCATCGTCCGATGATTGAATAATGACTATTTAAATGTTTTTATTTATCAAAACTAAACTATTTATCAAATTTTGAGATACCATGTTGTCAGCCGAAATTTTTATTATTTGATGATTCTGAATATGTGAAATGTGACGAGAATGGAACATTGTGTATGATTATTATTTTAATTTATATTATTTTCAAATTTACTTATTTATTTTTATGTGTTTACACATAGTTCAAGGTTTTTTTATCGATCTACGATGGCTGTTGTTAAGTTTTTCATTTTCTTGGGGTGGAAAATAAATTCTAGAAGAAATGAAACTAGGATTTCTTGGTAAATTGAACTCCTCGAATTGAATGAACCAATAAGCGAGAAATCTTGAATCATGAAACAAATGAGAGAACAAATTATGAAAATTGAATGACCCACGCGCATTAGATTCTTCAACAAAGTAACGTTTTTTCTCTTGAACCACTTTGTATTTTTCCTTTTATCATGTTTTCAACAAAGCAAATATAAAAACATCGAATATTTTAGTGGCTCATTTATAATAACACGGAGGTACACTTGAGCAAACTTTATTACGTAAGTTCAACTATTCTGGAGAAACATCTGACTTCTTGTGTCAATTTCTCATTATATTTTTGTTATTAAATTTCCACAAAATGCGAACCAATTTCAATTATAATTAGACTCGAAAAAAATTCCAGGTAATTTTTATCAGCGAAGTTATACATATTTGTTTGAGACCGAAAAAAAGTCAATAGTATCGACCCCGACAATAATAAATTTACATATTTTCAGTCGTAATTCCAGTAAACCTTGAGATAATGATTTTTTTTCGAAGTACACGTTCCCTTCGATCGGTTCGGCGACGATTAAACTGTCAGGTTTTTGCTCTTTTCGTAGTCAATGGAATAGTCAATTATTCAATTGAATACAAGCAATTAAATATTTTACAATAGTAACCAAATTTTTGTCTCTCCAATATCGTATTAATAAATAAATTTGAATATTGCAAAATTAATGGGACACGAAACATTAGCTGAAATGTAATACGTTTGACAGGCAATGACTTTTCGTTCGTTGGCTGTTGAACCATCATAACATCAGCTGAATTATGTTATTACAAACTATTTTTGTTTTTAAATCTATTTTGTATCATATTATTCGTATTATTTATATTTATCTCGATGGCCATCGCTTCACACATTATTTTTGCCTGAGAAATGTATTTTTTATTTCTGCTAATGAAATGAGAAATATTTTGTTATTGTTGGACATATTTTTTTATTGAATAAAATTATTACAATTTCGTACATTGATTGAATCGAAAAGATTTTAACATTTTCCAGTGTTTTTGGCGTTAAAGCCACTTGGACGCGTTTGAAGATTGACTTATTAAACGAAATCGTTATTTAAGAATGATCATATTTGTTATATACGCTGAGATATGCGACATTTTCATGAAAATGTAACACTCAGGGTTGATCTTAAAGTTAACGGATTCCTGATTGGTTTTTTTTCATATCCGTAGAAAGTTCCGTGCCTGCGTCTGGATCGGTGCTCGCCGTCCTTTGGTCCCGAAAGTCTGTCAAATAACGGATTCTTCCCTCTACATTTGGATACACGGGACTGTGAGTTTCCAAATAGTCGATCAACACTTCATCCGAGGTTACACCTGAATGGTAAGTAAAAACCATATTTACCATTATGTAAAACTTTTTGATAGCCAATTCAAAACGCACTAGTTAGAACGTGGAATTCCGACGCGAAAAAGTTTTTGAGCATTTTTCTCCCTGTCGTACTACAAAAAAGATATCAATTCTCCCTGTCAATGCATTGGAGAAAATATTTTCCCGAGACTTGTCTCTCCAGAATTTGGCAAGAAATTTTTTGGCCATTCCCAAGATTTAAAATGTTTATAATTGAGGTTCAACAGCGAATACCCGTTAAGTGACGAATTGAAAATAGCGTATTACGGTTTGTCGATTCCATAAGTAACGAATTAATGAATTCTTTATCAATCAATGATTGAGAAATTACTCACCAGCTGTAGTGTACGTCAAATCCGTAAACATATCGTAACCGTCTCCGCCCCCGCGCAAAAAATCAGTTAGCAAAATAGTATACGTAGCGGTATCATCGAGATCACTGAAGCTTGGAACATCACAGAGAGCGCAGCGTACTTTTACCGAAGAGACTCTCGAACCAGCCGGTTTATATAAATCATAAATCACCTGATATATTGACAGAAAAAAAAATCGAAAGTTAGTAACAATTAAACAAACGTTGAAAATGGATTTTCAACATATCTACAGGGAGTCAAGTCGAAGGACTTTCGATTTGTTTTATTAGTGAAAAAAAAAATCCAAGACGTGATTTCGCGTCATTAGGGGTTGGTAAATTTCGAATTTATAAGAAAAACGATTATTTCAAATCAGATTTTAAATAGATAATTAGAAACAGAAATAAGATAAATAATCGTTCCAGTTAATGTTGTTTTTACCTGAACTCCCGAAAACTGGAGAAACACACCATTCAAGTCCACAGTTTTATTTATTTTCAGAGAATGGACACTCCATTCTAAAGCCTTTCGGAATATTTTTCCGGTTAACGTTACTTTTTGTAAAGCATTATTAAACGGTAGAGCTGTCGAGATATCGCTCATGCTGATCTGTGTGACGAAAAAAAGCACTTTTATTTGTGCTCGACTTTGAAAGATATTTTACTATTAATTTTTATTTTTCAACTCAATTTCCATTGACTAGTAACGTTTAAATATTTAACGCCTTATACTTTTTCGTCTTCTGCTTTACGTATCGAAGACTTGATCGTTCCACTGCCGTGAATAGCAATCGCTGCGTCGGTCCAACCGTTGCTTGTAACATATTGCTTTGCATTCTGCAAATTATATATTCACTAAAATAAAATCTATTCGATGACAAGTTAGATCAATACGAGCAGAGAATTAAGTTATTATTTTCCGATCGATATTACATGATTTATTGACAATTGGTCACTCACGAAATGAATCATTGCGTCGGTTATGAGATTTCCTAAGTTGCATTCTTTTCTTCTACAACTTTCCATGTCACCGTCGAGGAAAACTTTGGTTGAACCAACCGTGTTGGTTATCATGGCATCGACCGCTCTCCGCCAAGTTTTCAATTCCGCCAGAACATCCGGGGCCTGTTCGAAACAAATATTTCATTTCAAATTTGTTTCAAATTAATTTTGTTTTTGATTAAATTAGTTCCATTCATTTAATTTAATGGAATCATTCTAATTTGTTTCAAATTATCAAAAATAATTATAGTTGTGAAGAAACCTTTTTTCCAGTTCAAACATTTAACCCTCGTGATATCTTCTTTGCAAAAGTTTTCGTAGTGCCAACTTTTGATTATCTCAGAAACGCTTTTTCCTTATTTTGAAAAATAGCTTTTGTAAAATACCTGATCAATGGTGCGGTCCACGAGAATAGGATTGCCATCAATAGTTGTGATTTCACCGTATTTATCGAAACGTACTGTCATGTTGCCCAAATATTTGGTATGCGCGTAGGCTTGAACAACGTAAACTTTTCGGCCATTTTTCTGCACCACTATCGTAGGATATAAACCTTCGGGTACCTCGACATTAGGCTGCTCACCGGTGTAAAGAAAAGTGTTTGTGTGGCCACCGATTACGATATCGATGCCATCAACTTCAGCAGCAATTTTTTTGTCCATCTCGTAACCCGAATGACCAAGAGCAATTAAAATGTTCACACCGTCTGCGCGTAATTTGGCGACTTCGCGTTCTATCGATTCCACCTCATCCAAAAATTTGACTCTACCCGTTGCCGACATGATCTTTGTGTCAGGTATCAAATAACCGATGATACCGATTCGCTTTCCGTTCACCTCTAATATCGTACTGTTTTTCAATTTCGAGGCTGCCAATTCAGGCTCTTCTGTCAAATCGAGATTTGCTGTGACTATGGGGTACGTTGCTCTATTTATGAACGGCACCAAGCCCATCACCCCATCGTCAAATTCGTGATTGCCCAATGACTGGAAATTAAGATATATATGATTTATTATTTTATCTTGATTTTGGTGCATAAAATGTCTGTTTATTTGAATGCATTCTACAGTTAATGCATGACAATCATCCCCGAATTACTTTAGTTTTTACATTAAAAAATCTATAGTGTGATTCTTGGAAATATCGATCTTGAAAGTTGCTGATAACTCAAAATATCTTAATTTATTTTGCTTTCGTCATTTCTTTAAAAAAAAAAATCGAATTTTGACTCAATTTTGAATATTGGATATTATTTTCAATAGAAAAATAATAATAAATTCAAGCCTCCATTGAAAATTATCGATTTTTCGTAAGAATCATTTTCATTTCTTACAATTACATCTGGAGATAAGATGTTTAACAAACTCGATACAATCTTCCACTTGTGAACATTGAACCATATGCTGCCCTGAAAAGTGTCACCAGCATTCAAGAAAATTGTCGGTGTCGTAGAATTTCGGGCTTGGCGAACGAGCGTTGCTATCCTTGCGAAACCCCCGTAACATTTTTTTTCTGCTGCGTCTTGTGGCAAACATTTTGTAGAAAGTTCTGAAATCTCATCGAATCTAGGTTCAATAAAAATGCAGAAAAAACTATTTAGTGTCTTTCGAAACTTTAACATGTTAGGCTCCACTTTTAGTGATAAAAAAAAACGTAATTTAAGTTAGATGCTAATTTTTCACCTGGCAATAGATGTTAAATCGAAGTATAAAAATTCAAAGTATTTTCCTATGAACACGTTATCAGGAATATATTATCGTTTCGCTCCAATGTTATTCCAAAAATATACCCAACTAATTTCATTGCTGAATTAATTTGTATTACGATTGACATCGAGACTTGCTACTGAATCAACCGAACCCAGGGTAAAATGGAAACATTTCTAGAACGAAATCGATCATTCAAAGACGTTACCCCATTTTTATCTGATAGATTTTTTACCGATATTTGGGCCCATTTAGAATTGTTTCATATTCTTGTTCAGAGCAACCGATTTATTACAATATGTTTAAAATTTATTTATAATTATTTTCAAGTCTTCAAAGTAACGTAAAAAATATAAAAAAATAAAAATGTTACACTTTACCGCGCATGCATATCATTCGTGTGAACAATATTCAAAACGTAGTCCGTCTCTTCTCCCAGAAAATGACGTCCTGACGCTTCGATTGTCCAGTGAAAGGTCAAAACGATCGTCAAAAACGTTCTCAGAAATGAGCGCATGTTTGAAATATTTTTTTTTGCGCACTAAGACGATCCTTCAAATAGAGAATTATGAAAAGATTATTAACGTCATACACGATAATCAATCAAAGACACAAAATTACCGGAGTTTTATGTCTTAAAAATGCGAAGAAATTGCAATTTTTTTTCTTGGATCTCCTTTTCTTTTATTCAGTATAACGCGGCCTTACCTGACAACAGCGGAATTCGATTGTAATTTTAATATTCGTTTATCTTATGAACGGTTCACACTTTCCACATAAACTATTTTTATGGTACTCGCTTATTTGACTTTTGTTTAATATGAATTTTCAATTTGTTATTTTCGCGAGCAAACTTAATCTGCAGATTATTCTTGTTATTTTTATTTTTCTTAAATCAATCTGTTGGATCAGACTGTCGCCTTTCAACTGACAGGACTGTCCTCTCCCATAAAGTATTCGGTTTTTCTATACGCGAGTAGTTTTTCTAGTTTAGGTTCTAAGGCGTTCCTCTAATTGTGAGAGTGGGAAAGATCAACGCGAACCTGAATTTTATATTTCAAGTTGCGCCAATTTTATTCACTTTAATTCCATCATAAATCGAATAAGAGAATAAGCTTTCAAGTTGATATGCTAATAATAAGCATTGCAAAGGATTTATCAAATTTTAAATCGTTAACGAATAAATACATAAAATATAATTTATACGATACGAATAAATATATAAATCATAATATATAAACTCTATTCATAATAGAGACGTATTAGACGGACAAAAAAATTTAGTTTTTTTATTATCTACTATCTGCTTCTACATCGAGTTCGTGCACACTTGTTGAAAAAGTCTGCCAATTGTTAAAATGATAGATAAATTGTGCGTAGGAGTTATCAAATATTTGTAATGAAGCCACGTCGTTGACACTACAAAAGGTTCGTTAGACTCTCAATGTCACATATTTTTAAATGTACAAACAAATACAAGATGTCTTCATACAACGAAAAACCTTCTGGAGGCGAATTAGTAGATCGTGAAAAAAAATAATTAAAATTTAAAAACGTGAAAACTCATTAAAGAGAGAATTATTCCAAAAATTGAATTCTAAAGTGTTCATTGCAATGTCGCGGTAAAAGAAAAGTTCGTCGAAATGTTAAGGGCAGAGTTGAAGTCCGACGAGATTTAATTTTTTCGTTCAATGACAATTGAAGTTTTTTGCGTAGAGTTTTTTTAGAGTAGAGTTGTTAATTTGTTAAAAAAGTTTTTGGTGAAGTTGTGAGTGTGCCTTCAAAAATGAGTTTATGGAATTACCGACGAACGGTAAGGTGGAGGGCAAATATTGACCCAGATGATAAAGACTCATGCCTCGCATTTACGAAATCACCAACATTACTCAACTCCCAGACCTTACGGTTTTTAAAGCTTTCGTCTTAGAAATGCCGGTGTTCCTGAAAGAAAGTATTTTTAATATTTGTCAACATGGTAAAATATTTTCAAGTTTGTTGTCCACATTATTTTATTACAAAAAAATCTTTTCAATTGGATCCATACAAAAATGATTGTCGACAAGATAAAAATGCAATTAAAAAAAACAAAAAAATAGAATGAATTTGAACAATTTAATATTCTTTGAGTGTCTATGGCGCTCGAACGACTCGAATACTTGAGAAATATTTGACAGTTCAGTCGTGTCATTAAACATAAAAATCCATTTGTTTTCAAGTGTCAATTTTGACAGATTCCACGTAATAATTTTTTAATAAGCTAGTTGGTAGGCCATGAAGGGTAACATCGTTGTAAAGGCAGCAGCACGGTTGATCCAAGAGTGAGAGGCTTCATGGCCGTTTTTGATATTCGTAGCAGGTAACTGAGTTCTGTCTGGCTCGGTGCTCACTGTCTCATGGTCGCCCGATTTTACCAAATAGAGAATTCTCCACTCTACGTCTGGGTGAACGGGACTTTTCGTTTTCAAATAATCAACCATTATTTCGTCCGTGGTCATCCCTGGAAGTGATTTAATTAAAAAAACATACTTTATTGACTATTTACGGTGAGACGTTTTCTGAAGCCAACTCGAAATGTCAACCCAAGTTTTATAGGGACAACAGTTTCATAGATAAATCTGAGATAAATGCAAATTTCGATAATGAAAATTCAGTCTTTTTTTTAGTTTTCGAGCAGTCTCGAAAAATTTGACTTTTAGAAACTTGAGGTAGTAATTGGTCCATACTATTTTAAGCTTAAAATATAAATACCCATTGATCAATTGATCAAAAATAATTCAGTACAGGGCCGTTTCTATTTGATCGATGAATTACTTAAAAATTACTTACCAGCTGTGGTGTATGTCGAATTCATAAACATGTTAAAACCGTCTCCACCTCCACGCAAAAAATCAGTCAATAAAATAGTGTACGTAGCGTTATCAACGAGTTCGCTAAAGCTCGGGATGTTGCAGAGGGCGCAGCGTACTTCTGCGGAGTAGACTCTTGAACCAGCTGGTTTTGATAAGTCGTATACCACCTGTTGAATTTTGAAAACGTTGTAAAAATCAGCCCAAAGTTAATAGACGTTTCAAAGAGATTTTAAAGAAATTTTCAATAAGTAAAGTCGAACGATTTTAAATCCATGTTATGGAGATTTTTCGGAGTTTTCAAACAATCGTATAGATTTTCACTACTGCCTGTTCAAAATTTCAAAGAGCTTTCAATCTTTTGGGATCGTTTTCATTTTCAAATAGTTGAATTTTGAACAAACAATAGAAATAATTGTTTTAATGGATTTTTTTTTTTTTTTTTTTTTTTTTACCTGTACTCCTGAAAACTGAAGAAATCCACCATTCAAATCCGCGGTGTCGTTTACCTTCAGGGAATGAACACTCCATTCTAAAACTTCCCGGAACGTTTTTCCTGTCACTTTAACTTTTTGCAGACCATTATTGAACGGCAGAACTGACAAGAGATCGCTCATGGTGATCTGTGGGATGAACAAAAAGCCACCATTATTTTTATGCTTGACTTTGGGCCAACGGGCGGTCGTTCCAATTACAGAAACGTATCAATTGAAAAAACTGCTTGAGTGTGAAGTCGCCCAGTTTAAAACAGACCTAATTTCATTTTTCTAATCGACGCTCATAAAGCATGAAAGTCTGACGAAATCGTTTGCTCTCAATGGATCTATTTATCTCCAAAAAATATCATAAGAGTTGTGTCAAAAAGTGGCCCATTCGATTGCCCAAGTGAGTCCCCAGATAATAAAAATATACTAAAAAACTATGACAAATATAAAGAAAACAGAATCCATGAATCGAGCTGTTGCCTCTGGCAGACATTTGCAAGTTATTAGAAATAGAAATGCAGTTTTTTAACTGCAGTTCGTAAAGAACGATTAGTCGTTCAAAATATTTGTATACCATTTCGTGCGATATATTTCATGCATAGTTTTAGCAGTAGTTTTGTTTATCAGTTATTCATTCATTTTATCATCCTGTCGTTTACGACGAACGAAGATTATTTCAATTTTAAAATAACTTCGAACAAGTCAGCTATTCAATTTTTCGACAAAGTTTTTTTTTTTTTACTTTGTATCTTACATGTTCTTGGCTTTTCGGAAAAAGAATATATGAGAGCAAAAAGTCCACGAATCAATGAGTAACTATTTCAGGATGAATAATTCTGCAAGTTTTTGAATAAATTTTTCGGATTAAAAAGTACAAAAAAATAAGATACGATTATAGAAATGTCAGTGTAAATGCAGTATGCATTGAAAAGCAGTCGCAGTTGCAGACTCTGAGTTACTAGCTCGGAAGTTTTATGAAGTGTGACCACGGAGGGTTAAACGTTGTTTTTATTATTAGAATGCGGAGGATGTGATAAATATAGAAAAGTTTCCGGAAACTAACACCAGTTAAGAAAAACCCGTGGATTACTTAGGCATAAATTTGCGTTGCTTCGTTTTATTATAAAACTAAATTCTTCGTTTAAATTTCAATTGACTGTTGAAGGAAGTAGAAACGTTTGGATAAATCTACCTTTTCGTCTTCAGCTTTGAGTATAGAAGTTCTAATCGATCCACTATTGTGAATAGCAATTGCTGCGTCGGTCCAGCCATCGTATTCAACGTATTGTTTTGCATTCTGAAAATTAAATATTCATGAAAATAAAATGGATACGCCAACGTGGTAGATTAATATGCATACAGAATTGAAAAAAAATTCCGATCGAGATTACATGATTTCTTGGCAATTGGACACTCACGTAATCGATCATTGCATCGGTTATGAGATTTCCGAGGTTGCATTCCTTTCTTCTACAACTTTTACTGTCACCGTCTAGCAAAACTTTGGTTGAACCAACCGCCGTGTTTATCATGGCATCGACAGCAGGTCGCCAGGTTTCCAATTCCGCCAGAACATCCGGGGCCTGTTGAGATTAAACATTTCTTTCTAAATCAGCCGTTTTTGTTTCAAAACCGTCTTCAATACAGATTCTGATAAGCAGGGAACATGTTTTCAGGGACAAATCAATATTTACAGGTCTCGTACACAAAAAGAATTTCTTGCTTATCAAATCGTGCTTTCAAACGTTTTAGCGAAGTTTTTATGAATTTGCTTTCGAAACACTTGAATTTAGTCCCCAGTCAGTAAAAAACAAAAAATTACATGAATATCGGCGATCAAAGCAAAATGATGAATAAAAGCAAAAACGGTTACAATGGGTTTTGTTTATTGAGGGCATAATTATGCTCTTCAAATCCCCCATCGAAGATTATTTATTTTCGTATAAAAACAAATGAAAAGAAAAAGAAAAATACCTGTTCGATGCTGCCGTCGACGAGAATAGGATTGCCAAGGATACTTGTGACTTCGCCATTTTTATCAAAACCCACTGTTATGTTGCCCAAATATTTGGTATACGCGTAGGCTTGAACAACGTAAACTTTTCGCCCATTTTTTTGCACTATTTCCGTAGGATATAAGCCTTCAGGTGCTTCGACATCGGGTTGTTTACCGGTGTAAAGAAAAGTGTTTGTATGGCCACCTATTACGATATCGATGCCATCCACTTCAGCAGCAATTTTTTTGTCCATTTCGAAACCCGAGTGACCAACAGCAATTAAAATGTTCACCCCGGCTGCTCGTAATTTGACAACCTCGCGTTTTATTGATTCCACTTCGTCGAAAAATTTGACCTTTCCCGTAGCCGAAATGACCTTTGTGTCAGGTGTCAAATAACCGATGATACCGATCTGCTTTCCGTTCACCTCTAATATCGTACTGTTTTTTAATTTCGAGGCTGCCAATTCCGGCTCTGCTCTCAAATCGAGATTTGCTGTGACTATGGGGTACGTTGCATTCTGTATGAACGGCACCAAACCCATCGGCCCATCATCGAATTCATGATTGCCCAATGACTGAAAATAAGAATTCAAACGATTTATCATTCATTTTCAACGACTTTGGAAAATAGAATTTATTTCTTCGATACATTTTGAATTTAATGATGGAATTTGATGAATTTATCAACTTTGCCGTTTCATTTTTTATTTTTTCGTTGTAGGAACTTTACAATTTTTAATCGATTCCACGATCTTTTGTATTATTTTTAAATATTCATTAAAAAGGCACTCTCTTTGAATGTTTCGTGTTCTTCTTCCATAGAAAATGATTGATTATTTGTACGAATGTTGATTTCTTACGATCGCATCTGGTGATAAGATATTCAAGAATTTTGATACAATCTTCCACTTGTGAACATTGAACCATATGCTGCCCTGATAAGTGTCACCAGCATTTAAGAAAAGTGTCGGCGTTGTAGAATTTCGGGCTTGGCGAACGAGTGTTGCGATTCTTGCAAAACCACCGTAGCATTTTTTCGCTGCTACATCTTGTGGCAAACATTTTGTAGAGAGTGCGGATGTCTCGTCAAATCTAATTCAAAGGAAACTACAGATTAATAAACATCATTAAAATTTTCATCTCGAAAATCATACATTGACATTTTCTCGTCTTGGAATAAATCTTTTATGACAGCATAAAAATTGAGAGTGTTTGCGACTAAGTTTCGAACTTGTCGTTTAATTCTACGTTCCAATTTGTTTCGTAATTGTTTTCGGAAATCCGGGTGACCGGTTTCTTACATAATTCAAATACTCTTTTATGTTCATTTAATTGTATTTCTCTTTATTTTCGACGATTTTGTTTTCCTTGAATTATTATTGCAAAGAGAATCCCCAGAAATTTCGGAGAATTCGAAAAAATGATAATACCTCGAATGACTGACAATTATTTATGGGTGTGCATGCATGTAAATGTGTGTGAATAAACACGTGGACGTATCGATGAGGAAAAAAATAACTGTAGTTGATTTTTCTCTTTTTTTTTTTATGATCGATGTGAGAGGGCAGAACATGTGACGAGACAGAATTCCATATAATTTACACATTTGTGTGTATCCTGGATACGCAAGTGGAAAAATATTTTGTTCTCAACATGTGAGGTCTCATTTGTCATAATAAAAACAGAAGTGACTAGCCATTAAAACACCCATCGAAGTTATAACATCCACAAAAGTGCTGACATTTTATTGGGACCATTAAAAGAAGTTTTATCATTTCCATTAATGTCTTTTATTATTTTACTGACATCGGGGGCCAATCAGAACTTTTCCGTATTGTCGTTCAAGGTATTCGATTCGTCAAAATATCTTTACAATGATTTTTCAAATATTTTCTTTTCAAGTTTTATCTAAGTAGTGAATAAATTTTTATTTTATACTTTACCTCGAGTGCATATCATTCGTATGAACAATATTCAAAATGTAGTCGGTTTCTTTTCCCGCCATAGGATGTCCCCAGGCTCCATTTGTCCAGTAAAAAGTCAAAACGACTGATAAGATTGTCCCAGTGAAGCCCCTCATTTTGTGTGATTCTTGGGTCATGCACTACGGATCTTCTTTTAAAACATAAATAACAGAAAACTCACGTGATTCACAAGCACCGCTTTAATTAAAAGAACGTAATTATCTGAGCACGTATTGTGTCATAAAAGTTGTCAGGAGTTTTGTTTTTCAACGTGGCCTCGGTGTTGCCACGTGTTATATTTTCGATCAAATGTAAATACTAAATAATTCGCGGTTGGAATCGACGCAATGGAATCTAACAAAACTCGTTACATGGTCTTTTTTTTTGCTTACGAATCCTCGTAACACTTAAATATTCTAAACATAATCGCAACGACGAGGCGAACGGATTTGTTGAGTTACGAGAACCGACTGAGGACACTCGAGTCTTGGAATACGAAAGTGTCTATATATCAACGGAAACTAAACTAGAGAGACGCTACACCGTCGACACTGTGGAAATCGAGGACGGGTAGGTTTTCGACTAGACTCAGAAGGGAGGGGATAAGTCTACGACAACTAAACCAAACCTTGCCTTTCCCATTGACGAATACTCTTTTACCTCAAGCATTTGTCACGTGTTATTCAAATTCACCGAATCTACTTTGCATAATATCGTTTGTGATGCTCCGTTTCTGTTTTTATAAGTTATGTCCGACCCTTGTCTGTTTTCCGAGCAGTTGTTTTTTTCATCTCTTTCTCCTTCTAAACGAGATTACGAAGATTTGGTCCTTTGACTCATGGTTAGTTCAGTTTTTTTATCGTTTTTTCCAGTTTTTTCATTATCAAATTGCCATTTAAACAAGACAAACAGAGTTTTTTTATTCTACATGGCCCCTGGGACGACCATGAAATATAAAACGTGAATAAACAGCTATTATTCATCAATTGGACAAATACGACAAATAAAAAGTCGAATTTCGTACTTTTTCATGAAAGAAATTCATATTTTATGAAATATCTTTGAAACTTCTTACATTTTTTCTTTGTATTTCTTCCCTAATGACAGAGAAACTTATGACGAGGTTTATCTAGAAAATTCAAGAATTCCGACCGTTTAGTTTCGAGTATGCAGCGACACGAATTACAACTTTTTTTCGTTGAATAAGAAAAATTTGGTTATTTCTGAAACTCTGAACTTCAAATCAGAATCTTTATCCAATGTTTATGTTTTTTAAACATTCGATCCTCTAAAATACCATACCTCCAAAGTTTCATTCACGTTTTCGCAAATTAACTGTAGAGTCAACTTTCGAACGTGATTGTGACGAGAGTATTGCCTCTTGAGCTATTTTGTATCGAACGCTACGCGATCTTATGAAAAGCTTAAAATAGACAAATGCGAATAAAAATATAATAAAGATTAATTGACTTGAAACGACAACTTTCGTTACGCGCTGATCATGTAATCGACATTTTCCGTGTTGCCCGACACCATATCGCGATTGTCCATTCTCATTATTATATCTTCTTACGCAATTGACGTTTTTTTCTTCACACGAGCGATTATGTAACTGACAACAAATTAATTTCGTTCGGGGGTCGTCCATCGAAAAAAACATTGGGCCGAGAGAATATGTTGCAAATGATTACTAAAAGATTTTTTTTTACACCGGGATGCGAATGCTGTTGTCGTTTCGCACAAGCCAAAGAAGCAGCCCTGCCGGCTTCGATATATAGAATGAGATTTCTTGTTGCCAAGTTCACCAACGTGGATGCCGAGCATTTATTTCCTGTAGTTCTGGCACTTTTCCCTTTCAGACAATTCGGTCCAAGTGCACGTTCTCTGGTTCAAAATTCTTCAAACAACCCGCCAATTATTTTCGGCTCCTTTGATCAAAATACAAGATCGAAATAACAGAATCACTCCATCGTTAGAAAATTCTATGCTTGCCTCGAATAATATCGAATCGAAGCACTGGATTAACAATCAATATCTGGGCTTTTCTTATTTCGTTTTATTCTACTCATTCAATGAGAACTTTTAGCAATTTCCTTGGCACACGATATACTTGGCGCGTTTGCTGAGAATATTTACGCAAAATACGAATGAGGCTAATCTATCAATTATCGTAGAATCGCTTCGCTAGTTTGTCTTGATTGAACCGAATCACCCATAAACATAATAATTAAAAAAAAAAAAAAAAAAAACGCACCCACTGTGTAAGGATAAGCGTAAGTAGTATCATCACGATATCCCGATGGGACGAGACTGATCGAATGAAAGATAAACGATTCTCACCGAGTAATCATCAAGTAACGTTACTCAGCGTTTTATTTCACTTTATCTAAACACGTGATCACTTTTTTTCACACTCTGATATCGTGATCCAAAAATCGATTAAATCGTCATACTCGTGCGTCTTTCAAATGATTTAGTTCTATAGTTTAAAGTACGTAATCAGTCATCGTCCTATCGACGACACCTTCAGACCGACCGGTTAGTAAGATTCGTACGATTTAATGATTTTATTTGGATTTTTTTCATTTCATTCTTGATTTATATTTTATGATTCTGATAATTAAATAATTGAAAAATAAATAATGACTTTACAATCGTCAAAGGAACTTTTTAGGTCCAATAAATTTCATTTTCCTAAAGCCTCGATCTGTGCAATCAAACTGAACATTATGTCAACATTGTCGAATACATTTCTCACTAAAAAATCGTTTTTACAAGCTTCAGAACAGCAATTCATTTTTTTTCGCTCCGAACGCACATGTTTAGTGAATTATATTTTGAGGCGATAATTATGAACGGATGCAGATAAGGAGACCGATCAACAGGGCCTAATAACCACGCGTTTTGTCACTCGTATCTATTTTCTCTTTGCACTTGTGGAAGTCAAAAAATTTTGAAAAAATTAAACTAACCCGTGACGAAACATAAAATCACGTTTAACCGATGACGAATTAACTTGTATAACCCCTACGTTGACACATTGGGTCATGTAGACCCAGACTAAATTTTTAACTTCACTTATCCCTGACTCACAAATATTTTCGAAGACCGCCGACGCTTTTTCACTACTAGAATTGACGGTTTTCTCATTTTGACAACGAGTCAAGTTCACTCGTTCAAATCAATACTTTTTTCTTTTGTTAAATCTCTATTACGATTTGGTGAGATTCGGGATTGCAATAATTCAATATACGGAATTATAGTTTCATCTTTCATAGACATTTATTCTTATTTAGACTCTGAGGCTTAGAGAAGATGTCCTTACTCTTTGGTTTCTCCTCTCAGACTGTTAACTTTTACAGACGAACTCTGACCAACTCTGGGTCACGACGTCTGCAAACACGTAGATCCTTTGTATTGAATCCTTTCTTCTGTTTCTTTCTTTCTGTTCCCTGAAACTCTTTATTTTAACTATTCTAGTTTATCTTAACGTCATAAATCCACCAATCTCGTTATAGCCCAATTAATTGCCGGAAAATTGACCCAGTGTGTCGATGCAGAGGCCGAATTGAAGTGTGTAAAAAAAGGATTAAAGAAAAAACTTGTAAAATGAAGCTGTTGAGTCAAAACAGCCTAGCAACTCACGATAATCGGAATTGAAGTTAAGACGAAGCGCGGCAATTGTTTCAGCTTGTTGCGTCCTTGAGTTTTGTCATTAAGGAAAAAAATAGCTTTCTCCGCGCGATGACAATACATAAGCTAATTGCTTAGAAAAAAAAGAATTAAAAAACAAAACACTTAACACTCGTCTGCCATATTCGAAACACAAAATTACAAAACGAAATTAACACTCTCGTAAATTAGTAGTCGATGTTATGACAATTGCTGATTGTCTTACGAGTTTTTATTCGAAAGCCTTGGTCGTATGTTCAACTTTGTGTCTTGTTCGGATCGTACTCGATATGAGCGTGTCGGTCAACGACTACGATAATTATTCTAATTGTCTTTCTTGTAAATCTGAAGATCGTCATGCTTGGGTTATTCACGTGATATTGAATTATACTTTGTATTTTATCACCTTATGTTTCACCTGCCTTTGGCGATGAACTGATTAAAAAAATTACATGGAGAAAAACAGAACAATTCTTCGTTTGCCCGTATCAGTCGAATCATAGGGACTGTGCTCGTGGGCACTTGTGACAATGTTGTTTACTCGTTTTTACGAATAATAATAAGAAAAAAAAAATAAGTCTAAAAGATAAGGCTGGAGAAATGCTTAAAATCGTCTGACATTGCTGTCTTTCTGACAAAACCGCTCGTACTCATTAATTCACAAATTTTCATATTCACAACACTAAGCATTGGTTTGGTGAGTAAATTAAATCTGGTTGGAGATTTTAACGATTTTATATGATGAGCGGCTTATTCTCAAAAACTTCGAAAAACTTTAAGGTAAAAATAAAAACTATGCCTTTGCTTCAGACGTAATTGGCGCCGGCGTCGATCGATCAAACAAATGATGATTAATCTTACGATAGTGGCAGTTATCTTTTCATTGATATTGGAGATTTGTGATGGACGGACAGCTCGAGGCGAATTCTATCCAGGAAGGTCTGACTTGTTTGAATTGTCGATAATTCATCTTAATGACTTCCATGCCAGGTATTCAAATTTGAACTTTAATGATCATACGCCATTGTCACGTGTTTGACATTAGGCATTTTTTAAATTTATTTTTATTTCGTGACATTTGATTGTTCGGCTGTAAGTCAAGGAGAATTTCAAGGTCTTCCCAGTGAATGACAGGTTTTTTGGTTTTTATAGCGTTTTTTATGGAACGTTGTTAACATTTGATGGTCGCGTCATACAGAGCCACACGTGTTTTGTTTATATTTCACCATATCTGGCCATGAATTATCATGGAAAAAAACTATTGCTTTTAATTAAACTCAAATAATATGATCGTGTCGATTTTCTAATGGAACCAGAAATTTACACGTTGATAACAAAAGACCTTCATTTGATACAATTTTTATGGACGATTAATAATTATTGGCACATGATATCGGAGTGAAAAGTGAGAACGTCTGATGTTATCGCATTTATTTATTTATACTGTGAAGAGGTTGAAGATAGATAATTACTTGTTTGAACATCGTCGACTTTTGATAATTTTTATGGGGTTTTTTAAAAAAATGGATAATTATTAGCACATGACATCGAAGCGAGAAGTGAGAACGTTTGTTATCTCACTTATTTATACAGTTAGACGTTTGAACATCGTCAAGTTTTGATCATTTTTATGGAGTTTTTCAAGTCAATTGATTATTATTGGCACATGGAGGTTGAGAACATCTGTTATCTCATTTATTGACACGGTTAGACGTTTAGTGACAAATAATTGCTTGTTTGAACGTCGAGGTTTGAGCAAGTCAGTCCGACAGCTGGTACTTGTCCCGAAGATGCAGTGGACGAATGTGTCGGAGGTTTGCCAAGAGTGTATACAGCATCGAAACAACTTATGAGCCAAAGACCAAATTCAGTTTTCCTCAATGCCGGTGATCATTTTCAGGGAACACTTTGGTACAATGTGTATCGTTGGAACGTCACAGCGACGTTCATGAACATGCTTCCTCACGATGCCATGGTGAATAATGCAAAAAAATGTTTTTTTTTTTTTTTTTTTAACTATCGCCTATCAATTATAACGACAACATTAATGATTACGATTTATGTCGTTAAAGACCATTGGAAATCACGAATTTGACAATGGCATAGCAGGAGTTGTTCCTTTTATTAAAAACGTTAAGGCCCCGGTTGTCGTGACCAATATCGATGCTAGTGACGAGCCAACGTTTCAGGTAAACTTTTCATAAGTCGTTGGATAATAATAATTGTTTATTTTATTGTAATGATTAATCATTATATTCGATCTTCAGGGCCTGACCAAAAATAGCACTATAATTATACGCGATGGTCGAAAAATCGGTGTCATTGGTGTTGTACTTTCAACATTTAACGTACGTAACTCGACGAACTCGAATGTAATTAAAATCAATCATACTCTGTTCGCGACTAATGACGCAAATATACTTGACTATTAAAAGGAAATCGCTAGCACGGAAAACCTCAAATTTCTTGACGAGGTTGAGTCCGTGAATCTGGAGGCAGAGAAACTTAAGAAAAACGAGGACGTGGACATTATTGTGGTCCTCAGTCACTGTGGCATTGAGGTTGACAAAAAAATGGCTGAGAATTGTCCTCTGCTCGATGTTGTCGTCGGTGGACATTCTCACACCTTTCTTTATTCCGGTTAGTTCACTAGGAAAAAAGAAAATTGCTATTGGAGGATAAAAAAAAATGTTTGATTAAGTTCTTCAATTTTTCTCAATTCATAAACAAAACTATTTCATTTTCTGGGGTTCAGGAAAGTTCCATAAAACCTAATAAACGATTAGTCGAATTTTTACAAAATTCTTGGTCAATAAAAAATCTCACTTTTATTTTTTTGCTCCAGCAAATTAATTGAAACATGGTTACGACTTAGTCATACTAAAGCTTGTGGGGGCTTAAGCTAACAATGTTTGCGCTCACTCGAACGAGACAAATCTGCGTATAATTTCAATGTCACTTTAACAGTCGGTTCATGTTTTTAATTAGAATCGGTATGTTGATTAGTGATAAGAGAATATTGAGTGGAATACTGGGATAACGTGTTACACGCTGTTGAAGTATAAAAACGTCACGAGATCGGTTGTCGTAGATAAACAAAACAAAAAAAATAAAACAGACTGTTTTTGCATTCCTGGCATAATTACAGTTTCAACTTTTTATATCGATTTTTACTCGCTCGTTCGAATCTCATTAATAATCGTTGATTATTCATTCATGAATTCATTATCGATTCTCCAATAAGTCAGCTTGGATTTTTTTATTCAAATTAAGGTCCTCCACCGTTCATCGATACAGCAGAGGACGAGTATCCGGTTGAGATCAGGCAAAAAGATACCAACAGAACTGTCCTCATCGTTCAGGCTGCCGCTTATACCAAGTAAACTTTCATTAAGTTACTTTATAGTAGAATTTTCCTTTATTTCGACTGTTGGATTCCAATTCTCTGCCTTATCGATATTATCGAACATTAGTCTTCGCTAAGTTCATAAAATTTATCAGTCACAAAGTTAATTGTAGTGAAAACAAAAAATTTCAATATTTTCAGATATTTGGGTAATTTGACTGTGTGGTTCGATAATAATGGCGAAATCGTAGATTGGGAGGGTGATCCCATTTTATTGGGTCAAGGCATTCAGGAAGGTATTCTTATCGAAACTATGGTATAGGTGATGTTGTTGTTGTTGTTGTTGTTGTTGTTATTATTATTATTATTATTATTATTATTATTATTATTATTATTATTATTATTATT